>CM046351.1:25198824-25349064 GCA_025403435.1 Artocarpus heterophyllus | reverse complement strand
CCACAAAAACTCATATAGGGGAGGAAAATAAAATGACATCAACCACAAATAACCACAGTCGAAATCTAAGAACAAATAATTTAACATGCCTTATGTAGAAAGACGGCAACAAAATAATATCAATCACCAACACACACGCATCCGGCATTAATGTCTCAAAGATCCTTAGAAACTATTCAAATAATCCCTTCCCATTTTCTTGGGGGAAATAAAATAGATAAAAAGTGAGAGTAATCATTTTTATAAGGATAATTTTTATAAATGCTCCAACCTATGTACCCTATTTCACTTTGTCCTTCGATTTTTTAAAACCCGTTAAAACACTTTTGAACTATAGAAAATCGTCAAAATACCTACTCTGTCCAATTTCATTTATAGACCTAACGGAATTCTTCATGTGGCATATCATTAAAATAAAAAATATGATTAATTACAAAAATTTCTCCTAAATTATAGCCCTTATAATACTTTAGCATCTGAATTTCAAAAAGTAATATATGTTTCTCCTGAAGTATGAATTGTTAACAAAAATAGTCATTTTGTTAGAATTTTAAAAGCAAATTGACAAATGATATAAAGTTAGGGGTATTTTGGTCATAAAATAATAATAAAAATTTAAACTATAATAAAAATAGTCTTTATTGATTATTAAAAATAAAAAAATAAAACCATTATACCAAAATTTTGTGTTTTTAAGTATCAATAAAGACTATTTTTATTATAATTTTAATTTTTTGGTTATTTTTATAACAAGGATCACTAAAATACCTCTAATTTTAAAATTGCTTGTTAATTTGTAGCTAAAATTCTAACAAAAAGACCATTTTTTGTTAACGGTTTATACTTCAGGAAGAAAAGATGTTACGTTTTAAAGTTCATGAGATAAAGTGTTACAAAGGCTATAATTCATGGGAAATTTTTGTAATTAATCTTAAAACATATTAAAATTTTAATTAAATATATATAAAGATTTAAATATTGAAAATAATTAAAAAACATTTTCAACTACTACATAGATTTTGTTTCAATTATTTTGATTGTTTCTTTCCTCATGTAGACCCCCTATATTTTATATTTTAATCATATAATAATTGAAGGCCTGATGTTTTGCCTAGAAAAGGGAGTGCAACTTTCAATATTAGACTGATAAAATTAGTTTTAGGTTTCCAAAATAAATAAAAAGTCGTTTCTTTACTTTGTAATTTTTATAAGAGGAAAAGGAGTTTAACTGTTAGATAGAGGGAGATTCTTCATATCTAAATTGTCACAAACAAGTTCGTTGTAAATCATTCTCTTATTTTTAAAGTTGTTATAATGTATAAATTATTGTGTATTGTTATTGTTAATATTGTCATTATGAACAAATTTTATTTTTGTTGGCAATATGATGCAGCCAAATTATGAATATTTTATTTAGTTAAATTATGTTATTATGATTTTCATATTTATGTTAGTATTAATTCTAAATTCAATGCTTTTAAATTTCTAGCCAATTTTTAAATGAATTAAGGATCAAATTGAAATCAAGAGGAGATATTTGTGACTTAGTTTATTGAAATAAATACCATAAATTATAGGGAATGATAGAGATATATCTTTCTATTTCATGTGGTCAGACCATGGAACTTAATGAGTCTTGGCATAGTTAAATTCACATAGAAAAATAGCGTATTTTTGTGCTCAAATTATTTTATGTATAACTTGAGAAAGAGTATATAAAACAATAGTGAATTTAACCAACAACATAGTATGAAAAATAACAATAATATGTTTAATAATAGAATTGGATTAATTTGATGAAATCATAACTTCCGACTTTTTTTTTTAAATTGAAGTTTTATTCAAATTAAATTTCCAAACTTTTTAAATTTTGTGATTTTTATTCATATCTAAATTTTAGAATTTGAATATAAAGTCATTTATTTTTTCTAAAAATTAAATCTTAAACTTTTTCTCGAATAAACATAGAATTAATCAATTGTGATACTTACTAAACATATTTGCTTTATGAGAACGATACTTTTTTCATCACATTATTACTTGTTATGATATAGTGTAATTACGATCTCGAAAATTCCACAGCAGTTATGCCACTGTGCTCTAAGCACTCGTAGAGTACTTTATTCCCTTCGGAGCAAAACCATCAGGTGCCTTTCTTGTATAAATTTCGAGTTGGCCATAAATAGGATGAAATTGAGACAAAATTCCAAATTTATGCTGTCTTCTTATCTCTTCGTGGGTCTGAAAGCTTCAAATCGTGTTTGACTAAGTTTCATGCTCCATGACTTTGTGCCTCTAAAGGCTTGGCATATGTGTGGTTAGTTTTAATAAAGGGTTTTGCTATTTTTGGCTAAGTCTGAGATGTCTGACATGCGATTGGAACGCCTTTGAAAAGCATGCGAGGAGCTCTCTTGGAGAAAACCTTCAGAGGCACGTTTGTCACTCTGAACGAAGGTCTTCCTTACGCTAGAGCCCTCTCAGAGACACGTGCGACATGCCTCTAGAGGCACATTTACTAGTCCAAGAGAAGGTTAACTTAACGCTAGTGCCCTGTTAAAGGTGTAAGATGGAGGCACATTTTTGCTCATAGACAATTTTCTAGATCTATTTTAGGAATAAAGGAAGAATCCTTAGGCCTGGGCTTCAAATTTTGGGCGTTTCTAAGGTAAAAACAAGGCATTTTTGGACTATTCGAAGACAAATGAGTAGTTTTTTGGGTTAGCTTTGGAATGTCCGAGAAAATTTCATTAATAAAACTTAATATTTAATTGGGTTTAATTAATGAATTTACTCTTAAAAAATGTGATTTATGTAAAATTGTAATTTTTGTAAAAATTACGATAAAATATAAATAAACAGCATTGAATGCAAAGTTTATGGCAAATATGATGCAATGTTGGATATGGTAAAATACAGATTTTATGAGTTTAATTACTCAAAAATTTGTAAATAATATCCATAAAATGAATTTTATATCACGATTAATTGTAAAATTGTGATATAAAGGAATGGGAGATTAGAATGTAAATAGGACATATAGGTTGTCCAAACCCTAACTTGGGGTAGAAAGGAGGCCGAAACAGTATAAGAATACTGCTAAGTGAAAATGCAGATACATGAAATGTCATGATTGGCCTCCAAAAGTGAACGAAAAGTAAGCTAAATATTTTTATACGGTCTAAGAATAGAAAATACACTGATTTGACCACGGTAGTGTAAGAAAAATACAGCGTGACAAAAAATTACACTTTATAAATTTTTGGGCCCCACAAAGTGGACACCCAACCGAATTTGATTGGGCCGCCAAGCTCAGAAATGTGGCCCAATAGCATGATGACACCTAGGGTATACTCATGGGTTACCATGAGTCATCAAATGGATAAGGAAGCATTTATTACAAAGTTATCACAAAAATTTCCATTTTCTTCTTCCTCCCATATTCGGCAGCCATAGCCAAAGCTCTCAAAAAATTTTCTCAACCTCACACTTTGCATAAACAACCCCAAAACAAGTTTTTGAAGCAAGCTCAAGGATTTTTCATAAGATTTAAGGTAAAATCCCAAACTTTTTAGCAAGTTTTCAAGGGATTTCTCTTGGGTTAAGGGGGAAATTAATTCATGGTGTTTTTGCATGAAAATGAAGCCTAAGAAGGAGTTCAAGGAGCCTTGGAAGGCTAGAAATCAAAAGAGTGTTATTTGGGTAAGTTTTGAGTTTTAAAGTTTTCAAATTTTGTTTTGATTTTTATTCTTTAAAACCCATGTGGGTTCTTGAGTATGTATTTGATGAAATTTCATGTATATGTGATGTATGGCATGTTTAAGTTGTGAAACTTTGGTTTATAGTGCAAATTGGTAATTTTTGCAAAAAGTTTTATTTTTGTAAATTTGATGTTAGTATTGGTAAAAATGATGTTTGAGCATGAGAATGATTTAAACAAAGGATGCAACGGTTTCAACAGGGGTAGATTTACAGTTTTAAAACAGATTTTCACAAAAATACACTAAGGACTAAATAGAAAGAAAATGTTATTTCTCAGTAGAATTGAAAAGTGGCCAAAAACACCCCTATACTGTGAGATTTTGGGAAAAGTTAAAACACAAAAGTTGTAGATCTCGATGAAACAGTTAGGCTCCATGAGCGGTTCGTCAAAAAACTCAATCGTCTGTGAGATTTGATTTTTCAAAGAATTTACAAAATTGTAAAAAAATTCAAAAAGGGCAAAAATGTCATTTCCCAAAGGATTTTGAACATGATTGTAACGCCCGCCTATTTCATGTAACAAACCACGTTAAGTTAGTAACGTTAATAAGGAATGTTATTAACTTTTTATGACAAGTTTTGTGACAGGTGACGACCACATGGGATCATTGTGCTCTAGTGTTCATGTGAAATTCTAAGCATATGTTTATTTATGATGCAATGATATATGAATGTTTTATGTTATGGCATTTAATGACAGATCAGCAGGCCAAACTTTTAAGCTCGGCAAGCCAAACTTCTTGCCCAAGAATGGCAGGCCGAAGAACCCCACCGGCAGGGCGAACTTGCTGGAACCGGCAGGCCGAAGGGGAAAACCGGTAGGCCGAACATGGCTGACGAGCAGTCAGCAGAAATCTCTTCAAAATTATGGCTGAGTTAATTACGTTAATTGGGTGATTTAATGTGATTAATTGGCATAATAATGGAATGTTTTATCAGTTAAGGAAATAAAAGGGGTTTGACTTGCATGATTTATGTCAATTTATATAGTTTCCAATTTAAATAGGGCAAAACATGGTAAGTATTGAGTGGGAGATTGGACTTTCCTTCTTTCTCTTCTTTCCTTCCACGCCAACAGTCCTTAACAGTCAGAAAAATCTGACTTAATGAAGGGAATTGAATTCCCATCAATTATGTTTAATACGTTAAAAATTTTTAACGTTTCCTTTTTCATTATTTTCTGTCTTTCTCACGTTTTCCTCTCAAAAATTTCTGAGATGATCTTTCATTTCTCTTTCTCTTCTCTTCTCCACGAGTTCTTCCTCTCTCCCTCTCTCACGAAAATTTTCTAAGTACATTGAAAGAAAAATCTTATTTCGTTGGTTAAATTCAAGGATTTTGAGAAGAAACTTCAAGGTATGTATTTGGTTTTCTCTGGTATTTTTGAAAAGAAATTCTTATCATCGTTTCGTCTACAATATCTTTCTATAGGTATTGTGTTTTGTCTCGAATTTTTAAATATGATGTTATGCATATATGTTATGCGATGCTTTCTAATTTCATGTCATATGAATGTTTTATGAAAATATGATATTTCTATCTTCTACTCTTCACAGTAATGTTACTGTTTAATTTTGAATGTATGAAAAATGTAATAAATATTCAAGAGATAATGAGTGATGTTTCCATGAAAAGTTGTTAAGAATATGCTTATGTATGATGAATGTATTTTATTTTTATGATTATGAAATTTTTATGAGATTATAATAAGAAAATTGTTTTGATAATGTTGTTTTTTTGGGATTTTTGTTTTATTAAACGTTTTATGTATTTACATGATTTTATGATAATAAAATGATTTTATGCATGATAATATGATGATTGTATGGAGTTTTAAGTTAAATGTATGTGTTTTAAATTATTACAAAACGTTTTTCAAAAAGATTTTCATGTTTACAATGTATGAAATGTTTTAAGTTTTAAGAAAGTATGTTATGAATGGCGTTTATATATTTTAATGATAAATTTTGTGATGATGATTATGGGATATGTCTGAAATGTGATGAATATATACATGAGTATATGTATATGTGATTATTATATGAATAAATGTCATGTGTGTGAATATTTCATGATAAGTATTGATTTTTATTGCATCTTTAAATGATAAATGGCATGAACACTCAAGGAAGCGAGCACATCGAGACCGCAGCGTCGTCACCAAGTGTATTTTTAAGGTTAAGTAAGTTAACGATAAGGTAAGTACATTCTCACCTACAACATGACACATGTTTTTACAAGGTTTGACGATATGTTCATAATGATATTCATGATGATTTTATGATGATTTTCATTAAAG
The DNA here is from genome assembly GCA_025403435.1 of Artocarpus heterophyllus. NCBI lineage: Eukaryota > Viridiplantae > Streptophyta > Magnoliopsida > Rosales > Moraceae > Artocarpus > Artocarpus heterophyllus. The sequence goes on along the minus strand of CM046351.1, from coordinate 25,343,006 downwards.
GATTTTTATGAAAGATTTTCATGATTTTAAAGATATGCATGTATGATGATGACATGTTTCCAAGTATGAAAAGTATGTATATATGTATCACCTAATAAGTGTTGCAGACCCAATGTTATGAAATGTTATGTTATGATGTCATGTTTGGTTTGGGATTAGCTACCCTTCTCCTCTCATGACGGCGCGTCTATGATGATGTTTATGGTGCAACACTTGGGCCCTTAAAATAAAATGTTTAAGTTTTAAAATGGTTAACGTTACGAAAGATATGTTCTATGAAGCTGTGCTTAAGGCACTTTTATGATGAGGATGATGATGATGATGATGATGTTTATGAAATATTTTAAGTTGTGAGAGTTATATGTACTTATTAAGCGTTAGCTTAATCATGTTTTATATGTCATGTTGCAGATAAGGGTAAGAGAGTCATGGAATAGGTGGAGGGCATGGGAAGGCGTGTGAGCAACATGAACAATGAATTGTAACCGGAAGCACGCCAAGAAAATGATTTTATGATTTAATCAAGTTTTATATATATTTTTGAACATATTTTTATGTTAAGTTTTTAAGAATACTTATATTATGGCTTTATAAGTTATTTTATCAATTTTTTTTTTTTATGAATTATGAAATTCTGCTATATTTATGCAAAGTTGGTATGTTTTAAATTAAGTTTTCCAAAGAAATTTTGGTCTTGGACGACCTGCCGAACTCTATGGTCGGCCTGCTGAAAACCAAAGGTTCGGCCTACCGATCTAATTTTTCGGCCTGCCGAACATGGATGAATTTTTAATCCGAGTTGCAAAGCCTCTGCCGGCCTGCCGGTTGAGGGAATTTCGGCCTACCGATGATGTTTGGCCTGCCGAAGTCCCAAGTTCGGCCTGCCGAACTGTGGAAACAAATGGATTTCTAATGATGTGATGATCAAAGAGTTTTAATGTGATATTTTTATAAGTCCTGATTTTACAAATTGACAAACCTATATTATTAAATAAGTTCATGATTAAATTTAAAGTATAAATGAATAAATTATGATAAGGAATAATTTAAACAATGCTTTTCGAAACAACGTTAAGTTTTTTTTTTAAAAAAAATGTATGAATAGATCCTAGTAACGTAAGTTTAAGTACTTTTAAAATCAATAGTAATGATTAAGTTTGATATTATTTATAATTTTAAAGTTTATGCATGTACGAATGTAAGTATGTAACGACATCTGTGACGTCCGAATTAAGGGGCGTTACAATGATGCTTTGAGCAAAAATGATCCTTGAGAAAAATAGGGAATTTTGGAATAAAAAGGACAATTTTAGCCCCGGGGGTAAAATTGTCAAAATTTTCAGTTTAGAGGCCAAATTGCAAAGTTTTATAGAAAAGGCGTATAAGTGTGAAATAAAGGGATAGGAGCCACTAGTGCATTATTTTAAGGTTAATATGTGGTTATTTTTGTTAAAATAACGAAATCGAGCTCGGATAGGTCAGTAGGTTCATGGAGGGCAAAATTGTCATTTTTGCCCGAATAACCCGAATCGCTCTGAAATATTTTCGATGGGATAAGAAGAAGATTAGACAAATTTCCGCCCTTTGTAAGTAACTATAGGGAAGAGTTAGATAGAAATAAAGAAACCAGTAGGTTTAAGAGTTGTATAAGGTCATGCAACTCAATATATTGATTTACGAATGTTTTGCGTTAAAACAAAATAGAATAGTGGCTAATGGCTTTGAAATTTGCCAACAGGATCCTAGAAGTCTAGGACAAAGGAAAATAAAGGTCGATTTATGTGACACATAAAATCAAGTAAGTACCATTCCCACCTACAGTATGAAAACGTAGGGGTAAGATGTATGTATATGTACACCTAAGTATATATTACGATGTAAACTTATATGTTTGTTATACCTAGAGGTACAGTGTGGATACTTGTGAATATATGATTAAAATACCTGAGTGTATAATATGTTATGTATTAGTATGTACAATATATTATATACCTATGTGTACAATGATGAATACCTATGTGTATTGAATGTTACGTACCTGTGTGTACAATGATGAATACCTGTGTGTATATAAAGTAAGTACTTGTGTGTACTATGCTATGCAACAAATTTATGTGTATGGATAACATGTGAATATCACATCATGCAAGGTATGTCAACCATAATAAATGAACTGGTAAATATGTCACCAGAAATTAAGAAAAGTGTCGTACTAACTCCTGACCCAAGGGAAGTTTAAAGGATATAGTATGGTCATGATGTTACGTAGACCTAAATGAAATTGCGCAATGATCGGAACACTTGGGCCCTAGTAAAGATAAGAAATGATGAAGACGTTGAAAGTTTATAAGAAAGCATAATTGACTGATGCATTTATTTGAATGTCCAAGTGGGATTTTATGGGACTTACTGGGCGTTAGCTCATTAAGTATTTCATGCTGTAAGTATTTCGATGAGAAGGTTAGAATAAATCATAATGATGAGCTGGCAGACGAATGATGTATGCAGATTGGGTATGTTTTTCGCCGCAGTATGTTTCCGTTGTATTGTATTTTAAGATATTTTGAAAGTAACGTTTGATAAACTATAGTGCGAAGGAAAGGTGATTATGTAAATACAAGTATATGTTTATATTTCAGAAGTTGCTATACCAGTATATGTACATATTTATTAAAAAGAAAAAAAAATTCCTAAATTTTTGCCCTAAAGTAAGTAAGAAAAAGTTTTATCATAGCTTGAAAATGTGGGTTGTGACAGTTGGTATTAGAGCGAAAATCTTGCCATCCTACTGCACATCATCATCTGCTCTATTATTATAGCTCAAGTAAGATAGTTTGATTTTAAGTATAAGAATGTTTAGTTTTTATTTTATATGGCATTGTTATGTTAATTACAATAATAAATATAGTATATGGCAGAGCCGCATCATAACTGTGACATAAAAGTTGATCGAAGAGCAAGTATTGCTTTTCAAGACACGATGCCACCGCAATACTATAGGAGTCGATAGCCTATGGTGCTGACTAAATGGCTACATGTATATTCAAGAACGCCAGAGGAACATGAAGAGCACCTAAGGATCACACAACAATTATTGAGAAGGCATCAATTGTACGCCAAGTTCTCAAAATATGAGTTTTGGTTGGAGAAGGTTCATTTCTTAGGACACGTGGTAACACGGGATGGAGTATCCATTGATCCCACCAAAGTGGAAGCGGTGAATAAGTGGCCTATATTGAAAAACATAATCGAAATTAGAAGTTTCCTCGATTTAACGAGCTACTATCGATGTTTTGTAGAAGGATTTTCTCGACTTGTAGCACCACTCACTACACTTACACGGAAAGCAACAAAGTAAGAATAGACTAAGAAGTGTGAAGAAGGTTTCAAAGAGTTAAAAAGGCGACTTACAAGTGCACTAGTGCTGACAATACCTGATCCAGACTTAGGAACGTTTGTGATCTACAGCAATGCATCAAAAACGAGACTGGGAGCCGTATTGATGCAAAATGGAAAGGTGATTGCATATGCGTCCCGACAACTAAAGGATCATGAAAGGAATTATCCGATGCATGACTTAGAGTTAGCGGCGATTGTATTTGCATTGAAGATATGGCGTCACTACCTGTATGGAGCTAAGTGCAAAATTTATACGGACCATCAGAGTCTAAAGTGTATCTTTACGCAAAAGGAGCTCAACATGAGACAGCGAAGGTGGCTAGAGTTAGTTAAAGACTACGACTATGAAATTCTGTATCACCTGGGAAAGCCTAACCAAGTAGCTGAAGCCCTTAGTCGTAGAACAATGTCTTCGCTTGCAATAATGCAGTTAATGCCAAACCCTCTTCAGAAGGACTTGATGGAAGCGGGAATAGAGCTAATCATTGGAAGATTGGCCCATTTGTCCTTTCGACCAGCTATCTTGGAGAACTTAAAGGAGCAACAAGAAGCAGATCTATCACTACTTAAAGCTAGGAATGAGGTTCTTAAGAACAAGGAAACAGAACTTAGCATCTTAAAAGATGGCATTCTCCATTATATGGGTAGAATCCGCATCCCCAATGATGAAGGATTAAAGAAACAAGTATTAGAAGAAGCTCATGAAACACCATATGTGGCTCATCCAGGAGCTACTATAATGTACCAAGACTTGAAAGAGCACTATTGATGGTATGAAATGAAGAACGATGTCGTATAGTTTGTCGCCAAATGTCTTACATGCTAAAAGGTGAAAGCTGAGCATCAACGGCCAGTAGGCGAATTACAAAAAATTGAAATTCCTGAATGGAAATGGGACCAGATAACTATGGATCTAGTAACCGGGCTACCCAAAACTACGGGTGGATACGACACTATATGGGTGATCGTTGATAGATTGATGAAATCATCTCACTTCTTACCCATTAAACTTAGTAGTTTTGTGTTTGAATGTCCATGTGGGATTTATGGGACTTACTGGGCGTTAGCTCATTAAGTATTTCATGTTGTAGGTATTCCGATAAGAAGGTTAGAATAAATCGTAATGATGAGCTGGCAGACGGATGATGTGTGCAGACTGGGTATCGTTTCTACCATAGTATGTTTCCGTTGTATTATATTTTAAGATATTTTGAAAGTAACGTTTGATAAACTATATTGCAAAGGAAAGTTGGTTATGTAAATACAAGTGTATGTTTGTATTTCAAAAGTTGTTATATCAGTATATGTACAATATTTATTAAAAAGAAAGAAAAATTTCTTAAATTTTTGTCCTAAAGTAAGTAAGAAAAAGTTTTATCACAGCCCGAAAAAGGCGGGTTGTGACAAGCTTTTCCATCACCTACTTATGTAGCTCAATTATTTTTAAAACCTCCTAAGTGGGCTTCAAAAATTGAATCATAAAGTAAATAGGCCTGTTTGACTATTCATGGCCTACTAAACCACAACTCTCTTGAATTTCTCAAGCCTGACTTAGGTCCATTAAGCAAGTTTGTTGGCTTTGTAGGAGAAGAATGTTAAACTTGTGTTTTCGAAAGTCAACATTTTATAATAATTTTGTACATTTGTCTTCTAGGCTTTTACTATAATGTCCAAAACAAGTGTAATGACTAAGGGAAAGTCCCTAACAAAATCCAATATTTAATTTGATTTAATTAATAAATTTACCTTTATAAATTGTATTTTTGTTAAAATTACGACAATATATAATAAATAATGTTAAAGGGAAGTTTCATTGTAAATTGAATGCAATGTTGGATATTGCCAAATACAGATTTTGAGAGCTTAATTGCTTAGAAATTTGTAAATAATATCCATAAAATGAATTTTATATCACAATTTATTATAGAATTATGATATAAATGGATGGGTAATTAAGGTATAAAAAAGATAGAAAGTCTGCCAAAACCCTAAAATAGTGAAAGAGGGGTTTGATGCAATATAAGTATACTGCTAAGTAAAAACACAGATATAAAAAATGCTATGGTTGGGTTCTAAAAGTAAACTAAAGGTAAAGTAGGATATTCTCTACAGTCTAAGAATACGTCTTGTATCGGTTTTACTACAACAGTATAAGAAAAATACTATGTGATAAAAAATTACACCATGTAAAGTTAATGGGTCCCATCAAGTGGACACCCAAAGGATGTGGATTGGGCCACCATATCTCTTAATGTCGCCCAATCACATTAAGCCAAGAGTAAGCTAACTTTTTAGCCCAAATGATGGCATATGGTGAGGTTGCATGGTGACTCACCAAATTTGTAAAAAAATCTAATTAGATAACTCACAATTAAAGCTTAAGTAAGCAAACATTTCTTTCCATTCTCTCCCAATACCCATGGCCACTTTGGAAGCTCTCTCCCCAAAATTTTCTCAAAACCAAACTCTTTACGTAATCATCTCCAACTAAGTTTCAAGTTCAAGCTCTAGTTTTTTTCAAACTTTCAAGGTAACAAACTAAACTTTTCTCTAAGTGTCCCTAAGGTTTTTCTTGGGTTTAAGGGAGGATGTTGACAAGGAATCTCTTTCTATAAAACATGTCTAGGGAGGTTGCAATCAAGTTGTTGGAAGACCTAAGCCCACCAAGCTTTTTGGTAAATTTACTTTCCAATTTTTAAGTTGTTTTTACTTTGCCTTGAATTGTGTTACTTAGCTTTTAAGAATGATATGTAATTATTTGAGCTAGTTTATAGCATGTTTATATCATTTTTCAAGTATGTGATGGTGATGAGTGGTATGATTAGAGGCTATATACTTAAGATTTAATTTGGTTTTGAAATTGGGTATAAATTGCAAACTTTAAGTAATTTCTTAAAGGACTAGAATTTGTCATACTCAAACAAGATTATTTGATAAAAAGGTTTTGAAATTTGCTCAGAACAGTGGGCGTATTGTGTTAAAGCAGATTTTTGTGAAAATTTAGCAAAGGACTAAATTGAAAAGATTTTCACAAACTCGGCAAATTTTAAAAAAGACCAAAAACTCCACTGTACAGTGGGAATTTCAAAAAAGTCAAAACATGAAAGTTGTATATCTCAACAAAACTATTAAAAATTGCAGACGGTTCATCGAAAATCGCTTTCGTTTATGAGTTACGGATTTTACAAAATTTGTAAAAATTGAAAAAAAAATTCAAAGGGCAAAAATGTCATTTTGTAAAAGGAATTTGGGTATGGTATTTTGAGCAAATTTGATCCTTATAAAAAATAGGAAATTTTGGTTTAAAGAGATTATTTTTAGTCTCGAGAACAAAATTGACAAAAATTTCAAATAAGGGGCGAAATTGTAAAGTTTTGTTAAACTAGGTCATTAATGCAAAATAAGGAAACCCGACACCCCGGGTTATTGTTTCAAAGTTAATAAGCTATAATTTTCATTAAAATAGCAAAATTGAGTTTGAGAAATTTAAAAGGCCCATCGAGGGCAAAATCGTTATTTTTCCACAAAGTGTCTCGAATGAATTTGAAACGTTCAAAATAGGGAAAAGAGGTTATTAGTAAGATTTTTGCCCTTCGTTAGAGATGATAGGGTAAAGTAAGATAAGAGAAAGAAAATTCGTGGCTATCGGGGTTGTAGACTGCTAAGCAACCCAATTTGTTAATTAATGAACGTTTTGTATTGACGTGTAAATAAAATAGTAAAAATTTGGCTAATAACGCTGTAATTGGCCAAACAGGATACTAGAAGATTAAGAAAAAGGGAACTGAGGTCGGTTTATACAATAGCCTATACAAGTAAGTTCCAAACCACCTACAGTATGAAACAATAGGTTTAGGTGTATGTGTATAGCATTCAATATTCCTATGCAAATATACTTGTGTATGTTTCACAATTGAAAAATGTATATGTGTTGCACTTAGAATGTAAGTATATTGACACGCATAGTATGATAATCTAAATAACTAAACTGGTAAATAGATAACCAGTAGTAAAGGAAGTGTCGTACCAGCTCCCGATGTAGAGGGGAGTTAAAGGTTAAAGTGAAATGATGGTCTCGGTATTACAAAGACCTATGTGCGTCAATGATACGAGCACTTGAGCCCTAGTTAAAGATAAGAGATGACAAGAATAATGAACGTTCATAAGAAAGCATAAATGGATCATGCATACTAGCATATGATGCATTGTAGCTAAGTTTGGACTTATTGAGCTCAAGCTCATTAGGTTATTTCATGTTGTAGGAACTCCTACAAAAAGGTTAGTGTGATTGTATTGCTGAACGGGTGGTGGAATATGAAGCAATGTGTAGATATAGGTATGGATACTGTCACGATTTTACTTCCATTTTGCAATGTATAATAAGTTATTTTGGAACTTGTTGTCTATGGAGATATAGTATGGTTTTGTAAGATAAAATTGTTTTTGAAAAAGCTGAGTATGTGATATTATGTAAAAGAAAGTTTGTTTATGTATACATTATTATAAGGAGGAGTTTTAGTATGTATGTGTACTATACTATTGGAAAAAAAAGTATTTCTGAATTCTTTATAAGTACATAAGTAAGAAAAATTGTTTTAGCACAGCCTGTAATAAGGTGGGTTGTGACACCAAGTTTTACAAATAGTGTCGTTGATTACAAATAAGGTTCTTTTCTCTTTTTTTGGTTGAATATCATATGGCTAAGCTTTATATGCTAGCTTCTTCAATATTGAAATTATAAATGAGAAAGGTTTCATTATCATTTCAATGCTTAACAATACGCATTCTTATTGTTTTTATTCAAATTTTAAATCTGGCAAAATTACGCACAGTCCGTAGACTCATGTTAATATCAAATATACTAGACATCACTCATGGACTGACCCTTTATATTGCAACAAAAGATTTTAAACTTATCCTGCTTATACTTTTAAACAATTAAAGAAGATAAACATAATTCAAAGTTTTTTAACTGTTGAAAAAATAGTACGCAGCGAAATTTTTAAAAATTTTATATTATAGTATTTTCCAAAACACAAGTTTGATATGCTATATACATAAATTAAACAGATCTTATTAACCTTTGATTGCCGAAGAACCCTCGTAAAACGTAAAAAGAAGTAATGTTCCAAAAGAGCCTCAACCAACTAGTTTTCTTCGCTATTCTCTATCCACGACTGAAGTGAGTGTGGGCACACATGTATAGCTCTTCTACTAGGTGACTCTCCTTCCAACCAATCGAGAGAACCCAAAGCAAGTGTTTGTGATTTGTGAACAAAAGCTCTCAGGGAGTTTTTAGATTCTCACTAGCAGAATTTCACTCTTAATCTCTCAATTGATCTAAATAACTCTTAAGACTTACTCTCTATTTATAGAGGTTGGGTCTAGGGTCAGTCCTTATCAGATTGGCTCTCAAAAATTCTAATCAAAATCAAATTTGGATCAATATCAGATGAAATCTGCGTGAAAACATGTGATTTTTTTATTCGCGCGTAGGTAGGTCGAACTTGCCCCATCGGCATGCTGAACTCTCGAAAAAAAATCTCAGCGAATCTTTTATTTTCGACCCGAGATTCTATAGGATAAAGTCTCAGTTTTAATTCAAATAACCCAATAGAGAAGTTATCTGATCAAAACAACTTTATCCAGATAATCTCTAAGAAAATAAATGAATTTCCAATAATTCTACAAGTTTATCTTGATCTAATTTATCCAAAATTAAATCAACCAATAAACAGACAAGAATTATCCAATCGCAATAATTCAACAAGTTTATCTTAAATAAATTTTATCACAAAATTAATTTAACCGATAAACAGACATGAATTATCTGATTCTTTCAAATTTTAACCAATATGATAAATTTGACATAAGTTACCAATTATTGGAAAAGCACGCCGAATCGTTATAGGATGTTGTGCGCTAGCAAAGGGGACCAAATGAACCTACATAGCTCAAGCTCCCGATAATTACGAAACCCAATATCCTAGATATACATTTCATAATTATCAACTCCAACGCTACTCCACTAAAAGCTTGGAGCTGCACTCTCGAACTATATAGAATTACGAAGCCCAAGCCCGTATAGCTTAGTCTCCATAACATATCATAGTGTATCGTATCCCTATATGATTTTTCATAATCGGTTTAAGGACAAGTTCTGTCTTATTTTCTCGATTATTTTTATCTTATGTTCCATTATCTTACCTTCAAAAAACTTACCATCAAAGACAGTATACCATTCGGTTACACTATGTATCCAAATGGTTGAGCGCTTCAATTTTCCAATTACAGGATAACTCACATAAGATGATATCATTACTCCTAAAGAGGAGCTATGGATTCCATATCTATGAATAACAAGTCTACGCTATCAATAGTCATGCCTCCAACGTAACGGCATGCATACCACTATTAAAATGTAGGTGTCACCCTTTGGTATATCAAAAGACACAAGTCAAGACAACGGGCCCATTATTCATCTCAGGATTAAGATACAATACAAATGATTGTCTAAAGTGAATCGATTTGCCGAGAAAGACTTATTATTCTAAATCAATTCACTTTATGTCTCGATCCAACACATCGTCACCTATAACAACATGCCAATGTTTCTATTCATGGAGTCCACATCCTATGGTCAAGACAAACCATCTCCCATTAGGGATATAGTCAACATAACAATCTTTACATGAATAAAGCGCCCAACTTTATTCCCTCGATTGCGGATCTTATGATTTAGACCGTCACCTTAAGAATTGTGTCTTCCACATAATCTGTCCATCATATGCCTAATTCTTAAAGGTTTAGACTGACAGTCTCAAACTATTGTTTGTTTAACATACATTCAACAAATATGAAAGTAAAGAGGACAAAATTTGATATATAAACAATAAATAAATTCATTATTGATAAAAATGTCTCCAAAAACTTATTACATTTTTACTCCTTAGGGCATCCATGTCTAACAATCTTCCACTTGCACTAAGTGAGTAAATATGACAAATCTCGCATCCTCATATCTTCCACATGCCTCTCGAAGACTCTCCCAGTAAGTGTCTTTGTAAATAGATCAGCTAAATTGTCTTTTGACGCAATCTTGCACACCGTGACATGCCCGCCCTCAACAAAGTCCTTTATCACATGATACTTCTTATCAATATGCTTACTCTTCTTGTGAAATCTTGGTTCCTTAGCATTAGCTACCGCAGCATTGTTATCGCAGTATAGTGATACCGCCTTATCCATACCAGGAACTACCTTAAGATCCCTAAGGAACTTGCGGAGCCATACGTTTCTTTGGAAGCATCACTAGCTGCCACATACTCGGCCTCCATCGTTGAATCCGAAGTGTAATCTTGCTTGGCACTTCTCCAATTGATGGCATCGCCTCCCAGAGTAAACACAAAACCTGAAGTTGATTTCCTAGAATCTAGACAGGATTGAAAATATGAATCAGTATATCTTAGAGGAGTCAAGTCCTCACCCGAATATACAAGCATATACCCTCGAGTCCTTCTCAAATACTTGAAAATATGCTTAACCTCAACCCAATGGTTTGGTCCTGGATCCGCCTAAAATCGACTTACAATCCTGACCGCATAGCTAATATCTGGTTGTGTGCAAAGCATGACATACATGAGACTACCCACTACCGAAGCATAAGGCACCTTCTTCATGTATTCTCTTTTTTCATGAGACTTTGGAGAGTCTTTCTTAGAAAGAGTAATTCTAGACCTAGATGGTTGCCCACCTTTCTTGGAATCCTACATTGCAAACCTTTTGAGAATTTTATCTATGTAGCCTGCTAGGGACAAAGCTATCATTTTGTTCTTCTTATCTTGAAAGATCTGGATACCGAGAACAAAATTAGCCTCACCCAAGTCCTTCACGTCAAATTGCTTGGTCAACCATAATTTGACCAATGACAATGCCCTAATGTCATTGCCAATTAGCAGAATGTCATCTACATAGAGCAATAGAAAAACCACCTTCCCATCCTTTATGTGTTTGTAAACACATGGCTCATCCACATTTTGTGAGAACCCATAAGTCTTGATCACTTAATCAAATCTTATGTTCCAAGAACGAGAAGCCTGCTTAAGTCCATAAATTGACTTTAGCAGTCTACAAACCTTCCCCTCTTGACCCATGACCTCGAACCCGTCTGGTTGTTTCATATAAATGGACTCATCAAGATAGCCATTCAGAAAAGCCGTCTTGACATCCATATGCTAAATCTCGTAGTCGAGAGCGGCAACTATGGATAAGATAATCCGGATGGACTTAAGCATGGCTACAGGCAAAAAGGTTTCCTCATAATCGATTCCTTCCTTTTACGTATAACCCTTAGCTACTAGTCTAGCCTTAAAGGTTTTGACCTTTCCATCCACGTCTCTTTTCCTCTTGTAGATCCACTTACATCCTATCGGTTTTACCCCTTTAGGAAGATCTACAAGCTCCCAGACCTGATTAGTCTCTATAGACTTCATCTCAATGTTCATGGCCTCTGTCCAGAGTTTTAAATCAACATCCTCTATAGCCTCTGCGTAAGTATAAGGATCCCTATCATGTTCACCTAGTTCAGCCAAGAAGACCTCCACATTGAACATATACCTCTCAGGTTGACGCTCGATCCTCCCACTACGTCGAAGCCCCTGAGGTTGTTGTTCAGGTTTGTTTGGTTTTTCTACACTGATCGGAATGGTTTCATTCGGAACCTTCAGAGTGATCGGATCACTCCTTAACTCCTTAAGTACCACTTTGCTTCGAGGTTTAAAGTCGTCCATGTAACTCTCCTCAAGGAAAGTTGCATTAGTTGAAACCACGACTTTATTTTCCTTTGGGTTATAGAAATAACCCACTTTAGTCCCTTTTGGATAGCCTACAAACATGCAAACTTCCAAACATGCTTCTAACTTATTTGCATCCTTAAACAAGACATGAGCCAGACATCCCCATATGCGAATATAGTTTAAGGATGTCTTCCTACCTGTCCACAACTCGTGAGGAGTTTAGGGACCGATTTTGAAGGCACATTGTTCAAAAGATAACATGCGGTTTGTAGTGCATATCCCCAAAAGGATAAAGGCAATGATGAATAACTCATCATAGACCTAATCATGTCTAACCAAGTCCTATTTCTTCTCTTTGCTACACCATTTTGCTACGGAGTGCCTAGCGTAGTCCAATAGGATAAAATCTCATTCTCTAATAAGTGTTCCAAGAACTCATCAGAAAGGTGTTCCCCACCTCGATCTGATCAAAGTGCCTTTATGGGTCTACCCAATTGCTTTTCCACTTCAGCCTGAAACTCCCTGAACTTGTCAAAAGTTTCGCTTTTATGGTGCATCAGGTACACATACCCATATCTTGAGTAATCGTCAATAAAAGTGACGAACTACTCATACCCTCCTCGTGCCCGGATATTCATCGGTCCGCAAACATCACTAGGCACAAGTTCTAGAACTTCTTCAGCCCTATTGCCCTTAGACCTGAATCGTCTTTTGGTCATTTTATCCTCCAAACAAGATTCACATTGAGGTATAGATTCCACATTTAAGTAACTTAAAGGTCCATCCCTTACCAATCTTTGAATCCTATTTAGGTTAATATGACTAAGGCACAAATGCCAAAGATAAGTCTTATTAGAGTGAGAAGTTTTAAGTCTTTTAGAGTTATTATCATTCATCTCAGTATTAAGCAATAAGTCCATTTTAGGTTTGATAAAATATAGATTATTTTGCATCTATCCAGAACAGATAAAAGATTTATTTTTACGAATCACCACTTTATCATTAAAAGAAACCAAATAGGAGTCTTTAAATAAACAAGCTATAGAAATTAAATTCCTTTTAAATTTAGGAACATAAAAAAATCTTACAAAAATAAATTCCTATAATTATCAAAATAAAGATGGACGTCTCCCACTGCTTCCATTGAGACTGAGGATCCATCGCCCATCCGAAGCATGAACTCTTCATGCAGCAGACTTCTCATTTCTTTGAACCTATAACCCAAATGTCACTTGATTCCTCAACCAAACAAGTTTCTAAATACAGAAGATCACACCTACCTCCTTTGGAAAGGAAGTCCTTGCAATGCTTCTTGATATGCCCGACCTTTCCACAAAAGAAGCACTTAAGATTCTTCCAGCTCTTCTTCTTCTTCTTCTTGCTCTTTGTGGTAGCAGGAATAGAAGACTTCTCATTTTTGGCCCGTTGCTTCTTTTCATTCCTCGAGTTAGGATTGGAACCAAAAGCAGCTACCATGTTGGCCTCTCCACCCGCAAGAAACTCCATGATCAGCAGTTCAAACTCCTGTAACTGTTTTATTAATTCTGTCAATGTCATATACCGTCTATTACTTAAATTAGAAGTAGCTCTAAATGGAATAAATTCCTTTGACGAAGTCTCAAAGACCATAGTCATATGAGTTTTAACATCGATGTTGGCTCCATTGGTTTGTGCCTCAATGAGGTAACCCATGACCAACATCATGTGCTCCTTTACAGATGTCCTCGGTCTCTGCCTATAGTTAAGAAGTTTCAAAAGTGCCCCTTGCTGCTTTGTTATGGCCTGGCCTCCAAACATATCCTCAAGATTATCCAAGATTTGCTTTGCAGTCTCATCATCCTGATGTTGAGCCTGTAGCACGTTATTCATGCTAACCATTACATAGCAGCGGGCCTAATCATTTGCATCTTTCCAACGATCGTACGCTTGGAATTGCTCATTAGATGAGTCTCTCATAAGCTTGGGAGGACAAGGGGTTGTCAGCACATATTTCAGTTTCTCAAAGGACAGGACGATATCCAGGTTCCATTTTCAATCATTATAATTATCTCTAGTTAATAGGTTTTTGTCAAGTATCGATGATAAAGCATTTTTAGACATTTTTAATCTACAATAAAGAATCATATACCAAACATAAGTAACATATCATAATAATTTAGTAAGATAACACAATCACGTAAAAACATACAAATGTATTTATGTGTCAAAACCTTGAAAATATCACAACCTTACAACGATAATTCCCAACTTAGAATTCAACAAGCTCCTAGGGAAGTCATGCCAAATTCAATCAGGAACACGACCCCTCTTAATTAATATATGCCATCTAGGACCCGTATGATCCAGCATATATTAATAATTGTTTCTTTGGCCATTAATTTTATTAACAGAGCTCCTAGGGGAGGTTAATAATAAAATTAACGTGATTGTATAACTATCATTTCAATATTTTATCCATGATTTACAATCACTACCTAGGGGTGTGCAATCATAAATCATGCTAAAATACCTTATCCTCTTAGAGATCCAATCTGGTACATGATAGAAATCCCTTCCTAGGGATCAAGACTACCATGTTCTACCTATGGACCAACGATGGAGGCCTTAGGTTCTCTCTTCGAAAACCTTCTCCCACTCAATCTTTTGAAATCAAGGTTTTATTTAAAGATCATGTATGAACAATTTTAATATGAGCGGCACTCTCTATTCTATATGACATGTTGTCAATATACATGGCAAATTATATTATAATGCAAACAAGCAAAGCAATCAAGCAAAGCTATAAGCAAAATAATAGTAACCATAATATTATGGCTCTACCCTAAAGAATAGAAAACTAAGATTACAAGAGAATAATCGAGACATATTATCAATTCTTCATCCTTAAATCCTCAAGCTGTATCCTTCTTCATGTAATGCCCATCTTCAAGTCGTCAATCCCGTATGAATCGAATACTTCATATTTTCGGTCTTATCCAAATTTAATGTTTCTCAAAATTGTCCCAAAAACAAAATTAAAACTACACCTTTTCTGGAAATTTTCCAGCTCTCAGTCGATAGGCCGATCTGGGTGATCGGCCTACCGGTCATGGAGGTTCGGCCTGTCGAACTGGAAGTTCCGCCAGTTGCCAGAGCCTCTTGATTTCTGCCCCGTTGATGGCCTACCAAACCTTACGTCCGGCCTGCCGATCTGCGACCATCGGCCTACCGAACTTTGAGGTTCGACATGCCTACCGAACAACAATCTCTCATTCTAGAAAATACAATTTTTAATGCAATTCATCAATTTTATTTTCAACAATTCAAAAACATAAAATTAGAGACTTAGGAAATACATGTGAGCGCCATCACTATTCTTCTAGATCCATCTTCTCCGAATAATTATTTAATTACCAAATTCTTACAAATTTAAAAAATAAATAATAATTCCTAGACAGAGATGATAGCCCGCTATCTAATTACATGAAAAAACTTAGATACATATTCTAACCTCTAAGGAACCATAACCGGTATTAATTAATTAATTAATAATTAATTAAATAACAATTTAATCAACAATAATTAATTAATAAACATTCACTATTTAATCCATAACAACATATATATTATATAGAAACCTAGAGTGCCAACTCTTTATAAAATTCAATTCAAGCATAGGAGAGATGAAGATTACAAAATTTATACATATAGCACGATCACAAACTCGTAAATTTATGTAAAAAAACATGGCTCTGATACTAATTGTTAGAAAAATAGTACGCGGTAAAATTTTAAAAATTTATATCAGAGTATTTTTCAAAACACAAGTTTGACATGCTATATGCATAAATTAAACAGATCTTACTAACCTTTAATTAGCGAAGAACCCTCGCAAAACGTGAAGAGAAGTAATGTTTCAAAAGAGCCTCAACCAACTGATATTCTTTGCTATTCTCTATCCACGACTGGAGTGAGTATGGGCTCACACGTACAGCTCTTCCACCAGGTGACTCTCCTTCCAACCAATCGAGAGAACCCAAAGCAAGTGTTCGTGATTTGTGAACAAAAGCTCTCAGGGAGTTTTCAGATTCTCACTAGCAGAGTATCACTCTTAATCTCTCAATTGATCTAAATAACTCTTAAGACTTACTCCCTATTTATAGAGATTAGGTCTAGGGTCAGTCCTTATCAGATTAGGTCTCAAAAATTCGAATCAGCATCAAATTCAGATCAATATCTAATGAAATCTGCGTGAAAATGCATGATTTTTTTATTCGTACATAGGCAGGCCGATCTACCTAATCGACAGGCCGAACTATCGAGAAAAAAATCTTAGCGAATCTTTTATTTTCTACCTGAGATTCTATAGGATAAAGTCTCAGTTTTAATTCAAATAACCCAATAGAGAAGTTATCTGATCAAAACAACTTTATCTAGATAATCTCTAAGAAAATAAATGAATTCTCAATAATTCTACAAGTTTATCTTGATCTAGTTTATCCAAAATTAAATCAACTAATAAACAGACAAGAATTATCCGATCGCAATAATTCAACAAGTTTATCTTGAATCAATTTTATCACAAAATTAATTCAACCGATAAACAGGCATGAATTATCTGATTCTTCCAAATTTTAACCAATATGATAAATCTGACATAAGTTACCAATTATTGGAAAAGCACGCCGAATCGTTATAGGATGTTGTGCGCTAGCAAAGGGGACCAAATGAACCTACATAGCTCAAGCTCCCGATAATTACGAAACCCAATATCCTAGATATACATTTCATAATTATCAACTCCAACGCTACTCCACTAAAAGCTTGGAGCTGCACTCTCAAACTATATAGAATTACGAAGCCCGTATAGCTTAGTCTCCATAACATATCATAGTGTATCGTATCCCCATATGATTTTTCATAATCGGTTTAAGGACAAGTTCTGTCTTATTTTCTCGATTATTTTTATCTTACATTCCATTATCTCACATCAAAAAACTTACCATCCAAAGACAGTATATCATTCGGTTACACCTATGTATCCAAATGGTTGAGCGCTCCAGTTTTTCAATTATAGGATAACGCACATAGGATGATATCATTACTCCTAAAGATGAGCTATGGATTCCATATCTATGAATAACAAGTCTACGCTATCAAGAGTCATACCTCCAACGTAACGGCATGCGTACCACTATTAAGATGTAGGTGTCACCTTTTGGTACATCAAAAGACACAAGTCAAGACAACGGGCCCATTATTCATCTCAGGATTAAGATACAATACAAATAATTGTCTAAAGTGAATCGATTTGCCGAGACAGAATTATTAATCCAAATCAATTCACTTTATGTCCCGATCCAACACATCGTCACCTATGACAATATGCCAATGTTTCTATTCATGGAGTCCACCTCTGATGGTCAAGACGAACCATCTCCCATTAGGGATATAGTCAACATAACAATCTTTACATGAATAAAGTGCCCAACTTTATTCCATCGATTGCGGATCTTATGATTTAGGCAGTCACCTTAAGAATCGTGTCTTTCGCATAATCTGTCCATCATATGCCCAATTCTTAAAGGTTTAGACCGACAGTCTCAGACTATTGTTTGCTTAACATACATTCAACAAATGTGAAAGTAAAGAGGACAAAATTTAGTATATAAACAATAAATAAATTCTTATTGATAAAAATGTCTTCAAAAACTTGTTACATTTTTACTTCTTAGGGTATGCATGTCTAACATTTATTCAAATTTTAAATTCTGCAAAATTATGCAGCAGTCCGTAGACTCATGTTAATATCAAATATACTTGACATCACTCATGGACTAACCCTTTATATTGCAACAGAAGATTTTAAACTTATCCTGCTTATACTTTTAAACAATTGAAGAAGATAAACATAATCCAAAGTTTTTTAACGAGTGTCTAAATAGTCCATATAAATGTGATGACCGGCCTTTTTGGGTAGTCACTTTAACTTTCTTAAACATCGTTCTTAAGTATTAATCTTAGTTACGTAGTAAGAAAAATACTTAATTAAATTTTTTTTTCATTTAAACATCCTTTAAAACATTCTTAAAAACTGTTACGACTTTTATCGCAATCTAAGTTGAGATATCGCTCAACACTTGCCTTTAAAACCATTTCAAATCGTTTCTTAAAACTTATTAAGAAACATTTACTGAATCATTGATTAATACTTAACTTTATAAGAAAATAAAACATTTCGTAAATATATTATAAAACTTTAAGAACATTTCTTAAAACTATGATTTTCTTAATACTTTGAAAACACTGTATTGAATAGTGGAAAACCTTTTCTTTATGTAGCGAAAGCAAACTGTGGCGGTGTCCATACCCAAATCCTTGCATCTGTCCTCTGCAACACCCAGCTCTTTTAATAGGTCCTACTGGTCACCCATAAAACTACCTACAGCATGAAGCAACTTTTAATGAGCTTCATTCAGTAAGTTCAAATAAAATCTCACAGACCATTTAAACATGCTTTAAAAACTTTTCTCATAAAGGCCTTTCTCTTATAACATTTTTCATAAACGTTTTTCATAAACATTTCTAAAAACGTTTTTCGTAAACATTTTTCATAAAACATTTCTAAAATGTTTTTCATAAATGCTTTTCATAAAACATTTAACATGCAGCAATCCTCAGAATGCTTTTCATAAAATATCATTTATAAACCATTTCTTGTAACCATGAAAATGTTTTCATAAATACTTAACATAAAACATTCCTCATAATGTTTTTCATAAGCATTTAACGTAAATACTTTATAACAAGGAATACAAGCAAATTCATAATGCATGATTCCAATTATACTCAATTATGAACTTCAATTATGAGCATTTTATGAACATTCTTTTCTTACTTTAACTTTCTACCTCTGTTCTTTAACTTTCCTTATCTTATTTTGGTGTTCGTACCAACATCATTAATCATGAGATCATAAACATGATGCTTCTCTTGCGGAAGACTTGAGACCATCGAACACCGATGTCATGTACCTCATATCTAGGAGATCAAACTTTAATTTTACTTTCAGTACCTCACAACAAAGAGGCTGGTATGGTACTTTCTTTTATCATCTATGCTTTACCTTCTTTTTAACGTTAATAAGCATAACAAATACTAACACATCATATGCAAACACCTTTGCAAATCATATCTTATACTCTAAAACCTATTGCATAATAAATGCAACTTATTGCATAACAAATGCAATATAAAATGCAAACACATTTTCTAAATCATAACTTGTACTTTGAAACTTATTGCATAACAAATACAACATAAAACTTATAACTTATTCTATAAAACATTATGCATTAATAAAATACAAAACATACTTTAAACATAATTATTGCAATTACATTGCAAACTTTTACTTGATCTTCAAAAACTTGATGCATATTATAAGCAATCATGCTTTAAAAATACATTGCAAATCATGATTTAAACTTTAAAACCTTTTGCATAACAAATGCAAACATTCTTTTAATTCAACTTGCACACCACTTTCAAACACATTTACAAACATATACATAAGTATTTGTAAATCATTTACTTCATGCTATAGGTGAGATTTGAAACTTATCTGAACTATGATCTAGCATTCCTTATTTCGTTCCTTTCCCATTCCTTTTCCTCTCATTAGTCGGCTTCTGTGTCCTGATCATATGACACCTGACTTATTAGTTTCATATTATCAATCTATTCGATTGATAATATAACTTAATCACTAAACTTCATTCCTTTTACATAACTTGTATATCATCGGTTTACTTTCTTTACTTCCCACTAAGGAATGTCTTTTTGACATCAAGCGTTTCGGGTCCGTTTTGCCTATTTTTGTAAAATGACCATTTTGCCCTTAATCTCTTTTCCTTTCATTATTTCCTTGCTTAAACTTTGAATTCTTTAAAACTTAGCATCTCTAATTACTTACTGCCTATAGCAGTATAAGAAATCAACGTGTCCTATTGAAAACCTAGTTTTCACACAATTTTAAGGTTTTGGCCTAAAATACAAAAATATTTACATTTTTGCCCCCGGAACCAAAAACAATCATTTTGTACCAAAATGTTCAACTTTTCATAGGGAATAAAGCTTACAAAAACACCATGGTCGAATTCAAAACATTTCATAACGTTTTCATTTCTTGAGATTTTGTGTCCAAAATTTTATAAAATTCATAACTCCTAAACTGAGCAGAATTTTGGAAAACTGTTCACGTTATACTAACTGTTTCGATGAGTTATACAACTTTTATGTTTTAACTTTCTTGAAATTCCATCGTTTAGAGGGGGCTTTTTGGCTAATTTTTAAATCTGTCGAAAATTTATTTTTCTTTGCAATTTAGTCATTTTTGGAATTTCATCAAAACCCTTACTTTGTTCTATCTATCATCATCACCATCAACATATAACATAAAATAACCATGCCATAATGTCCATATTACATGCCATGGCTTAAACATCATCAAACACTTGGAATGCATATAAATACAAACTTTAACAAAGCTTGTAGGACTAGGATTTTACCTAATCATTCCCAAGTGCTTATCCTCACTTTTTAGCACTTGAAAGCTTCCAAATTCCCTTGACATCAAGCCCATACGACACCATAAAAATCCATCAAAAACTTGAACAAAAACCCAAGCATACAATAGGGAAAAGTTTTGAGTTTTATCTTAAAACTCCTCAATTTTCATCCCCTTCACTTGTTCTTGTTTTTCTACATGATTTGGAGACTTATGCATTGAGAAAAATCTTGAGAGGATGTCATGGGAGGGGCGGTTTCCATAAGAAGGAAATACCTTAAAACTCTTCAATTTTCATCCCCGTCGCTTGTTCTTGCTTTTCTACATGATTTGGAGACTTATGCATTGAGAAAAATCTTGAGAGGATGTCATGGGAGGGGCGGTTTCCATAAGAAGGAAATTGAGCATTTTTTTTCTTTCTTTCTTTCTTCCTTTCTTTTCCTTTCTTTCTTTCTTCCTTTTCATGTTCTTCTCTCTCTTCTTTTCTTTTTTTCTTGCATGTTGGAGACCAAATGGTCTCTTATACCATGAGTATATTCACCCTTTTTTTTTTCCTTTTTCTTTTCTTTTCTCTTTTTTTTTTTTAAAGGTGGTGAGTCACCATTTGACTCATGGTAATCAAGTGGGTTCCCTTGGGTGGCTTTAGATGATTGGGCCAAATTTCATGGTGTGGTGGCCTAATCAAAATCCATTGAGTGTCCACCAAACTTTTTACGCAGTCTAAATTTATATTGATAGTATTTTTCTTATACTGCCTGTATTCTTTTCCATACAGTTCATGAAGTCCCATAACCTCCCATACTTATTTTCATCCATCACATAATATTATTCTAATATTATCTAATTTTGTACAGTCTAAATTTATACTGATAATATTTTTTCTTATACCGTTGGTATATTTTCTATACTGCTATAGCATTCCTTATTCATCCGTATTTTTCAAACAATATTATTCCTATACTGCTTTAACTTAAATAGTTTAATTTCTGTATTACTTAACATTAAACAGTCTAATTCTTACATTGCATTACTTTTACAGTGTAATTTTCATATTGCATAACTTTATCAGTGTACTTCTTACACTGCATTATTCTAATACTCTCCTGTATTATTATATACTATTTCTCCTTAAACTGTATTTTTATCTTAATATAATCCTTAACTTTTTAGAATTTTTAATGTACTCAAAATGCTCAGGTGTTACAACAAAAATGCTTTTTTTCAATTTCTGAAAAATTTTTGAGCATGTTTGGTTAAATAAGTCAAAAGCTTTTATTGATATAAAAAGTAATATAATTCAAGGATATAGCTGAAATCTTTCATCTGTTATTTTTAAATAAAAGGAAAAAGATGTAAATAAAAAAGTTTTTCATAAGCACTAAATGGTTGGCTTACCCTAAAAATGCTTATAAAAGTCAAAAACATTTTTCTTGGGTCAATCCAAACATGTCAAAAACAGCTTTTAGAGTAAATAAACTAAAAATAGTTTTTTTTAAATCATTCTAAACAAGCTCCTAATAAATGTTAAAACTAGTTTTGTATGGTTTTTGCTTTTATTTTAGTGTAAAAAAAGATAAGTAAAAATTATTACTTTTCAGTGTATGTTTGAAACCATATTATTTATATTTATTAAAAGAGCCTAATAAGCAAAACAGATTTAAAATTATATAATAGGAAATAAAAATATAAGAATAAAGTTTATAATATTTTATGGAAACTTTGACACAAGTTTCAAAAATTATTGACAAGAATTTGTTTTAAAAAAACTATATGCTTTGGTTTTGAGCGGAAGCTTGTTTGAAGGAGACTTAAATATTTTTTTAAAATTCTTTAAATACTTTTAGAAATAGCTTTTGAACTCAAAACACCAAAGCAGCTTCTACTAAACTTTGTAAGACATGCCTCAATGTGTTAAATCCGTAAATTTTTCTTAATCTAGCTAATGTAAAATACTTGTAAAGAATTTTAAATTGGAGGACCTTTCCTCAAATTCAAAAGAGTTAATTATATAATTGCGTCTTTTAGTTTTGATTATTTCGCAAATTCTTCTTTTGTACTTAAAAACTATATGTATGCTTTGCATTTGAACAACTTGTTTCAATTTCCTTTATAGACTTTATAGAATTAGGAGAAAAAAAGAAAAAATATACTTTTAATTAGATCAAATTTATTCATAAAAAAATAACCTGTTCTTGAGAAAAATGTCAAAAATATCTTAACATTTAAAAAGCACGAATCTTATGATCTTTTTAAAAGAAAAATTGATGTTTTGTTTAAGGCTTTTATGTTTTTTTAAATTCTCAACCCTTTTTTTAGTGTGGTTCCATCATTATGCCTAGTATTTTTTATTTATAAACTAGAGAAATGATGAAAAAATAAAATCTTTTATTTTAAAAATACTTTTATATAGTTTCTAAAAATTAAAAGATAAATTAAAAATAAATAAAATTAGAAAATAATAATTGTTTCTAAAAAAAAGAAGATAATAATTGCACTTGTATCCTATTATTATTGAAAAATAATATAATGCAGGCGTGTCACTAAAGAAGATGCATAAACAAGGAGGGCTTCGAAATTATCGAGGCCACACAGAGAGAAAAAAGGGGGAAAATAGAAAGGGCGCGAGCAAGAGAGGGAAAAGCAGCAATGGGAAGCTCATCAAACGACTTCTCGGTTCTCGTGCTGGCATCGGATCTGGGAGTAGACGCAAGGCCATTCTTGACGAACCAAGAATCAGAGATGGAAGAGCAAGAGAACTGGCACGATTGCTCTCAATACCTCTCCTCCGACGAGGACTTCTCCGATCTCGAACTTTTGCACTTCTTTCGCCTCCAAGGCTTCGACAAGTCCGGCAATCGGATTATTCGCATCGTCGGAAAATACTTTCCCGGTAAACAAACACTCTCCGCCAGACGCTTTCTGTTCCGTCCTTGATTTTTGTTTATGCTTTCTCTTTTACTTCTGCCTTGATCATTCAATTATTTTATTTGTTTGCAAATTTGAGGCATTTAGTTAGCCTCTTGATTCTTAAGTTTTTTCGTGGAAGATGGATTTGTTTGAAAAATATTGGTTAATTTGAGGGATATAATTTCAGTAATATATATGTGTGAAATATTTAGCTTAAATCGTTTCGAATTGGAGCTTTATTAATCATCTTATCTTGAAATCGCAATTATTAACTTAATAAAGAGAAAAAAATTATCTTTACGGATTCTTTTTATTGTTTTTTTTTTATTTCTCTCTTTTTCTAGTTTTATTCCCAAATCGCTGTTGTTAATTATGTGGTTGGAACATAAACTTAATAAAGGCATAAACTTGGAGTTACAGAACAGTAAAGAATTTTTCTTTTGATTGTATAAAAAAATTAAGTGATCGGAAGATATGCCAATGTGTAGAAAGTGTTTGTCAAAGTAATAATATTTTGTAAGGTTTTTATTTTTTTTATTTTTTTATTTTTTATTTTTTACATGGAACCTATTTTGAACCCTTTCTGAAATACCCACTTCTTCTGCATCGTTTTCAGCTCCGGTTGTAACCGCGGAGCGTCTGAAGAGGTATATTGCCCACAAATTATGCAGCGAGTTGCCGGAAGGGCCATTCTCCATTGTTTACATGCATAGTACCGTACAAAAAGAGGATAACTCCCCTGGGATAACCATCTTGAGGTGGATTTACGAAGACCTTCCCTCTGATTTCAAGGACAGACTTCAAGTTGTATACTTCATTCACCCCGGACTTCGGTCAAGGCTTGTATTTGCCACTCTCGGACGATTCTTCTTAAGTGGAGGGTGAGCTATTTTGTGATATGTGGACTAATCGATCTTAACAAATTGTTCTAAGCAAGTACTTAATTGCACTAGTTTTCAGTCGGGTGTAATTCTATGTGATCTAGAGTATTTAGGTAGTTTGCTTTAGTAGTAAAGACTTAATATGTTAAGAATTTATCATAATGATAAGAGTAGCTGAGAATGGTAGATGTTAGGTTTCTGGTGCTGTTTTTTCCTTAAATTAAAGCAACCAAGTGTATTGCAGGGGCAAAGTCTCACGAATGTAGTGCTATCTAAGCCATGTCTCCTGGCACATGATCTTGAAATTATCTGAATTTTTTCAGTTCTTCTCTGCTAAAAGTGCCTTTCTTAGCCATTATTGCATAACAATAATTTTTTAAAAAAGTAATAACTCTTATACATAGAAATCAAATTGTGCAATTTAAAATAGGAGCAGGGCATGCTGCAATATACAGTGAGAACAACTTGAACAGAAGCATGGAATTGTTATGGATTTTATCATTTATGTGTTCTCTAGTTAAAATTAGTTTCTCCAGTTTGGAAGCCTTGAGCTAATACGTTTTCTTGTGCAGATTATGCGTGGATGATAGTATTGTTTCAAATACTTGAATTCTCAAATTTATGGTTTTCCTTGCAGGAAAAAGCGATATATGGTTTTCTCTATGTTAGGCTTGAAGTTATTTGTTCATATTATTTGTCTGATTTATATACACGTACTAAACGATTAAGTTTCTCAATGCGATAGCATAACATGTAACTAAGTTTTCCAGTTATTTGTGGGTCTTTTCTTTGTATTTGCAGTCTGTATTGGAAGATCAAGTACATAAGCCGCTTGCAGTATCTTTGGGATGATATAAAGAAGGAAGATATCGAGATTCCAGATTTTGTGAAATCTCATGATGATATTCTTGAGGTCAGACCACTAACAGATTACGGAATAGAACCAGACCCTTTCCACTTAGCGGAGGTTCCGTCGACAGCTTACTCATTTGGGAGGTATGAAGAGAGATGGTCATCAAGGCAAGACTTTTCCTAATTTGGCCAATGTATCCGATCCAAATTAGTTGGCTTATAAGGTTTTACTAAGGTAAAATTTTGATGCATGTGAAGGAGGCATTGTATATTAATTATCCTGGTGTTGTATTGTGCTAAACTACGGATTTCAAGAGGTTGACTGTCAAATAACACGACTTTGTGTGGCTCGTAGATTAAAACCAATAATGTTTGGGGCATCTTCTTCTACATTTTTTGTTTCTTTGTTGATCCCCTCTTGTTGGACCGAGCATGATGGTTGGTTTTGGCTATGGAAAATGAGGATATATGTGCAGTCTTTTCGTACTGTTGGTATTTCTTATATTCAACCATTTCAAGTAATAGAACCGTTGTTTAATCTAGTTAGAGCTTTCTACTATTTATTAGTTCATGCTCGATCTAAATTCTCAAATGTAGAGTGCCTCTGGAAGCACAAAAATTTTGGTTTAAACTAGCTTTGTTATAATGTTTTCTCGTATTTGAATTGTTACGGTGTTTTCAAATCAAGTCTTTAGTTTGAACTATATTTTTAGACGCCCTTCTAGTTTTATAAATGTCGCAAAATAAACGAAAAATTGAGATGAATATTAGGAACACAAACGAAGAAAGATGTGAAAGAAACATTGCAGCAAGCAATTGGCGCTCGAGTCAGAAGACGAGGAACCTTTCTATTTCGCAGATGAACCTGTAAAGCTCAATGCAACCCCATTGATTGAAAGAGGGCTTGTCTAACAAATCCAAAAGGTGGGCCCAATTTTATTTTTTGGGCAGAACTCGATTAGCATCTTTCCAAAAGTTAGACCAAATAGTATAGTTGTAATCGTTAATTAAGTAAATAACACTTTTTTAAAAATATTTAAGTATATAATATTTTTTAGAGTTATGTGTTATTTTTAAATATTTAAATTTTAAATTTTACCACATTCTTCTTTTCTTCTTTTTCTTTTTGTTTTCGTTTTTTGTTCTCTTTTTGTTGTTTTGTGTTTTTTTTACGTTATTTTATAAAAAAAAAAATCATTTTAGTTTAAATAAAGTATTTAATAAAAACTACTATATTATTATATTTTAGCTTGTTTATTTTTGTTTTTGGTTCAAGAAGGCTTAATTTTCTTTCTCTTTCTCTTTTTTTTTTTTCTTTTTTTAACGCTACAACAGCTGTAACAATATAACACTTGAGATCATTATAGGCCATCTTTTTATAGATGATGATGTAGAATCATTCGTGGTTTTTTATCCAAAAAAGTACCGTTAGAGCCATGGTGATGAACCTTACAAGTAAGGGGTGACAAAAAAGTACCGTTAGAGCCATGGTGATGAACCTTACAAGTAAGGGGTGAACAACCAAACGACCGAACAAACTAAGTTAACTCATCCAACTCAACCCAAAATAACTCAAGGTGAATGAATCTGACAAGTAATTTAACCCAACCTAAGTTAACTCAAGATTGGGTGCATTTCGATTAGGATTTTACCAATCCATTCTAACTTAAACCCACCCAAACCATATATATATATATAAAGTATTTATATTATATATTTATAACTTTAATATACATATTACACATACACAAAACTAAAAAAAAAAAAGACATTTTGACATGTATTATTTCTAGCATCCTTGAAGTATTTTAGTTCTTCTTACTTTTTAATTTTTTTGATGAATACACTTGTTTGGATCTATAAGAAGTTGACAAATACATTTCAACAAAAAGTATATGTGTCTATTTGTTTTGTATTTACATTAATAAATGGGAGCTTGTTATGTTTTATGTCAAATGATAGATTTTGCATTATAAGTGTAGAGGATGTTTGAGTGGATATGCTTGAAATTAAAGATTGGTAATTTTGTTGATGTTGCTTAGTATTTTTGTTGTGTTGATTTCTATTATAGAATTTGTTAGTTTATAATTTAATGTATTGATTTGAATTTGTGTTGCATAGCCTTTATCTTTCTATTGGTTTCAACATATTAAGAAAATTTTAGACTTTTATAAGGTCAATATATTTTGAATTTTAGCTCTTTACTTTATTTGGGGTTAAAATATTAGTTTTGATTTTTTTCTATTATTTAACCCAACCAACCAACCTAAACTTTAATTAGATATGTTGGTTTTAAACTTTAAATTGATTAAATGGGTTAAATTTAAATTAACCTATTCAAACTTTAAATTGATTAAATGGGTTAAATTTAAAATTAACCTATTCAAACTTTGATCGAGTAGATAGATTATTGAAAAACCCACTCATGACCACCCCTACTTGCCAATGTTATTGTTATGCACAAGTGAAACACGTGACTTGTGTGCCATATATTTTAGTGATAATGCAACACGTACTGTGATGTGATCGTCAAGTGAGAATCTGTGAAATAACAAAGAAGCTTCCTCACTTTCTATATAAAACAAGAAACTTCCCTTAATTTGTTTTAGCTGAAGCGTTCTTGGTTCCATAATATTAAAATATAATCTTCATCCAAAAGAAGATGGTATAAGATAAATTCTACATAGAATAGGGTAAAGCGGACTTTTTATGTTCTAAATTTTTTATTTTTATTTTACTTTTGGGTTATTAATGCTAATAGTATTTAAAATTTAAGGTCTCTCTCACTTTATCTCTTGAACTTTAAAAAATCACAACTTATCTCCTAAACTTTCAAAACTACTCATTTTGCCTCATGAATTTTAAAAATCACTATTTTACCCTTGTTTTAAAGCTCTTCAATTTAAAGCTCTTAATTTTCTATTTAAATAGAAAAAATTAAGCCCAATAATTAGCATATGGGTCACCTATAAGGGCAAAAATGAGATTTTATAACTCTCAAGTTTTGTTTCACGTTTATATTCTTATTTAATTTTTTTTTACATGCTTTCATTTAATAAGGGTTTGTATACATATTTTTTCTTAATATTATTCGTTGATATTTACTTATATTTAATGCATAACTCATTTTCTTTAGTTTCAAACTCATATATCAGTAAACAATATCAACTTATTAAATGCGTCATGCATTAAAAATGAGAAAAAATGTACAGACAAATCCTTCCTAAATAAGAATTAGGTTAAAAAACAAAGACGTCAAGTAAGAGTGTACATGTGAAACAAAATTTAGAAGTGATAAAGTCTATTTTTGTGTTTACAAGTGATTTATATGCGAATCACGTGGACTTAGTTCTGTCTATTTAAACGAAAAATCAAAAACTTAAGAGACAAAGTGAGAAGCTTTTAAAGTTTAGGGGCAAAATGTTACTTTTAAAATTTAGAGGTAAAATGAAGAGTTTTGAAAATTTAAGAGGTATAATGGTGATTTTAAAAGTTCAGGAAGCAATGTGGGGGAGACTTTAATGTTCAAGGATCAATTAGTATTAATAACCCTATTTTTTAAAATTATTTAGAGTTACAAGTGTCAATTTGGGCTGTTCGGTCCGATCCATAGGGCCAAAAAAAGGAGGCCTAGTCTGACCCAAAGTCTGCATCAGCTTAGGGCCAGGCCGAGCAGCTTGAATTTTTATAAGAGAATTTTAAAAATAAAAAATTATCTAATCGGCTCGGCCTAGTTCTAGTTTAGGCCTAAATCATTGATTCAACTAGGTTCAAGACTTGGGTTGGGCTAGGCCAGCCCAGACATGGGCCAAAATTAACGGATCAAATGGGTCGGCCCAAAATTGGCAGCTCTAGTTGGAGTTTGTCAATAAAAGAGTGAATTGGACATTTATGTGTTTAGAAATGTGTTTAAGGCATCAAAATGATATTTGATAATAACAAAACATGCTTTTTAGTATTTTTTAAATAGCAGGATATGTTATGTTTAACACACGTTGCACTAAATTGATGAAAATTATATAAATATAAACTAATTTAAACGATATGTGGGGGTGTTTGGTATGGTGGTGGAAATCATTAGTTAGAACTATTTTTACTGTAACATGTGAGAGTTTTGCACTGTAGCCTGTTTTTTAGGTGTTATTGTAGCATGTGAGAGCTTTACACTGTTTATAACTGAAAAAGTGGTGTAGACCACCATTTTTGTTGGGGGTGAGCTCAACGCCACAGCCGAGGAGTCTTTCTCTAGGTGGTCGACAAACCAACTTTGCAAGTTCCACTAGGAGTGAATATCTGATCTCGATAAGCCTGAATCACTTGTTCAAGGTGCTTTTCAAGGCTCTCTAGGCCGCACCACAACTGGTTGCCTTCTCGGGTGAGACACCAACGCAGGTCGGATTCTTTTTACTCTCAAGTAGACTGTTGCTCGCCATCACTGGCCAATAGATGGCGGACAACTCGCCGTCGGAGGGCACGACACTTGTCTTCTGCCTTCAGATACACCCTGAAATGACACACAGGTCGTGGGCAAAACCCGCCTAACACCTAGTTCAAGTGGCAACCTATAAATAGAGTGCATTTATTGCATTCAAGCAAGCATGCTCTTTTCCACCTAACTAGCTCCCTTTCTCTACCGAGTAACACTTGCCTTGAGAGTTGGAGAGCTTTTGTCTGCTGACTAACGCATTTCTTTCTAGCCTCCGAAGCGTCCCTCCTCTTATTGCAGGTCCATCTGAATAGGCAGAGACGAGCAAGGAAGAGTTATACACCATGTGCAGCCGCATGTAGTGTTGATTCACCGTCATGTTACAAGAAGCATCAACAACTGCCAATCACAAGGTTAGCATTCAATAGGTCACACTTTTATGTGCCAGGGGTTTACATGTAGTATGCGCCAAGTATTTACATAATAATATCTTTACCATACACATGTTCATGTATTTTTGAGTTAAACAATCTAACATCGAGTGTTTCCTAAAGATAAGTAGAAAATACATATATTTACACGTTGAATAGACGAACACATATATAGTTTCTTTTTTTATTTTGTTATTTTTGAAGTCTCAGAATATATAATTCTAATATTATCTCAAATATAAATGTTAATATTAATACTACACCTAAAAGGTATAAAATAGTATATGTGATGTTTTATACTCCAATACATGTTACTTCATAAAAATTAACTTATAATTTTAAATTTGATTTGAAAATGAAATAATAAAATGAAAAAAATCAATACATCAAATCAATAAGAATTAAAATAATAAAATTTAACATATGCGTGGTATTTAGTGTTAAACTTGACATGTGTAAAATATGTCAAGTTTAGCAAAAAAAAAAAAAGACTATTGAAGAAGGATTTTCTTACTGTCAAAATTTAACATACCAAATGAAGTTTTCTTTATTTGTTTAGGAAATTTCAATCTTTTTTAATAGTTATTTAAGGCCATATGATAGGCGACTTGAAAAAATAAAACTTACTCTCTCTTGTTGGCACTAGAGAGAGATATGATAAAGAAAGAGAATGAGTGTTCAAGCTGGAGCCCTTGCATTGCCTCTAGACATGTTGATGGACTCCCGACCTTGTAATTTCATTCATAAGCTCATAGTGATGAGGTTGAGACGATAATGAGGACGGTTTCCACTATTTTGAAGCAAATTTGAGAATGAATTGGGATGTCTTGGTTATTTTGGGACATCATTTTGCAAAACGTTGCTTCTCCATCATCCCTCTCTTGGACTTTCATCTTAGGAGGTGTGACACAAATATGGCATCGAAAGTGTCTTGTTAGTTAGTTACGTTGTGCTACACGTGTGGTGCATGTATTTTTGTTCAATGGCGCGTTGACGATGCTTTTTTCAACATTCACTGCCCAACTTTACTTTGTAGTTTCAGGTGTGATGGTCGTCCCTCAACTGGAAGCTTTATTATTGTTTGTTGATGGTTGTTTTTTCCTTTTCTTACATTGTTTGCTTTTGAGTTTATAATAGCAGTGGCTTTTATTCTACAATGTTTGCTTTTGTGTTCACTGTTTACCATTTTGTTTGATGGTTTTTAAAAAGAAATTGTGCTTGGGAAGTAAGAAAGTTCTGGAAAATATAAGAAACCTTTGGAAAGTGGAAAACAGACTTTCAGTCTAATTTTCCCATATTATTAGATCTGGTTTTGGTACAATATATTTATGCCATAACAGTAATGAGTTGTTCTAGTAACAAGCTACTAACTAATTCCTCAACCTCTTAATCTTGCAGCCTGGCGTCAGACAGAAAACGGTTGCAGGCTAGCAACTACTTTACTAATCCTGATAATATATATACAAGTGTGCCACATGAAGTATTAGATGCCTTAAAACATTTTTTTGTGTGGCCCTAGTGCTAGAGGATTTTCGCGCGGGTCATTTGTTTTTATGCGTTGTCATGATTCTTAGGACTCAACCATTTAGATTAGATTTAGATATGCATTTGGTTGCATCAACATTCGAATTTCAATTGAGTTTTGAGTATAAAATTTGAGTTTTGACCCCTTTAAATTTACAAGATTTGAATCCAGATGTTATAGTACAGTATTACGTTGTTTCAAATTCTCTCTAATTCTTGAGGAAAAAATGGTTTAACTTTTTTGTTTAATATCTGATTGAGATGATTATTCTTTCATTGTGTTCATAATGTAGAGAGAAATAAATTAAGAGCCGTGTTGCATATTTTTTAATATCATAAACATTAAGATTTTATTAGGTTTATAAGAAAATGAAAAACTTTTACTATCAATCGAAACATAAATTTTAATTTTATTCCCTATTCAGATTAGCACTTTAATTACATATCCAAACATCAATTCAGATAGCAATTCAATTCACACAACTCAAATCAAAATATTTGAATCAACATAATTTGAATCCGTTTGATAGTCTATCAAACGGATTAGTGACATCCATCTATCATATATTTCCATCAATTAGAGATGACATGTTAAGAGCAATTTGTATGCTCGATCTTTTATATGCCTCTTTACAGTAGGGTATTTGAGAAGTATAGTTAAAACTAATGTATAGTTAAAATTAATGGTTTGGACTAATTTTGGTTAGGAACATTTAACATATAAGAGCTTTACATTGTAGTAACATTTTATTTTTTACTGCAGCCTTTGAGAGTTCTAGACTATTTATTAGTTAGAATTCATTGTTTTTACTTGAGAGCCAAACACCTTATAAGATGTTTGACATGGTAGTTAGAATTGTATTTGTTGTAGCATGTGAGAGCTTTACATTGTAGTGATTTATTTATTATTACTGTAATATGTGAGAGTTTTATGTTTATAATTAAAAAAGTGGTTCAAACTATGATCTAAACTGACCTGTCAAAACACCCTTAGTGTTTGTTTGTGGAGTCTAATACAACATTATTTTCCCTTTGAGTGTTTCATTCCAGTTGCAGGTGGAATTGATTGTTACATTGTCGTGCTTCATGTGGTAGGTTGTTGCTATGGCGTGAATTGGTGCTTTGTTGCATTTTCCACGGAAAAGAATTCCCTGCAAAAGACACTATCGTAGTTTATAAAAAACAGAGCTATGATTAAGAATTCCTTATTCCCCATAAAGTTCTAAAATTTATCGGTTTTCACCAAAAACTCATCCAAGAGTTCAAACAAAGGGAGATTTTGACAAAAGGGCAAAAAAAAAAAAAATCTTAATTGAGGAAATGGCTTAAAATAGAAACTCAAATTTTGGTCGCCGGAAGCATTCCTCACCAGACTCGTCGCACCACTAATTCGTTACTCACAGTCAACAGGCTTACAGGTAGTCCAACTCTCTTCAACTCTTCTGATTCTGATCACCACCAAAAAAAAAAAAAAAAAAAGAAAAGAAAAACCCCAAAACCGCAAAAACTCAAACCCTTTCCGCCACCTTTCTCCGACCATTAATTAAAAAAAAAAAAAAGCTTCGAGCTCTCACTCTCAAATGCTCTCTCCAATCCCATATTCATCGCCGCCTCAAAATCCTCTCCTCCACACTCACCATCGTCACAAACCCATTATTGTTAAACCCCACAAGACCATTTTCCTCTTCTCCATCACCATCTTCATCATCTTCAGATGCCCAGCTCAGAAAATACCTTGGCAACACAGCCCTTCTTCTCTTCTGCGGCGCCGCCACCTATTACTCCTTCCCTTTTCCCGAAAACGCCAAGCACAAGAAAGCCCCGATCTTCCGCTACGCCCCTCTCCCTGAAGACCTCCACACAGTCACCAACTGGAGTGGGACCGACCCCGACCCATACAGACCCGGGTGTTCCACCAGCCCGAGGATTTGGAGCAGTTGGAGAAGGTTGTGGAGGAATCCCACGAGAAGAAGGCCCGCATTAGGCCGGTCGGTTCCG
Organism: Artocarpus heterophyllus; assembly: GCA_025403435.1. Taxonomy (NCBI): domain Eukaryota; kingdom Viridiplantae; phylum Streptophyta; class Magnoliopsida; order Rosales; family Moraceae; genus Artocarpus; species Artocarpus heterophyllus. The sequence continues at coordinate 25,309,245 of CM046351.1, read as the reverse complement.
GATTGTCGCGGAACGGGATCGGGTTGTCGCGGGCGGGGATGGTGAATTTGGCATTGATGGACAAGGTGTTGGAGGTGGACAAGGAGAGGAAAAGAGTCAGAGTTCAGGCTGGGATAAGGGTACAGCAGTTGGTGGATGGGATTAAGGAGTATGGGATCACTCTTCAGAACTTTACCTCCATTAGGGAGCAGCAGATTGGTGGGATCATTCAGGTTTGTGGGGTTTTTTTTTTTTTTTTTTTAATTTCTTTTTTGTGCTGGATGTTGGGAGCTTATTTTAGTTTCTGCTGCTTATGTTGGGTTAATGTGTTGATTATTTGCGTAAAATCATTGAGTTTTAATATTCCACTACTTGAATTTTTTATTAGAAAATGCCACTTGAGTTAGTATTGAATTTATGGTTTTGGCATTGAATCGTGAATATTTGGTCTCACAAATGAATTTTTGGCGATGCTTTTGTTGTGAAATCCCTGTGGAATTCATTTGAGCTGATTGTCTAGTTTTTGTTTTGTTTTGTTTTTTTTTTTTTTTGGTTGATGGTCTGTCTTCTCGCCTTGCCTTTCTGTATCTATCAACTCCAAAGCCATTAGATTAATGAAGTTAACACGATATATAACTGATAAGTAGACATATGAAGTCGTGGTGAAAAAGTCAAGTGAACTCTGCTTCCTTTCTTTAATCTCAGACTTGTTTTTGGCATGTATGCATGTCTTATGTTGGTGCGCACGGTACTGGTGCAAGATTGCCTCCGATTGATGAACAGGTTATCAGCATGAAACTAGTTACGCCTGCTAAAGGAACAATAGAAGTCTCTAAAGAGAAAGATCCAGAGCTGTTTTATCTGGCTTGTTGCGGTCTTGGGGGACTTGGAGTAGTTGCTGAGGTCACCCTTCAATGTGTTGAGAGACAGAACTTGTGGAGCACACTGCCATCTCAACCATGGAATAGGTCAAGAAAAATCACAAGTAATCATTTGTTCCTTATATTGGGTAAACTGTAAAGTTTAGTCCATTTTCTTTTCTTTAGCAGAATTATAAGACGCATAATTTGTCACAAAATAATATGTTCAACTTTCAACTTGTTGATGGTGACCTGTAAATTGTTTACTGGCTCACTATATTTCAATATTGGAGCATATGATTTTACTAATGAGTTTATGGAGAATAAAACTATTCCGATCAAGTGCGGGAGTAATTAATTTATCTTGTCCATAATGGTTTGATCGTTACAGCTTTGTGATGGGATACTTTTCATCTTTTGAAGAAATCATCAAGCATATTTATATTTTACTCAAAAAAAACCTTGATTGGTGAGAAAAGCTTAAGTGCATCGTGCTCCACTGCTTCTTTGATAATTCTCTCTTGCCTCCTCTCCTCTCATATTTGCCTATGTGTTCATATAGCATGTAGTAAGAATATCACACGATCCTTTTCTTTCATGGCGTTGAAAAACTCCTTTCTTTTCTCAGGAAATTGCTACCTGAGAATAGGCATGTGAAGCATCTATACATTCCATATACAGATTCTGTGGTGGTTATGAGGTGCAACCCTGTATCAAAATGGAAAGGTCCACCAAAATTCAAACCCCGATTCACTACAGATGAAGCGTTACAACATGTTCGGGATCTCTACAAGGAGAGTCTGAAGAAGTACAGGTACAGATTTTGCTGTGGTCCTAAACCGTGTGATATGGGAATGCTTTAAACCTGTCCAGAATTTTGAGAGAATATGAGTAAATAATTACGTGTTATTTTTCTTTTTATAAGAAAGAACAGAAACACAATAGAAAAAACAGTTGTTGTAGCTCAAAACTGCTCTTACTTGCAGAGTGGGACAAGTTACAAGCCAATCTGAAGAGAAAGTTGAACAAGAAATAAATGAGCTGTCATTTACAGAGTTGAGAGATAAACTGCTTGCCCTAGATCCTCTTAACAAAGACCATATTGTAAAAGTCAATCAAGCAGAGGCCAAATTTTGGAGAAAGTAGGAGGGATACAGAGTAGGATGGAGTGATGAAATTCTTGGCTTTGATTGTGGTGGTCAACAGTGAATTTCCGAAACTTGCTTCCCTGTGGGCACGTTAGCTAAACCAAACATGAAGGACCTTCGATAGATTGAAGATCTGAAGAAGTTGATAGAAAAAGAAAAAGTACCTGCACCAGCGCCAATAGAGCAGCGTTGGACAGCTTGCAGTAAGAGCCCCATGAGTCCAGCTTCAAGTCCCTCAGAGGATGAAATATTTTCATGGGTAATTTTATTTGTCGCCTTTCTTAGATTACATCTCTCTTAACTTGACAAAAAGGCTTTTTTTATTTTAAGGAATTGTGGATGTGAGAAAAAGGGAGAGTTTTGAATAATATAAAAGTCATGATGAAAGGGACAATGCCGTTTGGTTTTATATTTTTTTCATGTCTATCTAATCATTGGTTATTTGCTAAAAGACTGAAATGTGACAAAAGTCTAAATCCTGCATTCATAAAGTGAAGTTGCTTATCAGGCCTTCATGTGGTTAACGCCACGATTAGTTATGCATTTCGTGTAATTAGCAAGCTTCGGTTTGTTTCAGGTCGGGATAATCATGTACCATCCAACTTCAGATGCTCGCCAGAGAAAGGAGCTAACAGATGAGTTTTTCCACTACAGACATATGACCCAGACAGAGTTGTGGGATCAGTATTCTGCTTATGAACATTGGGCTAAGATTGAGGTACTGAACAAATCTAGATAAATTTCCCTATTAAAAAATGTGGATCTTCCCATGGTTATCACCATGGGCTAAGGTCGTGATATGATGTTTGTTTCGCGAACTCCGACCCAATTCTGTGCTTGTGTTCATTTTAAAGAGGTTTTTCCTAGATGGTTTCTAATACAAGACCACAATTGTCTGCAAAGGAAATTAACCGTCATGTATATGTATGCCCGCGTATGCGTTCTCGCTTGTGAACGTGTTCTTATCCTTGTTTTGTTCATTTAGCCTTTTCTTTTGCGCAGGTTCCAAAGGATAAGGAAGAGCTAGCAGCTCTCCAGGCTAGGCTAAGAAAGCGTTTTCCAGTTGATGCATACAATATAGCACGAAAAGAATTAGACCCCCACGGGATCCTCTCCAACAACAAGCTTGATAAGCTTTTCCCTATGTCGGTAACTGTTTGAGAAGCATCCTGCGTTTGGTATTTGGTTAATTTATCGTCATTTTTACAACTTATATATGTATTATTTTTTTTAATATAAGACTTTGTCAGGAGTTATTTACATCTATCACTTCACATCATTTTGGCAGACATAGGGCCAGCAATTTGGGTCACGATACGATGACACGATATGAACCCGACACAAAAGATACGGGTTAGGGTTGGGTAAATAGGCTTCGGGTTGGAATTGGGTCGAACCTGTCTGACCTGTACAAAAAATGGGTTAGGTTTGGGTCAACTCGAATCAACACGAAATCAACCCGAATCAACACAAAATCAACCCGAAATAACCTGTCAAAAATCACGATATGAACCCGACACAAAAGATACGGGTCAGGGTTGGGTAAATAGGCCTCGGGTTGGAATTGGGTCGAACTTGTCTGACCCGTACAAAAAACGGGTTAGGTTTGGGTCAACTCGAATCAACACGAAATCAACCCGAATCAACACGAAATCAACCCGAAATAACCTGTCAAAAATGTGTCGAAATCAGGTTGACTTGAAAATTGTTAATCAACTCGTGTAACCTAAATTGAACTCGTGTGACCTCAATGTAACCAATATAACCTGAAATTAATTTTTATGTGTCAAATTAGTTTAACATTTATTGTATATTAAACTTGACATGATTCTAATTTCTAGCATATTTGTTTTTGTTAAACTTATACAAAGTTTTGTTTAACTTTTGTGAAGGTTTGTTTTGTTGGGTTATTGTTTATTTTGTAGGCTTATTGTTGGGTCTATCGTGTTGTAGGTCTATTAGGTTTAGCGGATCAGTGTGTCGTGTCAACACGAACATCTACAAAGTAGCATATTGGTAGGTTGCATGGGTCGGGTCGGGTCAACCCGTTTACATGTCAGGTCGTGTTCGGGTTGGGCTTTTTTTGACCTGTCAGGTCACGGGTCGGGTTCGGGTTAGCTGCTTATATAAGGGCTCAACCCGACCCGACCCCGACCCGTGGACCCGAATTGTCAGCCCTAGGCAGACATGATACGAGCAATTTTTACCTTTAATAATTATAAATGTACAATAAGAGGAGTTTATTGATAAATTACCCAAATTGTATTAATAAATTGCGTTAATTGCGTAAGTGTACTTTGTAGTTTCAACTATTTTATAATTTATTCTTCTAATTTTAGAAACTAAAATTATATTTTGATTTTAAAAATTTATTTCAATTTCATCCAACGTATACATTTTGAACAAAAAAAAAAAGAAAAAAAGCCCTAACCTTTTAAAATACTTTCTGCCTTTCAAAACTCAAAAACACACTACTAACATTTTAAAAAATATAAAATTAAATAAGTCCCACAATAACAATAAAAAAGAAAAAAAAAAAGAAAAAAAATGAGGAAAATGTTAGATTTTTAAATTTTTTAACTAAATATTAGGTTTTGAAAATATTTATAGTAAATAGCATATTTACAATGTAAATAACTTATTTATTATATAATTAAAAAAATATTTACATTGTAAACAAATGATAAATACATCATTTACATCATAATTCATTTATCGTATAAATAAGAATTATTTATACTATAAACAAAGAGGTAAATAAACTATTGACACCATAAACTTGGCATTTTTTACAAACATTTTCAAAATCTGCTATTTACTACAATTAGTTTTAAAAAAGTTATATTTTTGACAATTTCTGTAAAAGAAGGCGAAACAAAACTGTCTTTTTTACCATTCATCACATAAACCTAGCCTCCCAACCCAGCCAACACAACCGATCCACCGTCAACTACCCTTCTCTGCATGAGCTCTATGACGATCCCTAGCCTCACTCCTTTTGCGAGTTTCTGGGTGACCCTCTACCCACTGCTTGTAACGACCCACTTCATTGTGACGAGCCCACATCCTGAGACGACCCCATTTTCGATGACGACGACCCCTCAGCTTGGTTGAGCTCCACCTTGAGCTAGCCCCCTCCCCTTGAACAATAATCCCTCCAAACAAGTCGTCCAAGTTAGCATGAAGGATGTTAATATGTTCAGGGCATATTGGGTTATATTTTATTTATTTATTTATTTGTTTTTAAATTTTGATTTGGGTATTTCCTTGAAACTTCAATATATATATATATATATATATATATATATATATTATGTTTTTTTTTCCTTCGTTTGGATTTCATTTTGTTTGCTGTAGTTGGGGATGCCATTTTTGGGCATTTTCCTCTTACTAACAATAACTTGATGTTGTAAGTAGGACTATTCTTTTTCTTGATTATAAGTTATTAATTGAGTGTTTGGGAGAGTGGTTTAAACTATCAATTTGGGTTTGAGGACTATAGCATATGAGATCTTTATATTGTTCGCAGTTCAAACCATTGGTTTGAACTACTCTTCTAAACACCTTATAAGAGAATGATTCTGGGATGGATTGGATTAGAAGGCTTATAGGTTAGGGGATGAGCACTCAAAAAATGGGAGTCTAACTGTGGTGGCATCCAAGAATAAGAGATATAGAATTGGTGTTGGGTGTTGTGATTTTTTAAAATTATTTCTTCTAATTTTTTATTTTAATTTTTTGAAATGGGAAACTTTCATTGAAACTAAAATAAGTATAAATATAGCTTTATGAGACCACCCTTTGTACAAGAATCTGACCCCAAATACTGACTAAATTCATCAGTAAAGATGGATGAAGAGGACAAAATTCAAGTATGAAGACCCAAAGGAGAAAAATTTGCTCGACACATAAAATAGAGCATGGCAATGGCTCGTTTCGAAAACCCGCTACAGTCGATAGGAAAAACCAATCGATTGACGCCAAACTCTTCTCGCCGAGGGAACATACAATACAGTCTAAGACTAAAGCATAGTTGAACACCTACATACCTTCCACCGCTAACAAAGAGAAGAGACAAAACAAACTAAAATTAGAGGTAAGGAGACCACTTTTGTTATTAAAATGATAAACCAACAAAACACAAAAAATAACCTACTTTTAAATGGTGAGAACATTGTTGATTTTATTTGATAAACACAAAGCATAAAATAAATAGGTAAGACCTAACTGTTGACGACAAAGATTTCAATGATAAACTGGCCACTTTCGAAATTGGATGATGACTATGTGTACTTGTCTAAAAACTGATGTAGAGCCTGATGGGATCTTTGTTACCCTCCTCTGCCAACCGAAGAAAGTGCACCACCATAGCTTCGTCTTCCTGTCGAGGCCAAAGGAGCACCAGTGCATATTCGATCAAAGCCTCTAGCCCGTAGAGCATGAACGCTCCTCTCCACCAGATCTGCCTGTTACGTTACTAGGCCGCCAACTATAGCCACCAGAGAAAGCTAGCCCACCCGCGATGAAGCCCCCTCCACCAAGCCACGAACATCCCTTGAACCTTGAGCTAATAGCGCCACCATTGGAGAAAGCGATGCCATGATTTTAGGCCACATCCTCAAGGGGCCGTGAGTCTACAAAATCGTCTGAAGATGGTGTTGTACTTCGGTTCTATGATCATCCCAAGAGAGGAGCACTTATGCAAAGGAAGAAAAGGAGAAATTCTAGCAAAGGAAAGAGAATCGTAATACACCAATTATTATTATTATTATTATTTTTTTATCAATGTTGTTCTTATTTTATTTTATTTTTTATGTTTGGTTTTACATAGAAATAAGTCTACGATTTTTTACAATTTGTTTATGTTTTTAGGATATTGAGTTTTTTTTTAAAGGAAAATGTTTAAATGTTTTAAAATTAGTGAAGGATGCTTTTGTCTTTTTATTTTATCTATCTATCAAAAAATACACGAGCGTTGAAATTGAGTCAAATCTCACAACTCTAAAAGATATCTTTATAGTTTTTAAAAATAGAAGGATAAATTATGCAATAAGTAATACTAGGTTATACATTTATGTAATTAACCATTGTTATAAAGCTTTTTTTTTTCCACGTATTTTCCTATCATTCTATTACGAGCATCCCTTATTTACGATGCCTCTAAGTGGCTGCGGACAAACTATGCAGAAGAATGTTGAGGTTTGGTTAATAGTCCTCAATCACCTTGTATTTTGCATATGCTAATCCTGATTGAGATTATTTGGGGCTTGCTTAAAGAATGCATACATAAAAGATTCAGATTGAACAGATCATTTAAAGATCGGGACATTTTAATATTAAAACTTCATAATCAAAATCCATGTAAGCTTTGTTCATGAATGTCAAGGATTGAGGCATCCACGGTTGCTTAGTATTGAATGTTATGTAAGGATTCCAGAGTACCTCTATAACCAGTGCATGTGAGTTAATTAAAGTGGAGAATATTAGAAGGATTGTATTAAACCATAGGATTTTTTTTTTTTTCTAAATTTGTAAGTTTTTTTTTTTTTAATAATTTAATAGTTCAGAACTGTTTTACTGGTAAGTTATTATTTTTTACCGTAATGTGTAATTCTCCGTAAACGAAACATACCATAAACCATGGGGGAGAATGGATTTGGCATAAGAATTTTTTACTTCATAGGGGTCAACTAAGGGGAATGGACACTAGTCAGAATCTTCTGCTGTGTTTAAATTCGTGATCAATGTCATTATCTTTCATGGGATTTCTATTAATTGCTATTTCCTATTTCATTTTCCTTGATTGACTTTGGCCTTCCCATAAAATACCCAAGTAGAAGAAGGGACCCAAAAGAAAAAAAAAAAGGAAAAAGAAAGAATATATAACAAAATAAAATGATTGGGTAGCAAACCACAATAATTTAAAATTGTCACATATAATACATATCCATGTGCAGTCTACAATAACTATGGAGTTCCACCAAGAAAAAGGGAAGGAAAGATGATGAAGATTAGCATTAGAAAAAGAAAGCAAGAAAAGGTGGCTAAACACATTAATATGTTGGTTGGTGTAGGAACTAGTAGTTGTGCAATCTACTCAGAAGCATGCTTCACAAAGCCAACAGCAGCATAGCGCAAAGAGGCTGCACAAAGCAGGAATCACATTAAAAAAATATAAATAAAAATAAAAATGGAATTGTTATGTCATTTTAACGGTAATAGTTTCAGTGAAACTTGATTATTAAGCTACGCTGAATAAAAATAAAAAAAAACTCTTTTTAAAAAGGAATAGTGGGATCAAGCCTAACTTGAAAGAATTGCACAGTTCTCCAAAAATAATGTCAAACCATAGACACACAAGATAATTTCAATGGGGAATTTGTGGTCGCGTTATTAGTTCACTTTGCGTCAATAATAAGCAAGTGAATCCACTTTTACATGGTGGTTTCGCACACAGCTTAATTTCTTCAGACTAAGACCACATCACTTCAAAATAGAGGTGTATTACTCTAAAAAGAATATTCTCTTTATCTTTTTTTAATTAATTCCCAACAATTATAATTGCTAACATAAACTAATAATAATCTTAATCAAACAAAATCTATAAATTAATAAAGAGAGGATACAAAAACGAAGAAATTTATTAAAAAGTATATAATTGGGTAAAATAGAAATTGCAGAAATAAAAAATGATCTGTTTTTATTATATATAAAACTCTAAAAAAAACTTTACAAATAAAAAAAAGATAGCGCAAGAATAACGCAGCGCTATATAAAGTGCCACACTGTTCACAACTCCAAATTGGAGTTGGAATATGGCGCTGGGTTAGAGTCCTTTTTTCATGCTATATTTGTGTTTTGCTCTAATATAAAGCATGGTTGGAGAGGCTCTGAACTGTCTTTTTTCCTATGAGAAAATTACAAAGAAAATATGTAAAAATTACACTACAGGTACATGCATGTTTAGAAGAATAGAAATGAAATATATAGCTTTTAACTATATTTTAGAAATAGAATAATTGGGTGATACTAATTATTACAATGATTTTCACGATTTTAACTAGAGAAATACATGGTAATTATTAAAATGATAATATTTTAATTTTAACATGAAAAGTAAGATGTTATATGTGTAAATTTTCCTACAAAAATTCACAAGCAATATAAGATGCCAAACTTACCATCCCTCAATGAAACCCCTATCTCCTTTCTTCTTTGTACTGGACCAGAACTTTTTAGTTGGCGGGTTCTCAGTTGGGTATCCTTCAAACCAAAACAACGCAAATAACTAAGCACTTGTGTGTAAGTATGTACTAAGATTAAACAGACCCCATGAGAGATTGATAAAAAAAAAAAAAAAAAAAATCTAAAGTTGGCATAAGTTTGTAAAGAAAGAACCTGGTGGAGGATGATTTTCCTGGGTCTCTGGCTTGGCCATTGTGGATTACAAACAAACAGCTAAAAGTGTTTACTTGATTTACCTTGTCGACTGCTGTTTGTATTTATAATTTGTTGCTAAGATGGTGTGTGTGTATATATATATATATATGTATAGTGGAGCACTGTAATGATCTCTCTGTTGTGGTACATATTCATACGTGTTCGTGGAAAGGTAAAACCATGGTTTAAAGTCGGCCTTTTTCTTGTAATTTAGAAATAGTTTATGACTAGGATTCTAATTTGATGTGATATTTGTCTAACATGTCTTATGGTTGAAGTATCTAGCTCTATTTGTTCGATAGATAAAGAAACCAACGTTAGATATTTATCTTTTAATCGTCAATTTATAAAAAAAAATAATTTTAATTTAATTTAACGGTTTAAAAATATACATCATAAAATAAAGATCTTTTTTAGTACTATCAACAAAACTGGTTAGGTAGAGCTTGACATACTTTCGAACCTTTTCTGTTTGTTCTAATCTTATCTCTTCTCAGAAAAGAAAAAGATAAAGCATAAATGAAAAAGGAAATAAGAAAGCAGTGTCTAAAAGAAAACACCTAACCAAAGGCAAAGAATCAAGAAAAAGTGGGTCTAAAATGTGGCATAAAAATACTTGGCATGTATGGATTACTCCTACTGCTTTTAGTTTGGAATATTCTTTACTTGGTGAAGAGGAGAATTTAAAAGCACCTTAATTAAAAAAAAATACGACTTTCTGGAAGTTGCAGCTAATTGGAGGGTGTCTAAGGCGGTTTTTTGAGGTGATGCCAAGGTGGTTGTGAGGTGGCTTTCGTCAAGGACCCAGAGGCGTTAGTGACTTGAGAGTTTCTCTCTCTTTCACTTGGTGAAAAGGACCGGCAATAACTTCGCCGATGCCTTAAGTCATGGTGCCCGTATGATTCTTTGTATTTGTCCAGGACATTTTTTTTTAGATTATTTTCCTTTTTTATACTGTATTTTATGTTTATTCTTCAATTTTTTATTTCATTAAATATATATTTTTAAATTAAATTTAATACATAAATCAAGAACCAAATATATAATGTCTAAATAAACCTAAAATTAAAGATATAAAAAGATAATATATCTCTTTTTTTTCTGCTTTGTAGCACTATTTGACTTTGTCTAAAAGTCTATTTAAGAGGGCTTTTTAACAGTTATTTTTAATTTCTTAGGTTCAAACACTGTTTAAAAGTATTTAAATGATTTATTAACGATATTTTAACTCTTTAAAAATATTTTTAGTTAAAACCATAAAATATAACTTATTAAAAATACGTAACTTTTATTTTTCTTCTTTTAATATTAAAAGTACAAGCAGATATCCTATCAAACCGACCTTAAGCAACTTCGTTAAGCAACTTCGTAAGTTTGCTTTGTACAGGCCGCTTCTTGTTGCTAATCTATTGGCAACGAATGCTTTAATATATATATATATATATATATGTGTGTGTGTGTGTGTGTGTGTATGCGCGTGTGTATGTATATAAAAGCCAAAGTTATGAGGTGAAAAGAGACTCCAATAATTATATTAAGTAAAATAGTTCAATTGTTATGCTAAGTATAAATAAAAGAGAGATACAAGCTTAATAGAGAGAACTCTTCTTTTATTATTAATTATTTTGTTGTTGTACGATATATTTTCACAAGAGCTGTATAAGACAAGAATCATAAAGTGGAAAACACCAAAACTCACAGGGCATAAGATGTTTGGATTGATAAAAAAATTAAGAGAAGAAATTCAAAGATTTCATTTTATATTCGAGAAGATGCCTACTTTATTACCAAGAAAAGGAAAGAAGGAAAGCAATGAAGATCGTTTAATTTATGTATGTTATTATATATATTTATAATTAGTATATAATAAAGGAAAGAAGGAAAGCAATGAAGATCGTTTAGTTTATGTATATTATTATATATATATATACATTTTTATATTTAATATTACGAAAAATTTTAAAACCTAATTTTGTAGTTTTTTTTTCCCGAAAAATTCAATTTACTTTTCTAGCATAACATAATGTACTATAAAAACCACCATTACAACATAATTATGATTACACGATACTTATTTGACCACAGTTTTTTGAACACCGTCGAAAACAAACATGACACGAACAAAAACTTAAGAAACCGTCATGGAATCTAAAAATTCCATGACAGTTTCATAAGCTGCTATTGTATGTCAACATACGATGTTGGTTATCATAGTTTTTCAATTTTTTTTTTATTTGAACAAGATTCTATTACTATTTTCATCAGAAATCATTGTGGAATTTAAAATTTATTTCCCAATGGCTTTGAGAAAAAACCATTCGGTAAGTGTTTTGTTTTTTTTTTTCTTTTTAAAAGTATTTTACAGAATGGTTTGTTAAAAAAACTTTGTGGAAGATCTTCTTAAATCCCCATCTACTAGCACCTAAGACAACTAGAACACGAAATAGAACTTTGAAAATAGCCCGAAGCTCCAAAAACTAACTCTCTGCTGCCGTCCCACGTCTCCATCCCTCTCTATCTCATTATTTGTAAGTGATTTAATTACATATTTATAGTATATAGTATTATTCATTAGGTTTTTAGTTCGTTTGACCTTTTATATGGATTTATGGATATCATTTAGACTTGAAATTTGTGGATTTATGGATTTGGCTATATTTATGGTTTTATGGGTAGATTTATATAGTAGATTATTATTAGTTGTATTACTTGAAATTTGTGTGAGAGATTGATTATAATTGAAAATTATATGATTTGGGTTTTGTAAGGTTTGATTGAATTTGATATTTTGATTAAGGACTTGCGAAATGATATGAAATGGATGTGGGAAAATAAACAGATCCAACAATATACAGATGGTAGGGAAGAATTTTTTTATTTGCCCAAACTCATAAGCAAGGTAATAAAAATCGGTGTCCTTGTGTTTAATACAGAAATTATAGATCTCATTCACTTGAAATTGTTAGAGGACATGTATTTTGATATGGGATTGTTTGTAGTTGCCAAACATAGCATTTGCATGGTGAGCCTCTTTTTAATCCAATTGTGAATAGTAAAGGAAATAAGCCTATTGTTAAGAATAATATAGGTGATAACATGTTTGACATGGTAAATGATTTAAAAGAACATTTTTTACACCGTCAGAGTTATTTGAGACAGTGATGAATAGTACTGAGACATCCATATTTGAAGGGTGTATAAAATTCACAAAGTTGTGCACTTTACTTAGATTATGAAATTTGAAGGCGTTAGGTGGGTGGACAAATTCTAGTTTCACAAATCTTCTAGAATTTCTAAGAGAGCTTTGCAAGGTGATAAAACTCGATATCCTCGTGTTCAATGTAGAAATCTAGATCTCATTCAATTGAAATAGTTAGAGAACATATGGAATTGTTTGCAGTTACCAAACATGACATTTGCATGGTGAGCCTCTTTTCTATCCACTTGTAAATAGTAAAAAAAAAAAAGACCCTATTATTGAGGATAATATAGGTGATAGCATGTTTGACATGGCAATTAATTTGGAAGAACATATTTTAGACTATCTGGAGTTATATAAGACGATGATGAACGATGCTGAGACAACTATGCATGAAGGGTGCTAGAAATTCAAAAAGTTTTCCACTTTAGTTAGATTATGGAATTTTAAGGAGGTAGGTGGTTGGCCAAATTCTAGTTTCACAAGTCTTTTAGAATTTCTAAGAGAACTTCGCAAGGTGATAAAACTCAATGTCCTTGTATTCAATGTAGAAAACATAAATCTCATTCAATTGAAATTATTAGAGGACATTTATTTCGATACGGAATTGTTTGTAGTCACCAAATATGGCATTTGCATGGTGAACCTCTTTCAATCCAATTTCGAAAAGTAAAAGAAAGGAACCTATTATTGAGGATAATATATAATATGTTTAACCTGGTAACTAATTTGGAAGAGCATTTTTTATACCATGAGAGTTATTTGAGACAATGATGAATATGCCGAGACACCCATGTATGAAGGGTGTACAAAATTCATAAAGTTCTACTTTAGGTTAGATTATGGGATTTTAAGGCATTAGGTGGGTAGACAAATTCTAAGTTCACAAATCTTTTAGAATTTCTAAGAAAGCGTCTACTAGAGGATAATAAAATACTGACTAGTACGTATGAGATTAAGAAGAGTTTAAGCACTTTGCGAATAGAGTATGAGAAAATACATACTTATGAAAATAATTGTCTATTATAGAAAGGAGTACAAGGACTTGAATGAATGCCCGATTTGTAAAGAGACAAGATTGAAGAAAAGAAAGGAGCCATCTAATAGTAAGAAAGGACCATCTAATAGTAAGAAAGGAGTATCGACAAAGGTGTTGTGGTATATTCCATTATTACTACGTTTGAGGCGTTTATTTAGAAATACAGAGCACACCATGAATTTGACTTGTCATCATGACATATGGGTCGATAATATTATGCTTAGGCATCCGTTGGATTCACCACAATAAAAGATTTTTGATGTTGATCATCCTAACTTTAGTGCAAAACCAATAAATCTACATTTCACTTTGATGGATGAAATGAATTCACATGGTAACATAAGTAATAAGTATAGCACTTGACCCAAAATACTTATCAACTATAATCTCTCTCCAACAATGTACATGAAGCAGGAGTTTTTGATGTTGACTCTGTTGATTTTGGGTTCTTAACAACCAGGGAGTGACATTGATGTTTACTTGGTACCTTTAATCAATAAGTTAAAGAGCTTATGTGAAAATAGGATTCAAGTTAGAGATGCTCACCAAGAAGAGACACTCATACTCCATGTAATATTGATATGGACAATTAATGACTTACTCGTATATGGAAATTTATGTATTACACGATAAAGAGTTCTATTGGTTGTCCTATTTGTATAAAGGAAACATCTTATAAATAGTTAAAGAATGACAAGAAACCATTTTTTAGACATGTAAGATGGTTGTTAAGATATCGTTACTACAAACAAAAGAAAACTTTTGATAGTAACATCAGAAAAGAAGCCTCCTCGACCTTTGATTGGTGAATAAGTATTTGAAATAGTAAAAGTGTGGAAGTAGTATTTAGGAAAAGAAAGCAAATTAAGGATGAGCCGAATATAGATAGACCTTGAAAAGAAGAGATCAATCTTCTATGAACGTCCATATTGGAAGACCTTTTTAGTTTTTCATTACTTGAATATTATGCATATTGAGAAAAACATTTATGAAACAACAATCAACATGTTGCTTGCATTCTAAACAAGACTAATAATGGTGAAAAAAGTACAATTGGATATCATGAAGATGGAGATTATGCCTAATTTGTTTCTTGAGAAAAGAGGGAAACACACTTACTTAGCTCTAACGAAGCACATGCTACCAAAAGAGGAAAAGAGAAAGCTTTATGAATGGCTTGCTTCCTTAAAAGTGTTAAACAACTATTCTTCAAACTTTAAAAAGTGAGTGTCGGGGAAGGGTTTGAAACTTATTGGCATGAAAACACATGATTGTCATGTTTTGATGCAACAATTACTACCGCTTGCATTGTGAGGAGTTTTAACAAAGGATGTGAGATTACCAAGTTGTGCTTGTTATTTAATTCAATATTCTCCAAGATAATTGATCTACTTATGCTAGATTCACTATAGTCAAAGTTATTGCAAACCTTGTACATACTTAAGAAGTATTTTCCACTGTTTTTTTTTTTTTTTGACATCATGATTCATACAATGGTTCACTTAGTTCATAAAGTTAAGGTATATGGACTGATGTACTTGAGATGGATATACTCTTTTAAAAGATATATGAAGGTTTTGAAGGTTTTTGTATAGACCCAAAATAGGCCAAAGGAATGTATTGTCGAAAGTTACATAGCGAAGAAATCAGTTCAAACTTTACTTCGAGTAATTGTCCAATGTAGAAGCAACAGGGTTGCTAAAGACAATAAACTTCAACCTAAAAGACTATCTATTGGCAACTCTTCATCGATAAATTGAGAGGAATGTGAGCAAATGAAATAGAGCCTTTTATTGAGGTACACATGAAAGAATTACAAGAAGCAAACTTGAAAAGAGCAAGAAATGAGAAGTGGTTACAAGATGAACATAACCAGACCTTTTTGGTGTGGATTAGAGCACACATCTATACCAAGCACTCTACATCACAAGATGGGAGTGTCTCACAAGACTCAATGAAGCTAGCTAGAAGATCATCGTCGATAGTTAGAAAGTATATATTATATTCCATAACTAGTTACACTTTATACACTCGTGAAAAGAGATAAGAAGCATCTTGCTCAAAATAATGGTGTGACTCTCTGTGTTGACGCTATACATATTTCCTCCGCGATGGATAAGAATTTGGTATATGGGACCATGAACTACTTTAGTGTCGTTGAAGATATTTAGGAACTTGATTGTTGTATATTGCAAATAGCACTTTTTAAGTACAAGTAGTCTGATAATGACTATGTTAGCATTGATAACAATGACATCATAGTGGTGGAATTTAGATAAATGAGATACAAAAACAATCCTTTCATTAAAGCATCATAAGCAATCCAAGTTTTTTATACAATGTTAAAGAGATTTATAGTTGTCCTTTTTCATGCTAATGAAGCCAAGAGTAGTTCTTGAAGGTGAAGAAGTTATAGAAGATTACATGAACATGCCATCCTTCATGAAAAGATTGCCATTGGTTTAAGAGATTGGTGATTTTAATGATGATGTTTCCCACTAGCTTTGTATAGATGTCAAATGGACATGTGACGAGGAACAAAAGAAAAAAAAGAAAAAAGAAAAAAGTGCACATTTGTAAAGCAATTTGCGTTATATTATTTTACTTATTAGTTGGACATGCTGTTGAATTAATTAATGTTGCTTTTTTTTTTTTAATTTGAAGGGATATTACATGTTGTTATGTTCAAACTTTCATGGAATTTGTATTTTTGGAATGTATTTTGTTTTTTTGATATATTTTTGATGATAATACCTATATAAATTAAATTATAGACCACTGAATGTATAAACCACAAGTTTAAACACCTATGGGGGACTAGAAAAAGGGATATCAATGATGGCATTTATGTTTAATTTTTCACTATAGTTAAAAAAAAACTTGTTGTATAAGACCAGGCCAAAACATTGCCATTTTGCATCTCTAAAAAAAATTTGGCATTTAAAACTCGCCCACTCTCACTCTAACCCTCGCTCACTCTACCCCTTTTCTTGCATCATCATCGCTCGTCATCTGTCCTCGACCCAGCCATGACTTCTCTACCTCATCCCCGTCTCCCTACCTCCAACCACATCGCCATGAGCTTGTCCTACCTTGACCCAACCCCTCTGGCTCATCCCAGCTCCTTCGCCTCTTTCATAATGAGCTCTTCTTGTTTCTCTGACTTTGTCGCATCTCGACTGTCCCCTTGCCCTGCTTCCCCATCATTCGCCTCCATCATGTCTTGACCACTCCGGTTAGTTTTCTATGTTTAGGCTTTTATTTATTTATTTATAGTTATTTGTCTTTCATTTTATTATTTCAGGTTATTTTTATTTAATTAGACTATATATATAAATTGTTTTGTATATTTTGTATTATTAACTACTTAGGATTTAGTTTTACTTATGTTAAAAGTAATTGATCTAATGTTGTTTCTATGTTAATTAGTTTTTTGTTTCATCAATAATTAGTTGTTATTTTTTTACTTAGTATATATAAGTTTTGTTAATTAGTTTTGTAATTTAGTTCATATTAATGTTAGTTTTTTGTTACTTAGTATATTTGTTAATTAGTTTTGTTGCTTAATATGTTCATTAGTGTTATTTTTTTAATTGCTATTAGTTTTGTTAATTAGCTTTGTAACTTAGTATGGACCGACTTTTTTTTTTTTTTTTGTTATTTAGTGTTTGTATGAATTGGCTTTGTTACTTAATATGTCAATTAGTGTTAGCTTTGTTAATTAGTTTTTATTTATGTTATTTAGTGTATTGATTTGGTTTATATGATTGTTATGGTGATATTGATTTTGTGTATATGATTATTGTTACAAATATGGGATTGTTTTCGATAAGGATTTGATTTAAATTAGGTAAAAATAACGTAAGAAGCAATGAGCAGAATGTGCCATTTTCATCCCAATGTGGAAGGGAAAAAAAAAAAGAAAACGTCAAAGAAAATCAAAATTTGATACCAAAGTCGATATTGCACGGAGAGTAACTTTAATAAAAAAAAAAAATTCTTAAGATAAGGCAAAAGGAGAAAGAATTGAAGTTACTTCTGATGAAAAAGGCCATTTAAGAAGCAAGCTGGGAGATGAATTAAGTAGTTAGACTGAAGTACTTTGTTGAAAGTACGTTCCTATATACTTACATGATTGGAGAAGTAAAGACTTGAACAAAATAAAAGACGTACTTTAGAGAGAGACCTATCAAAGTTTCACCATGGATAAATGACATAAGAAAAAATTCTTTGAAGCTTTACAATGAACTAGCAACGAGGTTTAGACATGACCTTTACTCTACTTTTGTAGAGGCTAACCTTTAGGATAAAAGTGTGTGGAAGCTACCTGTGAAAGTAGCACACAACTACCCCATTATATCCAAGGAAGATTTGATAAAATTTGTAGAGTATCGATGTCTTGAAAAATTCCAACAGCTATCGGCATTTGCAAGAGAAATATGAACACAAAACAAATAGCCATCAAGGAGAGGCTGAGAGGGACATGGAAATTAGAGCAAACAATGGTACTTTAGTATCTTACATCTAATAGACATATCAATGATTCCATTCTTCATGTTATACTAACCTAGTGAAATACAGTTTGCAGAGAGGGGGGAATGGCTACCAAGAGAGGAGTTGTGGCTCAAAATGCATCAACATCCTGATGGACAATTCAAGGATTCATCATTTGCACAAATTAATGAATTGATAATAATTTTATTAAACTTAAATCCTTAATTTGTACTCTCATAATTTTTGAAACATATTAAGAACAACTTTGATATTATTTTACAAGATGAATACACAAAGCAATAGTCTCTCAAAGGACCTAAGAATCTATCGGTAATAATGACATATTGACCGAGGCATTAGGAAGATCCAAACATTCAAGATGCCTTTATAGTCAGTTTAAGCTCGTCAAGCAGTCTCAATAATTCAACACTCAGCCAAATGTGAAAGTTAGCTCTGAAGTATTGGATCTGTGGCGTGAAGTTACACAAGTGCAAAGTGTTGTGCAAATGCTATGTGCACAGCAAGGTATTACATTAATGGATTAGGAAAATGTTTCAACAACTGTTGATTAACACAACAGCTTCAAGGTTAGCTGTACCAGTCAAGAAAAACAAGCTCTAATGTCGCCTTATGATGGAGAGCTTGATGAACAACAAGATTGCAAACTTTTTCTTGATGATCCAATTAATGGTAAGTATGTGCTTGTTGCGATTCGAAAGATGTAGATGGAGAGTCTTCTAATTGATACAGTCTATAAAAAATTAATAGGGGAGGGAAATATATTTGATTTCACATTGTGAAGCCTAAAATCAATGCAACAAAAATATCCTTTACTATAACGGAGGCAAGACAACAACTGTGGATGAAGCGATCAGAAGATTTGTTGCATGACCGAAAAGCGTAATTGAAGTCATTGCAACCACTAAGACGAGTGAAGGTCTTAGCCACATTTCAAAAGATGTTGAGGAAAATAAATGCCAAAAAATGTGTTAGAAAACCAATATAGTCATAACCTGATATAGAACAATGTCAAGTGGTTGAGAAACAACTCGTTGGAGATTCGCAATCCATTGCAAATGAGCCCCCACTTTTATTTGACGTCATTGCCTTTCCCATCCATGGAAGTCGTTGGCTCTATACGCACAAAGTGTCATGCATTGGGGAATGCAAATAGAGTGCTCGATACCTGTAACAATAAGTGGCAATAACAAGTCTATCTATGTTGGGTACGAAGACATTTGTGTATTCTTTTTATTGTAGTTTTTGACGAAGTGTTATGAATGTGGAGATTTCGCTCAATTATTCGATTTCATTTCTTCAGCATTTATCTCACATGTTGCAAGGACCGGAGATAATGCTATTAGAGCGTGTCGATTCCCTTGTTGCCCTTTCATGTCACACACCAAGAAAGAAATTATACTTCATGCCATACAACATTGGGGAACATTAGATGTTGACATTTATTGCACCATGAGAGGACTAAGTATTTTGGTTTGATCTCGTTGGACGTCCATCATGTGAAGGTTTTGTACAAATTACTAAAATGTAAGTATGATTTTTTTTGTAAAATATACTTTGATATATATTACATTACTACGCTTAATTCTTAAAAATAAAGTTGAGGCATTTATTTGCGAGTTAAAATTAAATTTGAATTATTTTAAAAAACATCTTCAAATTATAGCGTCAATTCTAATATCACTCTCATAACATTGTTTTACACAGTACACTACTCCAATCTTTGTAAAAATGCCACGATTCTTTCGGAAAAGTTTAGTCCAAAAAATAAATGCAAACACATCACATGACCGCCACGTCGGGTGGCTTCGAAATCATCCTTTTTATGCCATTTTCTTCAAATAAAAGAAAACAGCCTTTGAAACTCGTCACGACCGCCGCATTGAGTGATGTTGATGGACTGCTTGAGGCAGTGATGGCCTTTGATGGCTTTTCTACTGAAAAAAATGCATTAGCTTTGAGTCTGTTTTTGAGACTTACGAATAACAGATCTGTCACAACCTGAAAAAAGGGCTGTGACTAAGGGCAATATTAAAGAAAATTAAATCAGGATTAAATGAATTAAGCCTATCGAACCATATCGACAAATAAATAATAGTTTTAGCCGTAACTAAAAAGAAAACAATATCAGCTGAGATTCATCTTGGCACGTAACAAACGACAATAACAAATAAAGATACTACCTCACGAGAGCTTTTATAAAGTCTGTAAAGAATTTTAGATAGTTTAAATATAAATGATGCAATAAACTATCATAAGGACAAGTCATTACAGTATACATGGTATACAACAGTTATAAAATAAAACATTGTTTCTTGCTCAAAACTCCTTGAAACATTAAAATTGTTCTTGAACATGACCCGTTCAGCAAAACTTGGGAGAGGAGAAATTTTAAAACAATAAAACATAAGCAAAAGACCCTGTAGAATTATCATTTTATCAAACACATTGTTTAAATAATTAAAAGAAAACATGAACATTTAAATAATGAATTAAAAAGAAGAGATGAAGCAGTCCAATAAAAATTCTAAGGTCATAAGTGATCAATACATATACCATAAAACAAACATACTTAAGTGCTCTAGCTGATTGGCCACATTGTGGAGTGCCCCGATCGGTTTAGAGGCCTACGCTCTCAGTTATATCTCATAACCCAATATCTGTAGTTACATAAATTCTATCATCAGGAGCTCTATGCCTCCTCAGTCATGTTTGGAAACCGTTTATGCTCGAAATTATTCTTATTCCGAGTCTAAATCATGTTTTGAAGTTCTTTTTTTAAAATATTAAAATTATGATATTTACATGCATATGTTTTTCTCAAAAAGTTTTGATACGAGAAAACATATTTCATAAACAACTCATTTGAAGCATGCTCATCTTAATATTTATCGACAAGGTCAAATAAATTTTAAAACACAACTAATCAACAAAGAGATATGAAATTCCTACCATAGTGCACAAACAATGTTAGCTCCATCATGGAATACAACATACGCTCCATATCATTAAAAAAACCTTAAAATGAAATTAAAGTAAAAAATAATGCTAAACAATTATCATCATGTTATTTTAATCATTAGTGTGCCATGTTTTATGAATCAATCATGGAATGCAAGATAAGATTTCAAAGTTATAAAGGCACAAAAATAGAGTTTTTGAAAACATTTCAAAGACTCAGAATAATAGAAATCGAACCGGCACAAGTGGGGACCTCAACGAGCTTTGGAAGACGGTGTTTGCCACCATGATAGCTACCTCGGTTGACACCTCCTTTAGAACTGGTAGAAGCCATTTTACACCTCTCGTTGACTGATTCGACTCCAACACCAATTTTTTTACACCGAATCGGTTTAAAATGCAATAAAATGTCTCAAAACACTAAGATAAATACGTTTAAACATAAACAAAAGTCTTTCCCAAATTTTTAACAATCAAACCCACAAAAGATTAAAAATTTAAACCAATTTTTGAAAAGTAAACTCAAACATATGAAATCTGACTTTGAAGCATTTCTTATCAAAAATATTCCACGTGTATCAATTCAAATCTTGTTAAACATGCTCAGATGCATTTCAGAAGCCGATCAAGATTATAACTTCACAAGTTTTTCATATTCAATTCAAATGTGCACAAAACTATTGAAACTTAACAAGCATATCTCAATGTCAGAAAAATCCAAAAAGATGAGAGGCGAAATTTAAGTAAAATTCGGTTTCAGTAAAAACACCATTAAGTCAGAATTGTTTTTGGGGAAATTATACCGCAAATCTCCTTGGAAAGGTTGTTGAAAATTCAGACTAACAAGAAATATCAAACCCTAGAGTAATTTCTAGTTATGGGCTTGTTCCTTTGAGGCTTTTTTTTTTTTTAACAAGAATGGTGGCTCGGTTTTTATCAATCTTTTGAAAGCTGATGGTGAGAACGAGAAGGGAGAGAGAGAGAAAACGTGAAAAGGGGGAGAGAGAGGGAGCATCTGATTTGTGAAGGGGGTTTTACACGTGAATGGGATTTAAAGGGGTTTTTAATGGCATTTTTATAATTAAATTCAACTGTCTGGGAGAAAAGTGTAATTTAACACTTTTTAATTGAGGTTAAAATATGAACACAAATAGTATGGCTGAAATTAGCAATTTAGTCAAAGGCACACTAAACTAATTAAATTAACACAATTAATTATGCTTAAAATTCATGGGCATTACAAGATCTCATTAACCTTGGCATAGATGGAGAAGACAAAAAAGGCGTAGGCATTTTTATTATTGTTAGACCTTATTAACAATCACCCAAAATATATACCTATGGTTTCCATTGATCACAATCAAATGTAATACTTAAAACTCAATCACTAAGAAAATAAGCTCATTAACTTTAGAATATTGTTGATACAAATTGCTATTGATAATTAATCACTATCATCGACATTGTAAATACTATTAACATAAGTGGTTTGACTGTCATCTCTTAATATGTACCACTAAAACACTATCAGATGATTTGATGCAAAATCCATTAATTACTGTTAATTCATCTACCGAAAAAATAACAAGTCAATCGTCATTAAAAGAAAGGGTTAATTACTATTTCTCAATTTGTCCTTTTGTTTTAAAAACTATAAAAATATGATTTAAATTTTAAAAACTTACATCAATTTTTTCTTTATAAATAGAAAATTAGAAAGTGGGAAAAACAACATAATCACACCTACAAAGTTATTTTTCATATTTTATATATTAAAAACATAAAAAATCCTATTACAAAACATGACATTTCAAAAACTAATTTTTGAAATAAGTGATATTAATTTTTATGACTTTTTAAATTTTAAAAAAAATTTAAAATTTTATCTCAAGAAGAAAAATATATTTAATAAATAAATTTGGTCTAATTAAAAATACCATTATTTTATCTCTTTGTTTTTTTTTTCAAAAAGTTTCTAAAGGATAAAATTAAAATAAATTTAAAAAATACACTTAAAAAAATACATCTACAGTTTTTAAAAACAAAAAAACCAATTAAAAATAATAAAAACTAAAAAATATAATTACGTAGCTAACCCTCAAAAGAAACCAGGATAATTTTCAAATTCTTGGTTTTAATATTGTCTTTACCTTTTCAGGACTAGAATATCTTAGCTGAGCTGAGATATAGAAGACAAGAGTTGGGACCATTTGGTAGAGAAAAAGGGTGATGACCAATGGTGTTGATATTGACGCTTCAAAGAAACATGTCATAATTCTAGTACTTCAAGATTGAGAAATCAATTATTGCCCCTTTACCTTTATTCTCGTAAGATTTTTTAACCATGTTAAATTACCATATCGTTATGTCATTTCGTTTTTGCTTATTTATTTTCCATAACAATTTTTGGTTATTGTACTAATATGGTGTTATTGAGTTGTTTTGTACATATTTTTTTTCTCTATTAGGTCCTAAAAAACTCAACCTTTTAGGGACTGACTTAAACATGTACATCTAGAGAAATTTTCTCTCCATGAGCTCTGCCGTAAGATCCATCGTCGACAATAAATACCTGCCTGATAAGATTACTCACCAATTAAGATGAAGTTAAGAAGGTGTGATCTTAAAAAGATTAAGGCTTAATCCCTTTTAGAAAGGGTGACCGTAAAAGAAAAACACCACAAGAAATGGTGATTTTGTAGATAATTATTAAACCCACTGGTGGCTCAGTAGCTTGGTTATATACTGTTCGAGGATGATATAACTTATAGCGGATACGTAGTTGTGTAAATTAGACGCCTGGGACATCACTTTATTCCAATCTTTCCATTTGAGTAGTTAAAGAGGTGAAATGATCTCCTTGTATTCGGTCAGCCACTGAGATTATCGGTAAGATCCCTGCATGGTTTAGATCTGTGGTCGACACTATTGAATTTTCCACGAAAATCAGAAAGAAAATAAGAGAAAGAAAGAAGAGATGCAAGAGAGAAAACGTTTTCAGGAAGAATAGATTGAATTGATTATTGGTTTGTTAGCTGAGCTTAAAAAACCAACCTACAACTTGTGCACTGACTAATTGTCAAATGACACATATCATCTACAGTAGCTAACTTGAACAGATAACTAACTAATCTAACAATAATCCAGTAGTGTACAACAGATAACCGACTAATCTGACAGTAATCCAACAATGTACAATCAGTAATCTAACGTATACATTCCATTCAACCCAAGCCTTTTCTCTCAATATCTCCCTCAAACTTAAACTACTAAAATCTAGATCTTTAAGTTTGTCTATAAAGGAGCTAAACACTGAACTAGAAATTGCATTAGTGAATACATCAGCTACTTGATCTATTGAGGGTACATGCTTTACCTCCAGTAGCTTTTGTTGAACCTTCTCACGAACAAAATACAAATCCAACTCAATATGCTTAGTACGGGCATGTAATACTGGATTTGCTGCAAGTCAAATTGTACTCAAGTTGTCACACCATACCATTGGTTTCTTGGAACTCATTATTCCAAGTTCAGTCAGCAAGCCTTGTATCTAGCTAATTTCTACTACCAAACTAGCCAAACTTCTATACTCTACCTTTGTCGAAGATCGTGATACAATATGTTGCTTCTTGGATTGCTAGGATATAAGACTTGGACCAAGAAAAAGGCAATATCAAGAAGTGGGACGTCTATCTGTCACGCCCTAGAGTACAGGCGGTGACGTGACAGATTATTTAAATTAATTAAGAGGGAATTTAATTAAAATCAAGAGTTTAGGGGTTAAATTAAATGACAAAAATGCAAAAGTTTCAAAACAACATTTGGTAAAAGAATTCATACACATTAAACAATTGAAATCATTAAACTAATAATAAAACAATAGAGCCGCGAGCATGAGTCCCACAGACCCACAACTTGTGCACACACATAGTACTGATAATATAATAATACTACCACAATCCAAGTGTAAAGAAAGTTAAAAACATTACATGTCTTGTTTAATTTATACAATTAGTCTAATAGATCCTTTTACTGCTCTTGAGTTCGGTCCGTTGAATCCTCTCCGAACCTAAATGGGAAACCACCTAGAAGGGGGGAAAAATTTAAAAACAAAGAAAATGTGAGCGAAAGGCTCAGTAGGATAGTATTTTATCAAATTATTTAATTTAAAGGAAAATCTCATTATTGAAGGAATTATTTAAAAGAAACATTGAATAAATAAATAAATTTAAATAAAACCGTTCTTACCCAAAACAGTTTACTCGGACAACCAGAAATATGATTTTCTTTTCTAGGCAAGCCATAAGAATATCACCACCGTAGTGGCCCAGCTGGGTTTCAGGACCTGCCCCCAAGGTCGATTGCTACACGACCCGATCTCTAATATGGCATCATGCCTATGTGTTTATTTTCATCATCATTCAAAACCCATTTACCGAGTATTGTCATTTACATTCATTATGAAGTTTATTTCAGTTCACGGTATATTAAAATATAACCGATAAATTCATTTTCAAACAACCGTTGAAAACATTTTAATAGAAATCCTTTTCAAAACCAACTCATTTTGAAACTAGGCTACCAAGGAATGGGGTAGAAGTCCTACCTCGATACTCGTGTCGGTGCCCCACAACGTAATCCCGGTCTGCTATACTTAGCTCCGTGGAACCACGAACGATCCTAGATACACACTAAGTGGATCAATATCTAGCTCGAGACATTCTATGTTACTAAACCATTTCATGATGTCCTAGTGTGCCATTTGTATCTTTAAAATCATTTTACAAGGTTGAAATTTAAATTGGGGTTCAAAACAGTAAAAACAGGTGAAAAATCACAAAATTTTCTATGCCCGGCCGGCCTGCCGGACTCCCTGCTTCGGCCAGCCGAACTGTGCAGTTCGGCCTACTGGAAACCAGGTCCTGTCGGCCGGACATTCCCCAGGTTTGGCCTGCCGAACGGTGTAGTCCGGCCTGCGGATCCCTTGAATCTGGCCTACCGAACACGTAGTTCGGCCTGCCGAACTGGGAAAACCCAGAAATTCCAGCCACGGGTTTTCGATCCCCCAAAATCCAAATCTTGATTTTAACCTGTTTTTCTCAAATCTCAAGCATGGAAAACAATCATAGATGATAGAAAAACATACTAGAACACTTTTGAACTCATTTAAACAAGATTCAAACACAAAAATCTCAAAAATCCAAAAATGGAAAAATGAGGAGAAAAATGAAAAATCTTGAATCCAATCCGTTTTTCTTCAATCTAAGCTTAGATTCTAGTTGTTCTAAGTTCATTTAACTCAAATCAAAGGTTTTCTAAGCTCAAACGAACTTAAATTTCCAAAAATGCACAAAATTGAAAATTTTGGAAAAAGTTTAGAAATCTCAAAACTAACCTTGAATCGAAGCTTCAATCCGCGTTCTCGGTTGCCAAATCACGTTCCCGAGCTTCCTTCTAGCTAACCCGAAGCTTGGATTCAAATTTGATTCAAAAATTTGAGAGAGAAGTTGAGAGAGAAAGGAGAGACCGAGAGAGATCAAGAGAGAGAGTCACGGTGAAGGGGAGAGAGAGAGAGTGATGGGAGAGGGAGAGGGGAGAGAATAAATAGAGAGAAACGGTGGGCGGTTTTACTGTGCGAAAACTAAATGCCACCCACGGTTTTGTAAAATGGAATATTTTTAACATTTTACAAATTGTTGTGCTTTTAAAACTCAAAACATCATTTTAAAATAATAAGAAATCATTTGAATTTATCAATATTAACAAAACAACCAAAAATTTAAAATTCAACCAAATAATCAAATTAATGTTGAAACATTAATTATGGCTCACTAATTCATCACTTATATTACAATAACATTAAATAAATTTAGGGGTGTTACAACTCTCCACCCCTAAAAGAAATTTCGCCCTCGAAATTTACATCTCATTTCAGAAACAAAACAAATACGGATACAACTCTCACATACTCGATTCTAGTTCCCGAGTAGCTTCATCAACCCCGTGATGCTGCCACATGACCTTTACGAACGGTATCTCACGACGATGCAAACTAATTACTTTTCGGTTGTTGATCTAAATCGGCACCTCCTCGTACGTCGTATCTTCTCAAACCTGCACATCGTGAAATGAAACTATCTTACCCTGCTCAGGCAGACACTTCCTAAGTATCGACACATGAAACTCATCGTGAACATGAGAAAGTTCAGGCGAAAGATCAAGCCGGTAAGCAGCCACACCAATACGCTGAGTGATCTCGAACGGCCCAATATACCTCGGTGCGAGCTTTCCACTCACCCCGAACCGCATAGTTCCCTTATGAGGTGATACCTTCAAGAAAACGAAATCTCCTACCGCGAACTCTAAAGGTCTACGTCTCCTATCTGCATAACTCTTCTATCGACTCTGAGCTGCCCTCAATCGATCTCGAATCACAATGACTCTCTCATTGCTATCACGGATCTCATCCGGCCCAAGAATAACCCTGTCTTCCAGCTCGGCCCAATACACTGGTAACCGACACGGTCGCCCATACAACGCCTCAAACAGTGCCATACCAATACTTGCCTGATAACTGTTGTTGTACGCGAACTCCGCCAGATGCAAATATTGCTTCCAATTCTCGCTGAAGTCTAACGCATAGGCACGCAACATATCCTCGAGAATTTGAATAATCCGCTCAGACTGCCCATCAGTTTGAGGATGAAATGTCGTACTGAAGTTCAAATCCGTACCCAAAGCCTCTTGAAAACTCCTCCAGTACTTAGCATTAAACCTGGTGTCTCGATCAGAAGTGATGGACAAAGGAACTCCATGCAACCTTACTATGTTCTGCAAATACAAATCCCCGAGAATCCTTCTCGAACATGTCGACCTGAATGGAATGAAATGCGTCGATTTCGTCAACCTGTCGACCACGACTCAAACTGCATCATGCCGCTGCTCTGTCCTCGGCAAACCTGTGAGAAAATCCATCGTCACATGCTCCCATTTCCACCCTGGAATAGGAAGCGGCTGAAGCTGACCTGCAGGCTTCTGATGCTCGGCTTTCACCTGAAGACACGTCGTACACTTGGCCACGTACTCTTGAACATCTTTCTTCATGCCTCTCCACCAATATTGTCTCTTCAAATCATGATACATCTTTGTGCTCCCCAGATGAATGGCGAACTGAGACCTATGGGCTTCGTCCAAAACGGCTTTCGTCACCTCGGCGATAGCTGGAACTGCAAGACGCTCCTGGAAATACAATGATCCATCTGCATGCACGCTCCATTCTTCAAACTGCTCCCTGTTTTGAATCCGCGACCAAATCCCCTGCAAATGCTGATCCTGCCACTGACTTTGCTTCACCATCTGAACAAGAGCTGGGGTCGCTTCCACATGATACACTGAAACTCGATCATAGTCTTCATGATACCGTAACCCATACTCACTCACTGTAGCACCTCTGCTCTAGTCCTTAAAAGCCAAACATGCGAGAATCAATTCCTACTAAGCGCAGCCGCGACCACATTAGCTTTCCCGGGATGATACTACAATGCAAAATCATAATCCTCCATATACTCTATCCATCTACGCTGCCTCAAATTAAGATCCCTTTGAGTGAACAGATACCTCAAACTCTTATGATCGGAGAATACCTGAAACGACGTTCTATACAAATAACACCTTCAAATCTTCAGCGCGTGAATCACCGCCGCGAGCTCCAAGTCATGTGTAGGATAATTTCGCTCATGAGGTCGTAGCTGTCTCGATCCATACGCAATCACACGTCCATGCTATATCAACACGCACCCAAGCCCGCGTCCTGAAGCATCTGCGCAAACCTCATACGGCTCGTCACTACTAGGAATAACCAACACTGGAGTTGAGGTCAACCGGTTCTTCAATTCCTGAAAAGCAAGCTCATAATCTTCACCCCACTCAAACCTGACATTTTTCTTGATCAATCTCGTCAACGGACCTACAATCTTCAAAAAATTATTTACAAATTTCCTGTAATAACCAGCAAGACCTAAGAAGCTGCGAATCTCTGCTACGTTCTTTGGTCGTTCCCACTCCACTATGGCTTCAATCTTGGACGGATCGACAGAAATACCATGCTCCGAGATGACATGACCTAGAAATTTAACCTCAGTCAACAAAAACTCACACTTTCCCCTCTTGGCATACAACTTGTGCTCTCGCAGAGTCTGAAGCACGATTCGAAGATGCTACGCATGCTCCTCCCAAGTCTTAGAATACATAAGAATGTCATCGATGAACACGATCACAAACTGATCCAAATACGACCTAAATATCCTATTCATCAAATCCATGAAAGCTGCCGGAGCATTTGTCAACCCAAACGACATAACCAGAAACTCAAAATGCCCATACCGAGTCCTAAAAGCTGTCTTGGGAATATCCTCTTCCTTAATCCTGAGTTGATGGTACCCTAAACGTAAATCAATCTTTGAGAAGTATCGTGAACCTCCCAACTGATCAAACAACTCATCGATTCTTAACAAACAAAACCGGTGCTCCCCATGGAGATGTGCTATTTCGAATATACCCTTTATCAGCAAGCTCCTGAAGTTGCTTCCTTAATTCTTTCATTTCTGCTGGCGTCGTCCGATAAGGTGCTATAGAAATCAGTGCTGACCTGGAAACAACTCAATACCAAACTTGATTTTTTGATGCAGTGGTAATCCTGGCAACTCGTTAGGGAAGACATCCTCGAACTCATCAACCACCGGAATCGCTACACTTTCTCTCAAAGCGTAGGGCTCGCACTCTAGGTTCGTAAGAAAAGCACAACAACCTAGATTCCTTCGCCCTCCTAGACACGACTTCATGAGACGCTCACTCATTAACCAATCACCACCACCCTGAAACGTGATCATCGTCCCCCTATCAAACACTAGGGTCACTTTTATAAGTTGGCAGTCTATAATTGCATTATACCTGGACAACCAGTCCATCCCTAGAATTACATCATATGAGCTCATGAGGAGTACAATCAAATCACTTTTCAAAATCTTATCCCCAATCTTTATTTTACAAGATTTATAGACACAATTCACACACATCCGCCTCAAGGGAGAAGTTATGACTAGGGGTTCATTAAACTCTTCTATATCTAATCCCAAGGCGTGTACAAAAGAACTCGAAATAAGAGAATGAGAGGCATCTGTATCAAATAAAACGCAAGCTAAAGATCGAAAAAACTAAGATCATACCATCGACAACCGTGTTACCAACATGAGAATCTGAACCTCCAGATGCCATTGCATGAACCTGCATTGGTGCATTTCCTTTTCCTCTACCAACATTGCTGGGTCTGGGATTATTCTATTGATGTTGCCGGGATGGAGACGACTGCACACTAGCTGTACTCGGAGCTCGATACTGAGGGATGCTACGCTGGAAATGCTACTGCTGTTGCCCTCGTACTGGATACGAAAACTACTAAGAAGAGAACTGGTAATACTGCAACTGCGGGTACTGCTGAGGCGGAGGTAGGGTCTGAGGCTGAGACTGACGACTGGCATCCTCCCTGGTCTGAGATCCAAGACAGGCACTCCTGATCGGGCAATTCCTCTTGATGTGTCCGGGCTACTGACAAAAATGACAATGGAAGCTGTAGGGATTGCTGCGCCCGCTACCAGATGAACTACTGCTACCACTGTTCGTGCCACCTTGCTAACACTTTCTCGGAGTCGGATGGCTACCGGTGCTCTTCCTACCACTCCTCTACGGTCCTCCTGAAGCCTTTGCATGATCCTTGCAATATTGCGCATAATCACTCTCCACGGATATTGCTGACGACACAAGCTCTCCAAAACTCCTAAGTTGTAGAGCAACCAACTGTCACCGAATAGGAGCCTTAAGCCCTTCCTGAAACTTAATGCACCTCTCACGCTCCGATGCCACTGTCGATGGAGCAAACCTAGCCAACTCATTAAACCTTGCCTCATATTCCCGAACTGACAAATCACCCTATTGCAACCTGTAAAACTCAGCTGCCTTCTGTTCTCTATACCCCTGCGGAAAATATCCATCATAGAACAGCTCCTCGAATCTGTCGTAACTGATATCACCATCGCTTTCCAAACGCTTAGCTTGCTTCCACCAAGTATTAGCACCACCCTCAAGCTTATATGCAGTAAACTCCACACGGTACTCCTCAGGCACACCAAGGGTATCAAATGCTTTACGATCGAATCCAGCTAATATTCTGCCAACTGCAGATCCCCATTACCATCAAAAGTCGAAATAGACGCATGCCAAAATTCCTTAAAGTATGTAAGCTGACGACCAATATCAGAATCCTCCGATCTAGTCCTAGCTGTCATCTATCGAAAAGGCGTAAACATAGACCTCATCATGCCCTTATCGTTTCTAAACTCGGCTTCAGCTGTCGAGCGACGCCTAGGTGCCATTCTCTCACTTCTGAAAACAAAATTTTGGACTGTCAGAGGTTTTTCATTGTCAAACCTATGTGTGCACAATTCCCAAGGTTCATAACCTTGGGCTCTAATACCATTCTGTCACGCCTCGAAGTACGAGAGGTGACGTGGCGGATTATTTAAATTAATTAAGAGGGAATATAATTAAAATCAAGAGTTTTGGGGTTAAATTAAATGACAAAAATACGAAAGTTTCAAAACAACATTTGGTAAAAGAATTCATACACATTAAACAATTGAAATCATTAAACTAATAATAAAACAACAGAGCCGCGAGTATGGGTCCTACAGACCCACAACTTGTGTACACATATAGTACTGACAATATAATAATACTACCACAATCCAAGCGTAAAGAAAGTTAAAAAACATTACATGCCTTGTTTAATTTATACAATTAGTCTAATAGATCCTTTTACTGCTCCTAAGTTCGGTCTGTTGAATCCTCTCTGAACCTAAATGGGAAACCACCTAGAAGGGGGGGGGGGAATTTAAAAACAAAGAAAATGTGAGCGAAAGGCTCAGTAGGACAGTATTTTATCAAATTATTTAATTTAAAGAAAAATCTCATTATTGAAGGAATTATTTAAAAGAAACATTGAATAAATAAATAAATTTAAATAAAACCGTTCTTACCCAAAACAGTTTACTCGGACAACTAGAATTATGATTTTCTTTTCTAGGCAAACCATAAGGACATCACCACCGTAGTGGCCCAACTGGGTTTCGGGACCTGCCCCCAAGGTCGATCGCTACACGACCCGATCTCTGATATGGCATCATGCCTATGTGTTTATTTTCATCATCATTCAAAACCCATTTACCGAGTATTGTCATTTACATTCATTATGAAGTTCATTTCAGTTCACGGTATATTAAAATATAACCGATAAATTCATTTTCAAACAACCGTTGAAAACATTTTAATAGAAATCCTTTTCAAAGCCAACTCATTTTGAAACTAGGCTACCAAGGAATGGGGTAGAAGTCCTACCTCGATACTCATGCCGGTGCCCCACACCGTAATCTCGGTCCACTATACATTAGCTTCGCGGAACCACGAACGATCCTAGATACACACTAAGTCGATCAATATCTAGCTCGAGACATTCTATGTTACTAAACCATTTCATGATGTCCTAGTGTGCCATTTGTATCTTTGAAATCATTTCACAAAGTTGAAATTTAAATTGGGGTTCAAAACAGTAAAAACAGGTGAAAAATCACAAAATTTTCCATGCCCGGCCGGCCTGCCAGACTCCCTGCTTCGGCCGGCCGAACTGTGCAGTTCGGCCTGCCAGAAACCAGGTCGAGTCGGCCGGACATTCCCCAAGTTCGGCCTGCCGAACGGTGCAGTCCGGCCTACCGATCCCTTGAATCCGGCCTGTCGAACTGGAAAAACCTAGAAATTCTAGCCACGGGTTTTCGATCCCCCAAAATCCAAATCTTGATTTTAACCTGTTTTTCTCAAATCTCAGGCATGGAAAACAATCATAGATGATAGAAAAATATACTAGAACACTTTTGAACTCATTTAAACAAGATTTAAACACAAAAATCTCAAAAATCCAAAAATGGAAAAATGAGGAGAAAAATGAAAAATCTTGAATCCAATATGTTTTTCTTCAATCTAAGCTTAGATTCTAGTTGTTCTAAGTTCTTTTAACTCAAATCAAAGGTTTTCTAAGCTCAAATGAACTTAAATCTCAAAAATGCACAAAATTGAAAATTTTGGAAAAAGTTTAAAATTTTCAAAACTAACTTTGAATCGAAGCTTCAATCCGCGTTCTCGGTTGCCAAATCACATTCTCGAGCTTCCTTCTAGCTAACCTGAAGCTTGGATTTGAATTTGATTCAAAAATTTGGGAGAGAAGTTGAGAGAGAAAGGAGAGACCTAGGGAGATCAAGGGAGAGAGTCACGATGAGGGAGAGAGAGAAAGTGAGCAGAGAGAGTGAAGAGAGAGGGAGAGGAGAGAGAATAAATAGAGAGAAACGGTGGGTGGTTTTACTGTGCGAAAACCAAATGCTACCCACGGTTTTATAAAATGGAATATTTTTAACATTTTACAAACTGTTGTGCTTTTAAAACTCAAAACATTATTTTAAAACAATAAGAAATCATTTGAATTTATCAAATTAACAAAACAACCAAAAATTCAAAATTCAACCAAATAATCAAATTAATGTTGAAACATTAATTATGGCATACTAATTCATCACTTACATTACAATAACATTAAATATATTCTAGGGCGTTACACTATCATCCATATCTGAAGCCTAATGAGCATCACAGAATCCCACTAGGTCCAATAGTCGAGGTTCACTCTTGATGAGATACAGACCATACTCTATTGTTCATGCTAAGTATCTTAGCATACGTTTCACAGATTTCCAATGAGCCTCAAGTGGTTGTTGTATGAATTGACAAACTTTATTAACTGAGTATGCCAGTTTAGGTCTTGTGATAATTATGCACTATAAGGCTCCTACAGTGCTTCTATACAAATGAGGATCTTGAACTGGATCACTTCTATAAGTTGTCAATTTCTATCCAGTTGTCATGGGAGCTGAAGTACCTTTGGCAAACTATATTTTAGTTTTACATAACGAGTCCTTAATATATTTAGCTTGAGATAAGTGCAAACTAGTATCTGACTTTCTCACTTGAATCCCTAAGAAGTAATCCACTTCTCCAAGGTCTTTGAGAGCAAATTTAGCATTCAGTTGACTAATTAAAGTCTACACAGCTATATTGTCGCTTCCAATAACTAGTATATTGTTAACATAGACAAGTACAAATATAGTAGATCGATCATTTTGCTGAACAAACAAAGATTGATAAGACCTTGTTGATTTGAAACCAAGACTGAAAAGGGCCTGAAAGAGTTTTTCAAACCAAGCTCTAGGCACTTATTTAGGGCCATATAGAGACTTATGAACTTTGTAGACTAATTTGGGATTCTTGAGATCAACAAGACCAAGAGGTCATTCCATAAACACTTCTTCTTATAAATCTCCATTAAGAAATGCTTTGTTCACATCTATTTGTCTAATAGAACAATTTCTAGCAAGAGCAACTGTAAGCACTACTCTAATTGTTGTTGGCTTCACCACTGGACTAAAAGTTTCATCAAAGTCAAATCTTGCAAGTTGATGAAACCCTTTAGCCATCAATCTAGCCTTGTACTTGTTAATTGTACAATCTGGGTTCTTTTTCACTATATAAACACCCATTTACAGCCCACAGCTATTCTTCCCTCAGGTGATGTCATTAGGCTCCAAGTTTTTTTTTTTTTTTTTTTTTTTTTGAGTAGAGCCATATATTCATCCATCATAGCCTACTTCCAATTATCATTTGTTAAGGCCTCTGCAGCTGTACTAGGCACTCTTGCAACCATGTAAACCTTTGGTTTGAAAATGCTAGCTTTTGCTCTAGTTTTTATAGAATGAACCTTCTGTGTGGACTTTGAAATTGTAATTGGAACATGATTTTCAACAGTTGGTACAGAAACCTGATTATCACATGAAACAGGAGAAACAAAAGTTATAGATATAGCATTATGTTCGCTCACAATATTAAGACCAAGAATTGCATATGAGGAGGAAGTAATTGGAGAAAGAACTGATAACTGAACAAGAGGGGAATTATTAGAGGATTCAGAAGATGGTGAGAGCTTAGAATGTAAGGCAAAAGGAAATATAAGTTCATTAAAGATGACATCACTAGAGATGAAAATTCTACCATTGGAATCCAGGCATTTGTAGCCTTTGTGGTTAAGATTGTAGCCAACAAAGATGCAAGGTGCAGATTTATAGGCAAACTTATGATGATTGTATGGTTTGAGATTTGGAAAGCATAGACAACCAAAGGTTTTACGCTAAGTGTATTGAGGTTTGATTTTGAACAATATTTCTAGAGGTGATATGTTCCCAATTACTAATGAAGGTAATCGATTAATGAGGTATAAAGTTGTTTTGAAAGCTTCATCCCAATGTTTAAACTGCATGGATGCCTGGGCAAGAAGAGTTAAATCTGTCTCTACAAAATGTCTATGTTTCTTTTCAGCTAGGCCATTTTGTTCATGGACATAAGGACAAGGATGCCTACGAACTACCCCATGGGCTGTAAAAAGGTCAGTAAATGGTCTATACTCTCCTCCCTAATCATACTGTATAGCTTGTAGTTTAGTACCTAATTGTACCTCAACCTGCTTTTTGAAATTAACAAAAGTCTTTAGAGCTTTAGATTTGTGTCTTAGCAAATAGATCCAAGTAAATTTGGAATAACTATAAATGAAGTTTATATAATATTTGTAACCATTAGTGGAAAGACAAAAGAAGGACCCTAAAGATCAGTATGCACTAGTTCCAATGGTTTAGTGTAAACAGTTGAAGGAGTAGAAAATGGAGATTTGTGCAATTTTCCAAAACAACAAGCAGAACAAACACTATGAGGCATTTTATAGATACTTTTTAGATTATAGTGAGAAAGTACAAGTTTGACAGTTTGTTCAGAAGGGTTGCTAAGTTTATTATGCCAAATATTGAACAGGAATGAAAAGCTAAAGACATATTATAAGAAGTTTTACAAGGAAATGAACTGGTATTGGATAGGTTTTTGAACTGAGAATTTGAACTTGTGTTAGCAAAAAAGTGAGCTTAGAATGAACGGGAAGACAGAGAATAAGATTTGGATTGTTGAAGCTTGGTTTGGGAAGTGTCAAAAGCATAGAGATTGCCCTTAAGATGACCCTATAACAGAATTGCCAGGGATGCAAGATCCTTTCCAAAGCAAGAGTCAAGTCCGAATTCAAAATAAACTTAATTATATCTGGAAATTTTGAGACACTAAGTAAGCTCTTAGTAATTTTAGGAACATGAAGAAATTGTTTGAGAGTAAGTGTTTTAGATGCAACATATGGAGATAAAAATTGTGAATAACCAATATGCTTAATATCTAAACCTTTACCATCTTCCATGTGAACTTGATCTTTGCCTCTAAAATCAGTTTTGACCATCAAGTTTGATGCATCTGTCGTGATATGGTTTGTTACACCAGAGTTTGGGTACCACTATATGCCTGAGCTAATTTTTGGATACCACATAGGATTATAGATGCTGTCAGGTGTAGGAAGCATTATTGACATTGGTGAAAAGAATTGATCACAATCTGAGGGCTAAAACTGAACAAGATTTCCTTAAGAATTATTCTTAGGAAATAGATTGGAGGAATCACCAAGAAGTCGGGCAAATCCTTAGAAGGATTGATCACATCTGTAGTAACAGTTCACCACTGCATGTCCCATTTTGCCACAAAGTTGACATTGTACCTTGTTATTTTGCCATCAACCATGACCTTTGCCAAATGATCTTCCACATCCTTGAGGACCAAGATACCCTCTAGATTGAACTATTCCTGAGCCGAGTGAGTATCCTCGGCCGCTTTGACCAATAATCCTAAAGTTAAAATTAAGAGAGAAACTCAAATTTGAACCTTGGGGATAAGAAAAGACACTTCCCCTATTACTTAAAATAGAAAATTTCTTCTTGTTCCTAAACTATTTCTAATTAGAAAATGCCAAATTTACCATTGCTGAATCAAGATTCATCAGATTCCTTTCAATTCGTACTTCTTGAGCAAGCAACAAAGATTCAATTTCTTTCACAGTAAAAGGATCGGTTCTGGTGTTAACTGAAACAACAATTGTCTCATATTCAGGAGGCAAACCATCAAGAATGCAATCAATATGATCTTTAGCAGATAATCAATGACCAAGTAAAGCAAGCATATCAACATAGTAATGAACATGAAGAAGAAAATCATTGATGCTTAGAGAACTTTTCTTTAGCTTCTGTAGTCGAGTTTTGAATTGAGTTACCTTTGCTTTGATTTAAGAAGCAAAATAAACTTCCATAGTTTTACACACTTGAGCAGAAGAGTCATAATTCACTAGATGTGAAAGGATTCCATTAGAAACTGAAGCACGAAGCAAGGAAAGAATCAACTGGTCCTATTGTTCCCAATCTAGAAAGTCAGGGTTGATCTTCTCTACAAGTTCATCGTCGAGAGAAAGAAACTTTCGTGGTGGTGAAATTGAATCTGGAAGAAAATTCAAAAGTCGACAGCCTTTGATGGTTGCAAAAACTTGTTTTCGCCAAACAAGGAAATTGTTCAGATCCAAGTTTGAAGAAATTGGATGAGGAAATGAAACATAGACAAGCCGAGAAGAAGAAGAACTTGATCCGCCATTGTCAGTCACCTTCGGTGAGCTTCCAACACCCAGAATATTTCGCTTTGATACCATATTGAATTTTCCAAGAAAATCAGAAAGATAATAAGAGAAAGAAAGAAAAAGTAGAGATACGAGAGAGCAAGTGTTTTTAGGAAGAACAAATTGAATTGATTATTGGTTTCTTGGCTGAGCTTAGATAACTAACCTATAACTTGTGCACTACCTAGTTGTCAAGTGACACATATCATCTATTGTAACAAACTTTAATAGATAACTAACTAATCTATCAGTAATCTAGTAGTGCAAATAGATAACCAACTAATCTGACAGTAATCCAACAGTGTACAATCAGTAATCTAATGTATACATTCAACTCAACTCGAGCCTTTTCTCTTAATAGACGCAAACATTTATGTTAGGTTTCAACAACAATGCCTTCCAGAACATCGTCTTCAATTTCCATTCCCAAATTGGCGAAATCCTTTTCAACACATGAGGCCCAATCTCTTGAACTTCAACATCAACCTTATTGGTGATAACCTTCACTAAAAGAGGACAACGACAATGAGTCTACAATTTGGGAATATCCTTGGATATATCATCTTCTTCGACCAAGGATGCTATGGTAACTTGACTTGAGGTACTAGGTGTTAGGTTGAACCCAAAAAATAAAATAAAACATAACGAACTAAGGTTTTAAATTTTTTCTTAAACTTTCAAGATCCTTCTCATGATGCTATATACAAATAATTATGTAAACCTAAACTTACGGGTATAGCAATAGCTCTAGATGATCAAGCGTTCCAAGACCTTTTTATCTTCCTTGCTATTTTCTTCTTCCTAAATCAATTGGTGTGTGGACACCCATGAGATTTCTTGGAAAATCTCTAAATATATCTCCTTCCAACCTTTCTTCTCAGTAGAGGTTTTTAAACTCTAAAAGGGAGAGCAAAAGAATACAAGATAGAAGCTAAAGAAAAGTCTATAAAAAATAGAACCTCTATGGTATTTATAGATGTACTGATACGAGTTAGTTAGAGTAGAATCTTCCATAGATTCTGAGAGAATCACGCCTAGCAAGAGTTGTTGGATGTGATCTTCTGCCTTTTAAAAAGAGTGTGACACATGTCACAACTACCTCTAACTGTATGATTCTGTATCCATCTAGTATCTGTCCGAGATCCGATTTTAGTTCAAACTAAGATATTATTTATTTGAACTTTTAAAATAAATATCTTCCACGTTTTTTTTTCAATTATTTATATTTTCTCATAAAATAAATAATTGTTGTGGAGAATCTATTTCAACTTTTGAAAAATATATTTTTCATACTTTGATAATAACCATATCTCATCAAATCAAGGGATATGTTTGAATCACCAAATTATGAAAACACTCCAAGTGTACTCCTAGAGTGCATAATTGGCGCTGCATACACTGCTAGTGCTGACAGTGCATGCTGTGAATTTCCAATTTTGCTCTTACATATCAAAAACAATTTAAGAAATTGTCATTGATCCATCTGAAAGAATGCTCTAAAGCTAGCAAGGGGATCTAATTGACATATATAATTTAAACTTCAATAATTATTTATAATTTAATTATCTCATAATTAAATTAATCATTATTATTAACTCTGGTTTATGCCACTATCAAAAACTAAAGTTGCACTCTTAAATCATAAAT
Source organism: Artocarpus heterophyllus (assembly GCA_025403435.1). Taxonomy (NCBI): domain Eukaryota; kingdom Viridiplantae; phylum Streptophyta; class Magnoliopsida; order Rosales; family Moraceae; genus Artocarpus; species Artocarpus heterophyllus. Next base: position 25,269,731 of record CM046351.1, on the reverse strand, counting down.
AAAATTATATTGAACCTTAAAACATAAATGTTGACAAGAAGGCCGTCTATTGATATAATTTTTTGCCATGTGATAATACCTTCCACAAAAATATTCATAATTAAAGCTAGATTTATAGTTTTCTATACAACCTCTCCAATTACATCTTTATCTATGAGATATGTTAATTCTCTAATGGATTACCTTTTATAAACAGGTCATAAATGGGGATTTGATTGATATTTGATATCCCATATCAAATAACAAGATCTCTACATCTAAGTTTTTGAATTAATATTCATGGGAATATTATCTTAATTTCCTATCTTGTAGGAGTTGTAGATTCTTTATTTATGCAAAATGTTCCTAGCTACTTGTATTCGTGTGTCTCCAATATACTGAGTTTTGTATTGTAGATTTATAGATCTCACCCATTGGCAATCAAAGGACATAGTAAATACATATAAGTCCACTAATCACTTTACGATTAAGGCATGATCCATAAAATGATCAATAATGATAGAATTCTAATTTCTCGTTTTAGAGTTACACAAGAAATTAAATTCTATCCTAGTTCAAGTTTAATGTGTTTTAAACACACTAATGTCTCTAGCCAATAATAATCACATTAATCCAATTCGAATAAGATTATTTTACCAAATTGGGAATAGATAGCACAACAATCTTAAGCAAGATAAAGTGTTTAGTTTTATCTACTGATTATAAACAAAATTTATACCAAGTGCACATAATCATATCCTTTGTATTATGAACCCTTCATATGCATGATTATGGAGTTTTATAAGTATTTGAACTTTTATAATATTTTCATATACATATATCAATATATATATATATATAATACAAAACAATAAGGAATATTATTCATTAATACAATTTTTATTTCTCAAAAATATCCAATTGGAATAAAACCACATGCTTTAAAAACATCAGTCCCAACACTAAGCTTGTCAGCGAGATTTAAACAAATGACTAAAGGCTTGTTGGCGTCTCAGCCACTATCTTCATGAGAGGTCATTGCCAAGTAAGAATGTTGGGTTTTGCTAGTGTCTCAGCCACTATATTCATGAGAGTCTACAATTTAGAGCAACACAAAGAAAGAGAATCTTTTAAGTCTTGCCAAGTAAGAATGTTGGGTTTTGTTGGATTTTGTGATTCAAATAAGCAACGGAAAATCAAAAATAATTCTCACAAAATCCTCGCAGAATCTATACAATTCGATTAGATTGATAAGAAAGTCATAGAACCTTACTAGGATGACAAAAGGGGCAAGATTTTTAGAAGAAAGAGAGCGGGTTCACTCTGATAACACCCTAACTCGAGCTTTTCATATTTGGGATCTGATTCAGGCATTGTTACTTAAAGCAATGCCCTCTGTAGGTATCCACACGAATAGACTCTCTCATAAACCGAATTGTTGTGCTAGTACCCTCTCCTTGCATTAAATGAATCTCTACTTTTTTAGGGTTTTAATGTTTTTTGCCTTTTAGAATAAGAGAACATCTTTTCTCATCTAATTCGGCTAGAAACCCTAAAATAGATATATATATTTTTTACTTTGAAATAAAGTCAGATTTTAACTAGGGTAAACTGTAATTCAAAATGATTCATAGAATCTTGATAATGTTAGATTCAATGAACCTAGACATATCTAGTACATCGAATTTGGACATTATCAGGTTCATTAAACCTAGACACAGTAAACCTAAAATTCATTTTTAATCTGTTCTAAATGTGCAATCTTGTAGGTTCACATAATGTTAGTAGTGGGTTGAAATTCTGTCTTTGGCCCACAAATCATAAGCAGCCTCTAGCAAGACATTATGATTACCCAAGTTATGTGAATGTCAATAATCCGACATAACCTAATCCACAATAACTATTAAAGTCCTTTTGTTACTAGATACCTTGATTGAACATAAGGCATGGTTTATGTCATCCTTATACTATTCAATCATATTATTTCTCGATCTTAAGTAAACTGATATTGATAACCCTTATCAATTCATTCCAGTATGGCTATACATTTTTCTTCAGTCTAACTTATCAAGGGGCCCATAGATATCTTTCTCATAATAAACGAGGGACAATTTTTTTCTTAATCACTCACATTCTTCACATGATTCACTCTATATCCAACAACAATCCATTCCATCATCCTGTTAAAGATAATATTAGAATGTGTCAAAATATAGAACTTGTCATGTAGGAAGCAATGGTGATTTTAGGTAAGAGGACTAGGATAATACTATTGTGATGAGAATCATTTATGACAATTATCCATGCAGTATTCTCATAGCGAGTCGATCCAATACACCATTTCTCAAATATGTATCTATGAGTTGACTTAGTATCTCATACACATGATTAGTAAAACATAATTATCAGTCAAACTTCATACTAGTCTTCATTCATTATTATCCTAACAATAATAACCGATTAGGGATAATTTAGAATAGAATTCAATTTTTACCTAAGAGTTTTACTATCAAGTCACATACTTGATGGCCTTAGGTAGAATTAACTATTCATGGAATTAGAATAAAAAACAATAATGAAAATGCCTCTTTATTAATAAAATACTAATGTAACGAAGTCAAAATGTGGTCATTACATAATTGGCCCAGGGCACATCACTAACAAAGAAGCCATAATTGATTTGTTTAAAGAAAAAAAGTGCCTAAAAATTAAAGATAATCTTAAAAGATCATTAGTTGAATTCATCGTAAAACTATCCAAAAACACACAACCAAGAAATTTCTCATGCCTAATTTGCATATGCAATTTAGGAAAGGATGAAAGTACATTACAGGTGCTAAGCATGGATTTCTAAGATATTACAGGAAGAAAAACAATCATTTGGGTCCATAAACTAGAAGAAAAAGAGGATGAGGGAACTTAGAAGTTTAAATCACTTGAGAAGTTGAAGAAACCTCTAGAAAATTAAATGCAAGGTTCTTTAAACGCCTCGTCAATGATCCTTGAAGATGATTGCATACTTAAACAAATGAAAAATCAAGACAAAAAATTTGAAGTGGAAAGCATTTTGGCTAAAAGTTGAAGAGAAATGAGGAAATGACAAGCATAAAAAAAAACTTCTCATCTATCATTTATACAATTGGCTAAGATACTGATGTAACGGTGACAGTTAATGCCCATCCGATTTGAAATAACAATCAATTGGCACAACAGAATTTCAAAATTTTGTATGTGCCAAGATACTAAGTCATAATGTTATGAACAATAAGTTAATACATAATTAATTCATACCTCTCATGGACTGGATACCGTACATATGTCTAAACCTTTAAATTTCCATCAAGGATCTTCCACACTATTCTCCTTCAACCGAACATTATGTGTATGGGCATAACTCAACCAAACGTCTACTCTAGGTTTCTTTTACCAACCACTAAAGTGTACAAGAACCTCAAATCACCAAAGGGGTGTGATTAGGGCTCTTTTTTTTAATAGTTTACGCTTAGGCTGTCTAAAAATAAATGAGAATTTAAGGTCTCTATTTACAAAAGTACAAATTCTATTCAAAAAGGGAAACTTAGAAAAATTATAACTTAAGCTTTTCCTTATCCACGCCTACCACATGCAGATTCTCTATGGAACACGCCATACATAGGGAGCCTTCTTTGTTGGTGAGAAAAATTATAACTTAAGCTTCCCTTTATCACATGGCTACCACATGGAGATTCTCTATGGAACACGCCATACAGAGGGAGCCTTCTTTGTTGGTGTACGCCACCCGTACTTGCTAGTATAGTTCAAAATTCCTTCAATCGAAATTCCTGCAAACAGTGACGTTATTGGTTTAATTTTGAAGAGGAAGAAGTGAAGTTGGATATAAAAGCATTAGTTAAGGGTGAGGAGGAACCTGTTTTGGTAAATGACGTAGAAGTTTGTTGAGAATGTTTAGTCTAAATCTTGATTGTGCTGAACCAATACATTTGTGTGTTAAGTATGAAAAAATTGTTACTTTAAAGCCTTCACCCATGAAGAAGGAAGAAGTTCAGCCACTACTGAGGAGTTAGCAGGACAAAATCCAGTTAATTTGGATGTCGGGCATGGTGATGATGTGGATGACAGGAATAGGGATAATGGGGATGAGGAGCATGTAACTGACAACTTTACAGAAAGCTTTAACGCTTGGGTAGACAAACAAAGGTACATGCCTCCTCTCTCATTGTTAGAAGGCATTAGACAGAAGTTGATGAGCACTTTCTACATTCGTTGTACTACTGCCAACCGTTGGAAAAAGGCTATGACCCCAAGAGTGAACAAGAATTACCGGCATGCTGCAATTAGCAAGAGGTGCTTTGGTTAGGAGGTATTGGGAGTATGAATTTGAAGTAGATTTCTCAAGCAACACTAATGGAGTGAGACTGGATACATGGCATTGTGAATTTAGAATTTGGGAAATCACAGGCATCCCAGGCGTGCATGCATTGGCTTGCATCAACACCATTCGAGCTCCAGTCGACAAGTATGTTCATCCATATTTTCACACTGAAACATGGAGGAAGGGGTATAAAGGAATTGTTCACCTAATACAATCTCCAAAACCTATGGCCTCCATTTTCTGACAGTGATTTGAGTCAACCACCAATTAAGAAAAGACTTCCTGGTACGCCAAAGAAGCATAGGAAGAGAAGGAAGAATGACACTCAACCAGTCACAACTCAATTGAGCACTATTAAGCATTCCAAATGTGGCGAATTTGGACACCACACCAGGACTTGTAAGGGACCTCAGACGAAAAGGCAAATGAAAAAAGCAGCATCACAAACCAGGCCTAGAACAGTCCAAGAAGAGGTTAGAGTATACAATTAAAATCATAAAATACTTATTGTTACTGGTAATTTAATATTTGGTATTTTTTTGGTAAGATTAATTTTCTTCAGAGTTCACTTAACTATTACATTGCCCAGTACATTGAACAACTAAAATCAAAACAAAAAATACATAATGAAACCATCAACTAAATCACTTAACAACTAAAATCGAAACAAAAAAGATGGTACATAGTACAACTATTAACAACATTTTCATCATGTCTAGATTGGCCTTCACATCCATAATGTTGGATAACAAAGCAAGGTTTGTATTTTGATTGTAGTAAACATTAGTGCTCATCTCCTTATTCCTACCAAAATTGCTTTTACTCCTCTCTCTATGCACATCAACTTTCAACATTTCATCATTGTCATCCTCATGGTACCACCACTCATCCACCCATATTTCTTATCACGGGGCCTAAACATTGGACGATTTGGATTATTAACACTCTTGTTGATTATGACTTCAGCCTTGGATTTGTAATTGCACATCCAATTACGGAACTTTATGTCATTCCCTCCATGTCTTCCCTTGTAACTCGAGCATGATGATGACATTGTAACTAACTTACCTGTACAACATATAAGATACACAGGTCAAATTGAAAATTTTGATATTTAACAATCAAGAAAAAAAAAATAAAAAAGGTAAAAAAAAAAAAAAATAAAAACATTGCAAAAACAAGTTCATAAATTATTTTGTTATTCATTGAAGCATTTCATCAAGCACATGGTATGGATTACAAAACACATTCCATAACCACATTCATACAACAATACGACAGACTATACTTTACAAAATAACGACTAAAATATGCATTTTAGTCCTTCTAACCACAACTGCAACACGGGTAATACACACCACAACATTTACAAGTACTTTGACAGGAAGAGAATCGGAGAAACGAAAGACAACTATATTAAAAAAAGGAACAAGAGCTTAGAAACAAAAAGCAAACAAGAATATATCGGTTCTTGTGTTGCGGGAAAAAAACTACAACATCATTAACCTTAACTATGGAGAAGAAATGTCTGCACTTACCAAGCCACAGATGTTGCAGGAACTGATTTTCCTTCTACAAACGTCAAACCCACTATTGCAGCACGGGCAATGCACACCACAATTTTCAAAAATACTTCTGGAGGAGGAGAATCAAAAAAATAAAAGGAAAAGCAAAAAACTAAAAAAAAAGAGGAGGGGGGGGGGGGGGGGGGGGGGGGGGGGGGGGGGGGGGGTGGGGATGGCGCGGTGTGCTGGAAAGAGCTTAGAAACAAGAAACAAACAACATATTTATTGGTTCCAAAATTCTGATATTTCGGGGTGTTTGATTGTAGTGTTATAAGTTATAAAGGGTTTTAAAATTATTTTTTTGATTAAAAATTTTGGGTCAAGTGATTCTTTTATACAATTAGGGCATTTGTGTCTTTTTTGTCCCAAAAAATACCTTTGAGTACTAAAAAGGATTTTTCAAAAGATCGAGGTGTCGATATCAAATATTTCAAAACATAAGGTACCAAACTTAGATTTTGCTATAACAGAGGATATTAAAGTGAAATTTTCCTAACATAATAAATCATTATTATATCATAACATAACTCGACATGACAAATTACTGATTATGCATTTCATAATATTTTTATGAAAACATGTAAAATAATTTATTTACAAATAGTTCATACTGTAGGTGAGATTCCTATTTACCTGAATTCCAAGCTAAGCAGCTCTAGTCAAATCTCGTTGTATTTGTAGTCTACAAAGCATCCTCGACAGTGGTCCTTAAGTGACCATGGATGTCTAGGAATACATCTTGGCGATCACGCATTATTGAAAACGTAATTTTGGACTCCGATACTGCAGTTTATGTCACCTTGATTCATGTGCAATCGGTACCGAACCATTTTCAACAAAGTGGAATGAGCTTTTAATGGAGGGCACTGTTGCATTTGAAGCATCGAAATGAGTCAAGAGGTAGTCTCAGATCGCCAATCGAAAGTTAAGATCACAAAACTTGATGTCCACTAGAGCTTGGTCACCCGCGGCAGCATGTTGGGCGTGTATGGCTATTCCAGTGGATGGTTGACGATGGGACTTTGGCTCCTACTTGTTTTCGACCTCTTAAATCCATTAGTGTGGTTAATTTCACTCGATTCGGCCTATAGAACAACAGATCAAGCTCAAGAAACACAACAAAAAAGGTAGCATGGATCTGAACGTTGCAGCCATGGTGACCTGAAATTTGCCGAGGGATATTGTTCATTGTGTCCCCCTGGTTGTTTTCCCCCTAATGGTGCTCCTCAACGCTACATGGAACGACAGTTTCATTTCATCACGACGACACTAGATGGTAGAGGCGGTTCTTCCTCTCTCAGTGATGGTTTGGAGCAATTAAAGGGACTTTATTCTTATTGGCCCATTGAAGATGTTCAAGCCTTCAATTTAGCTCAACAGTAGCAAAATGGGCAAGATCGGCGCTTCTTAGGGTGGTTGACGATGGCGGCTATGGAACTCTTGCAAGATGGTCTTCTTCAATTCAATTGATTTAGGGTTTTACTCCCCTTAATCCTAGGAACATAATGGTAAGGTCAATTGACCTAAATGGTGGCTGGAGTTAAGAGATCAACGTGCTCTGTGGCGAGTTGATGGTGGCGACATCAAACTCTAGTATTCATCATTGGTCTGCTGCAATTGAGGTGGGATTTTTAATCCTTACCACCGTCTGAATCTAAAGACATCATCATTGTCAATCACTGTCGTCGGAGATGGCGTAGTCGATGGTAGCATGGCAGAGATGGGGTGGCTCCATCTTGCTGCTCCAGCTAAAATTAAGCTAGCAAAACAAAGTAGATTTTTTCCTCTTTTTAATCTAAAGCTATAGAAATTGAAATCACATCGATTGGTGCTCGTACGACAGAGAAATCATGCCAAAAAGATCATGGGTTTTAGTGGCTTCAATTGGCACATACGAGCTACTCTAATGGAGTTACAGTCGACACGGCACATCTTTGGACTCAGCTCGTCATGATTTATCCATTGGTATAGGATGTGTAGAAAACAGAGGCCTAAGTCTTGATCAGAGTTTGAGTAGAGAGAGAAAGTAGAAAGAGGTTGATTATGTTTGGTCTGATTTTTTCTTCTTTTTTTTTTTTGGCTCTCGTATTTATAGACATTGAGTCCTCATAGTCTACATTGTGTCATGGGTGCTTCAATCAAGTTTTTGATCCATGAACTTGGAAATCTCTCTTAATTTTATCACACTTTTCAAAACTATAATGTTTTGTTTCTTTCTAAAAATAAGTAAATAAATTCTACTTTTCTTACTGTATTAATGTCTTATTAAAATATTCATATTGTCATAAACTAGTTTCATAAATTTATCCATATTTTTGTGAAATTATTTACATGAATTTATCCATACTTGATGGATTTCATAATTTTATTCTGAAATGCTAAATTTTGACACTTCTGTCTTCAAAATCGATTGATCAATTATATTCACTTCATTTACTTATTTTTTTAAAAAATATTAATATGTATTTATCAAAATAATTTTTGTAAATTTTAAAACTTTAAAATGCTAAATAAATAGAAACATATATATATTTTTATTATATAAATCTGTCATTTTCATCTTTATAGAAACTATTTTTATACCATCAAAGCATATCATAAACTTCTATTTACTTAATAAAAATAGTAGTAATAATTTATTAATTTTTTGTAATTTAAATCGACTATCTGGAAGTTAATTTGAATCAAATTCTAATCTTAACACAATTTTGTGCTTCATGGGTAAGAACCTGAACTGTTTATAATAAAATCTGTTTATGGGTTTGTATCTAATTTATGGATACTTTAAAACCTTTCTTAGTCACATTATGGATTTGACAGTGATCCATTTGTGATATTGCATTGCCTTAAAGGCCCCTCAATATTTATGGACTTCATTAACGTTTTTTTTATTACTATTACTATGATTATTGTTATAATAATAATAATAATAATAATAATAATAAGCTTTACATAATTAGTAATGTATATAATAGCTAACTGTGTACATATAACATATTAGAATTCTCGAACTTTCAAAAATCCTTATGACTTATTGAAATTCTTAACATGCTTTATGATTCATTGAAATTGAGATCGATCTTAAATTCTATCACTAAACTGCCATCATCTAGGAATTCTGTATAGTTGCCATGAATCAGATACTCTTTTTTATTAATCAATCTCAATTTATACATTCTAATGGAGATTTCTTATAAAGGTCATTACTTTGACTCATACATAGAGTTTGAACCATAAAAGCTTAATTTAGCACATCAAATAATTATTTTAATTATCCAAGTGTACTATCATAACATTCATTTTGTTATATATTTCATACATAAAGTACATAAGGTTATGAGCTTATAATATTATTTATTTATAAAGTCTTATAGTTATTAAGACTCTCAAATCACATGTTAATTGAGAAAATTCATAATCATAAATCGTGATTAAGTCACGATTAAAACTCATGAATTTTTTAGGTATTGCAAAAAATTTCTAGCCTTGAACTGCATTCTTAAAATTTTCTTGTAGTTCTTATAGTGACTTGAACTTATAAACTCTAGACTTATAATTTCTTATCAATTAACTATGTAGATAATAGAAAAATCCTTAATTAATCATACTTATTACTTTCTAGATTTTTCTGGTCATTACACCAATTTTTAATCCCACTCTAACCACCAAGATTAACTGCCTCCTTAATTGAACGTAGATCACCATTATAGCTTTACCAGGAATAGAGTGGCCGTCTTTATTTCACAAACTATGGACTATACATTTTGACTATTAATGTTGTGAACATATCTTTTCACATGTATGCCTAATCCAAGACTTAGTGTAATTTAGCCATGGTTTTTCCTTTGCTTGCCATACCATGAATGATATGAAAGTAAATTGTATACTTTTTTATCGAAAATGAAATATTGCATTACTTATTTATTGATAATAAATTTATTTACAAAATGAGTATTTAATAACGTAGGAAACTACTCCTAACATATCCAAGTGAATAATTCTAAATTCATGTATTCTCTACTTTTATTTATTTTCTCGTTCATTATTTATAATTCTTGACATATGACTTGATTCACAATAAGTTGTTTGTAAGAGTTTCTTAGTTTAACAAGTTTTGCCTGTCGATAAGTTTTGTAGGCCTTGCATGATTTAAGAACAGAGAAAGAGAAAGAATATCAAATTTATATAGACACATAAAATTCCAATGTTAATTCAATTATTATTTAATTATGCAAAAAAATACATAAATAAGCTTGCCATTTCTAAATTTAATAAATACTAGAAAAGAAATCAGATTGTTTTCTCTTACATAGCTCTAGTCCCTATGCTTCAATGAGGGTTTTTGAATTTTAAAAATAGAAACTGCTAGTTTTGGTTGTTATCTTTTGTGGAAAGTTTGATAAGCAATATTGAATATTTTTTATGTATTCAAATTCATTTGATGGAGATTTTCTCAATAAAATTCAAAATAAAATATGAGAAAAAAGAAACTAATAGGGTTGACTTTCCTTTTTATGTCTAGTTTCTATTTTCTAACTAGAAGAAACATCTGTCTGTCTATACAGTAAAAGCATAACGATGTCTATCAACACAACTGTTAAACTTTTTTTATTTGTTTTGAAGTAAAGGTTTGAAAGTTGGAATCTGAATTTTAGTCTGATCTCAAGAAGATTCAACCCTAGACTTAAGAGAAGAAATATGGACACTTCTTTTGGTCTAGGCTTTGCCTATTTATAGGACACATGTTGTGATTCATTTTAGAGCTTCATTATGATTGAAAAAATCAGAGCATTCCTTACTTAAACACTTAGCACTCAAAACTTGTGTTGTCGCTTTGAATTGCTCTAATCCAGAGAGTCCAAGGAGGAGCTATTCATGGATTGAAGACTTAAGTACTTTAGTTGGACAGAAAGCGAGCGTAAAGACTTAGAGTAGGACAAGGTGTCTAAAATCGAGTTGCAAAAGAAGATATCATGGGTTCCCGCATTGTTGTGGTTTTTAGCCACTCTAATGATCTTAATCCTTATAACCATAATTCAATATTAGTGAATTATTCTTATATCTGGTATGATTAGCACCCGTAGAATTTTTTCATAAAGATCTACAGCCACCCTAAATAACCATATAACTATGTTCATTTTTATATTTTCGCACTTTTAGTTTACATAGCAGTTATACTTTGATTATTGTTCAAACAAAATAACATTAACATGTATGCATTAAACATTGTTTGTTTTGTTTGTCGGGTCTTACATTGCCCTCAAGCTTCCACTAAGGATCATAATAATGGCACAACGTTGCTATATTAAATATACAGCGAAACTGTAGTCATTGAAGTTTTAGTAGTAATTAAATTTGATGCCGTACTGGAGAAAATGAATTAAATTCTATGCCAAATAAGCAAGGCAGCCTAACATGAATTGGTAGCTAGTTGGAGCAATGGCCGTGCCAAATAATGCTAAATTTTAAATTTTAATGGTTTATTAAGCACATCTTCACATCGATCGATGGGGTGTTTTTTTTTTTTTTTTATTCGAGAGCTAGTCTAGGTCAACTTGTGAACATCAATTTTCCACGCTTCAACAGCTATCACAGATAAATTCCATTAAAAAAGTAGGGAAAAAACTATATATTATAGATGAAAGTGATAAAATCCAACGTTTATTGTAACATCATCTAGTTTATTACTAGTCCATTTTCTTTTTATTTGGAAAAAAAAAAGTGTGTTTTGATAACAAATGTATGTATGAATATATACATTTATGTTTATAAGACATAACAAGAAGCTGAATGTAGAGGTTTTTTTTTTTTTTTTTTTGGTGGGTGGTGGTGGACAAATCTTGATTTCTATAGACCATTGATTTGTAGGGAAACGGTTAGTCTTCCTAGTTACAATTTCTCTTAAGATGCTGAAATTAAGTATCCAATTAACACCAATAGCTCTTAAATTTTAAGAGTTCTCACATTTTGCTTTTTGAACTTTTAGAACTCTTATTTTGCCCCTATGAATATTAAAAATCACCACTTTACCTCTTGAACTTATAAAACTCCATATTTTATACCTTAACCTCTGATTTTTTGTTCAAATAGCTGAATTATGCCCACATGATTTACACATGGGTCACTTATAATGGCAAAAATGAGATTTATTACTTTCAAGTTTTGTTTTATGTCTACACTATCACTTAAGGCTTTTTTTTCCCCTAAAACTCCTATTTAAAAGGGTTTTTCTACTATTTTTTCTCATCTTTAATGCGCAACTCATTTAGTAAGTTGATATTATTTGTCGATATCTAAATTTTAATAATAGAAAAGATGAGTTATACATCAAAGGTTAGGAAATATCGACAAATGATATTAACTTATTAAAGGAGAGCTAAGCATTAAAGATGTTAAGAAATGTGCATATAAACCCTTGCTAAATAAGTATTCAGATTTAAAAAAGCCCTAAGTGAGAGTGTAAACATAAAACAAAATATGAAAGTGATAAAATCTTATTTTACCCTAGTGATCCATGTACGAATCATGAAGGCTTGATTTCGTCTATTTAAACAGAAAATCAGAGTTTTAGGGGGTAAAGTAAGAAGTTTTGAAAGTTTAATAGAGCAAAACTTGAAAGTGATAAAATCTTATTTTACCCTAGTGCTTTATGTACGAATCACGTAGGCTTGATTTCATCTATTTGAACAGAAAATCAAAATTTCAGGGGGTAAAGTAAGAAGTTTTGAAAGTTTAGGAGAGTAAAGTTAAGAGTTTTAAAAGTTTAACAAGCAAAGCAGTAATTTTTAAAATTCATGAGATAAAATAAAAGACTTTAAAATTTAAAAGCTATTAGTGTTAATATCCCTTTTTTTTTGCTCTTTATTGTGTTCTACTAATTAGAACATTTTAGTGAGCAAGAAGCTAGAGTTACAGAAAAAGTTGTAGAGCTGTAAGTATATACACGGCCTCATCACATAACATTGCATTTTGCAATTGAGTTTCAAATCATGAGAAGACACGTGAAATTACTACATAGGTAATTTGATACATACACACACATATTAGAGTCTGCTACAGTAGTTACGTATCCTATATATTTATAATATTAATACGCGCGATATACAGTGTTTTTTTTTTAACACGTATCTGGGACCAAGTGTAATATGGCTTGTAACATAGTATGACGCGAAGAGCGACTAGCTACTTAATCAAAACTTTGTTTCTCATTTATAAAATGTTTTTTTTTTTTTCCTTTTTTCTTTCCCTATTGAATTCGCGACTTTTGTTGCAATTTGAGTGTTTCGTTTATTTGCATCTCTTCTAGTTTTAGAAACTTGCTGGTTGGAACAATTGAATAAGGATTTTGTCAACAAACTATTTCCTCTCATACTTAAGATTACATGTATAAATCATATTCTTCCAAAGATATAATGCATGATTTTTATTATGCAATATCATCATTTAAACTGTCCAAATAAAAAATTATGTAGCCATGCATTAACTTACAAATATCCTTATTCCACTTCCTTAAATATCAACAAGCTAGCAATGGAAATAATAAATAAAAAGGTATAATAACATAAATATACCTCTTATTTTCAAATTTTTCTTACATTATATCCTTCCATTTTTAAAATCTACAAATTAGCATTTGACATATAACAAAGGCTTTAATTTCATTATCAACCCTGCATTTTTTGGACCAAAAAAAAGTACAAAGATATAAATAATATTAAATAGTTTCTAAAAAATTATGATTTTTTGGGTTTTCCTTGTAAAACTATTATGTGCGGTGTGCTTTCTTTTTTTTAAGGACTATTTTATAGTTGTTTTGTTTGCTGTTTAAGGGTATTTTTATCTTTTCATTATTTTTTTTAAAGAAATTGAGTGAGGATGAAATTGAAATGTATTTCTAAAATCTAAAGAAGGATACATTAAGAAAAAATTTAATAATAATAATAATAATAATAATATAACAATAACAATAACAATAACAATAACAGTGCATGTGACAAGTAACCACCATTGAATATCATTGTATTATACATATGTGTGTGTGTGTGTGTATGTATGTATAGCAGAGCCCCTGAATTTTATTATGTGAATTTAATATATGCATTCTATATAGAGGACATAATAACCCCATCTTATATTTGTAGGAAACTCATTTCCTAATAACGAAATAGAAAGCGGATATATATGGATCCTTGGAACATGACAAATAGGATTAACATGCAAGCAATTATTAACATGCTAAAATTATTGAGAAATTGAAATATTCTCTCAGAGTTCATTATAAACGCAAATATATATAAATATTCCGGCTAAATGAGGCAACTACGGTCCATGCAAATTCGATAATCAAGGGAACATACTAATTAAGTCCGTGTCCTTCCATCAGAATTTAAATATATAAAACAAGACAAATAATGGCTAATTATTGCTTGAAAATGTCATAACTTATTGATTATATCCTACACTTAAGAATATGTTGGCATATTTCTATCTTTCATAATTCACTATCATAGGTAAAGCATCCAACATCAAGCTTGTATATATCATATAAAAAAAATTAAGCAAACACAATATAAATCCAATGGATTATGTAATCCACTAACTTAATTAAACTCCACACATTGCATGCTTACCTGGAAGATCACCACATGTTTTTGAACGACTCTCCAATAGAAACATGCAAAGCCGGTAAGGTTATAACCTTGACATAAATATAAAGAAATAAAAAAACAAACTCTCATGTTATGAGAGTTTTATGGTTTATTTCTTTAGTACATGCAAAGGAAATAGATGAAGATTAAATTTCACAAAAGTAAATTTGCACATGATATAATATGGGTTTACCCACAATTATAGAAGTAAATTTGAAAAGCCTAGGGTTTTTATAGCGGTTGTTATTGTGGAAGTTACGAGGGAAAGTCCAACCAATGACGCAAGGGCCAAGGGGGGAGGGGGGTGGGGGGACAAAAAAGAGGATTACATGGAGGGAATCTAGATTTAGATAATATCAAAATATTTTAATCTGTCGTGTCTAGTCACACTCAATTGTAGCATTCATGCAAGACAACCAATCAATTTGTCCTTGGCAATAAAATAATCAGAAAGACAAAGCCATAACCGAACAAGGTTCCTCCAACCAAAAAAAAAAAAAAGAAAAGGAAGAAAGATTATTATTTTGCAGAAATATAAATAAAAGGAACTGAGAACGGACAGCTCATTTCCCTAATTTCGGTATGAATAATTTCTCCATAACCAAACAAAAATAATCAAATTATAAATTTAATATATATTAATAAAAAAAAGAGAGAAAAACCCAGAAACACGCTAGCGTAAGAGACTGAAATTAGACTAGAGAATAACGGATTTTATGCTATTTTATATTGATTATGTTTGTTAGAAAAATGGGACAAACTATAAGGGGGGAAAATGAAAAGGGACATAATAAGTAGGCCATAATTTGAGACCGAGAGAGATCAATAAATACACAAACAAAGGAGCTGACAGGCCAAGGAAAGAAACTAACATATTGGACTCTCAGACTCTCTCTCTCTGTCTAACATATTGGACTCTCAGACTCCAAGAAACTCAGATTCTCCTTGTCTCATCTATCCAATGAAACTGCATTTCTTACCATCATCATGATTGAAAGAAAAGCCTATACCTATTAATATGAGGATACAAGGAAAAAAAAAAACTCACAAGAACACAGGGTACTAATAGCAAGAATTAGAAGAAGAAAAAGCAAGAGTACTACTGAAAAAAAGGGTCCGTCAAGAAAAATCCACGAGACCATTTCATGAACTAGTATTGTTACGTTTCACATTAACTGAACAAAATATATAATATAAGTATATATATTATGACAAAAACATACCCATTACGTATATATAGTGGTTAAAAAAAAGAACCCAAGAAAAGAAAACCACATGAACAGAGAGTAAAAAACAAGGAGAAAGAAAACGCTAAGATCCAACAAAAACTCGACGAGTTCATTTCATGAACTTTTCTTCCACTCCACAATCCAAAGAGGACTCTACATTATATATATATATATAGAAAAGAAAAGAGAAATTAATTAGCTAATTATGTAAAGATCATATAAAGTAGAAAAATTATAATATTACGATTTGAGCTCAATAATATTAATATTTGATCATAATTTAAAAGTCATGAGAGTGGTGATGATACATTGTCGGGTTCATGCCTTGATGATGGTGGTGATGATGGGGATGATGATGATGATCTCTCTGGCTGCTATGACTGCTCTCATCGTCGCCGTCGATTCTGGACCCACCCATCTGAGTCGCCCCGAGATTGAGATAAACCAACCTTGAATCAATATTCCCTTCTTCATTCATTGGATGGTAAATAACCGTAGAAGAAGCATTACTATTTGTGTTGCTATTATTGGCATTGGAATTGTTATCGCCTTCTTCACGCGAGAGAACTAAAGCAGCCGATTGGACAAGCTCAAGGCAAAGCCTAAGCTTGTTTGGTTCAATGTGAGTCAATCCCGGGACAGCTCCTTTGAAGAGGAAATCCGACGTTAGGGTTCGGAGCACGTCGAGAGGAGTCACGCCGTCGACGGTTCGGACATTTGGGTCGGCGTGGTGGTCGAGAAGGACGGCAACCATGTCGGGGGAAACCATCTCGGAGGCGACATGAAGCGGGGTCTTGCCGGCTGGCCCGGCGGGGTAATTGACGTCGGCAGCACCGAGCTCGAGCAAGGCCTTGACTACCTCTCGGCTGCAATTCTCCACGGCGTAATGTAGGGCTAATGCCTCGTCGAGGTTTAGGCCTTCCCCCATCACCATGAGCTTGACGAGCTCGACGTCGGAGGAGTCTAGGGCGCGGCGCATTCGGCGGATTTTTTGGTCCTCGAGGTCGGCAGCTGCGCCGAGGTCGGGGTGGTGGTGATGGTGGTGGTGATGACCGTGGTGGTGACCGGGGAGGAGGGAGCGGCGGGCGAGGGAGGATTTTAGACGGAGCTCCTCGATCTTTGCGACGACGTCGATCGGGAGGTGCTTCGCGAGGACTTCCGGCGGAAGGCCGGACTTGGCCACGAGATGGGAGCAGGTTGTCCAAAGTTGGTGCATGTCTTGCTTTCTTGAGGCTAGCAACACTTTCATAACATCTTCAATTGAGGCCTTTTCAACCATGCTTGCTAATTGTTTCTGGGTCGCCCAAAAAAACAAGAAAACAAAAATAATTAGATGATGATAAGGGATATATTTGTAATTGGAATTACATGAATGGAATCAATCGAATAGATGATGGGATGTTTCTCTTTTAAAGATTTATTATGTTGTTCGAGAGTGGTAGAGTAGAATAGTAGTAGTACAACTCTATTTTTATTTTTATTTTTATTTTTTTGTTTTCTCGTAGTTTGGTTTTCTTTCTTTATTTCCAGTCCAAAACCCCCAAATGAGGAAATTGAATTTTTTTGAGAAAAGATTTGATTTTTCTCCACTGTTGAAGACAAGACCGGAAGTTTAAAGATTTAAATTTAGCAAGTCAAGGGGGTGTATGAAAAGCATAAGGAAAAAGGAAATTCAAGAGACTTGAAAGTTGTACATGAAATCAAGCTTTATATACAATATAAACACCAACACTACACACAATTTCACCTCAAAAAGACAAGAATAAAGACGGAGAAGGAAGAGGAGATCTAAAATTGCTCAGAAAGCTTCATCAATTATTGATTAAAAATTATTAAAGCCCAATTTTGTAACACCAAAAACAAAGGAAGCTAGAAGAAAATAAAGTGGTATTGGGATTGCCGTATTAAAACTCACTTCCCCAAAACAACAATAAAAACTTTAAAAAAAAAAAAAAAAGGACCCAGGAAGAAGAAAGGGACTTCAACCCACTTCCCAAAACCTCAAAAAAAAAATCCAGAAACCAAAAAAAAAAAACACCGATAATTTATCAAAATTTCCGAACACACTTTAAAAAAAAAACAAAAAACATAAGACACACAGCACTTAGTCACACTAACCAAGAAACGAAGAAAGAAAGACACAAAAAGAAAACACAAAACACAAAAAACAGTGATGATCAGCAAAGCTCAACAAGTTCAAAAGAAAGAAAAACCTGAGTGAGTAATGCAAGCTGCTCAACGCCGAAGGATCTAGCGGCGGCGAGAGTGTCGAGAGCAAGATCAACGGCTGAGGTGCAATGCGTGTGCCAGCAGCCTCTCTCGCCACAATTGGGCCTGGGCTCGTGCTTCTGAGGAACTATCGAAACTTGTCCGCTATACAAGAACTGAAGAAGCAACAGGAACACCTCGTACCCAACAGAGTTCACCGGAATAACCGGCGAATTCCCGGGCCTGCCGTGGGGACACGACGCCGTCGAACCCGCTGAGCCCATGGGCCTGGGCCCGGAGGAGGACGACGACGGAGAGACAGGGTCCAGCCCGCCGGAGGGAGGGTCAGGTCCGCAGAAGAACTTGCGGAAGAAGAGGCTACGCGCGGCGAGGATGCAGCGGTGCGCGTGGACCAGACGCCCCTCCACGCTGAAGGTGACGTCGCTGAAGGCCTGGCCGTTGATCAGGAGGTTGAGGTAATCAAGGGAGAGAGATCTCAGCGACTCTTCTAGGCTACTCATGATGATGATGATGATGATCGGAGGTTGTGATGAGGATCTAAGGGGGTGATGGTGTTTTTTGGTTCTTAGGGTTGTGGGGGAAATTGAGAGGAGTGAAGAGGAGAAAATTAGGGGATTAAAAGACAAATGGGTTCATTTTGTTTCTCAAGAAGAAGAATAAGAGGAAGAAGAAAGGGGAGGAGGAGAAGAGAAGAGTGTTGTAATTGGGTTTTAGGAGATTCTTTGTGTCAATGGGAGTGGTTTTATTGTGTTTAGAGATATTTTTGAGAGAGAGAGGGGGAGGGCAATTTGGGTGGCTATTATGGGCGGCTGAGGTATTTAAAAAAGAAATCAAAAGAATAAATAAAATAAAATAAAGTGATTGGATAGATTGATTGATTATTATTAGTTATTTTATAGTTAAATAGAAATAGGGAAAGGGGGAGAAAATGATGGGAGGGGAGGTGGGGGAAATTTTTATAAAGGATTAACGGGAATATTGAAAATTTTGACATATGTGCATGATTGCCAACATGTCTTGCCCTTAATCAACAACACTAATGACATATATCTTTATTTTATTGTTCTTTTTTTTTTTTTAATGACAAATCTGGATTTAGTTATGAGGTGATCTCCAAAAAGAAAGGCCTGAATGTTCACCTCAATTTAGTAATAACTCTACTTGGTTACTTAGTTTAGTGACGTGAAAAATTCAGAATGTTCCTAATTTTGTTTAAAGCTCAAATATTAGTGTTTACTTGATATGCGAGTTGTTTTCTTTTCTATATCGAGTCCTGTTTCAAGTCTTGGGGAATACTAAACTACTTAATAATAGTTTGAACCAATAATTTTAAAATTTAACCATTATTTTAATCGTATTTTGTCTCACTCATATTACAAGTTTCATTTAAAAAATTCAATTAGCCTAATTTAGTAGTAGTTTGAATCAATGATTTTTAATTCTAACCATTATTTAACAGTATTTTCTCTCATATGTTACATGTTTTAAATTAAAAACTCAATCAGCCTATTAAAGTTACATGCTGTTTGTCCTACTATTTTGCTTGTAATTAGTAAAGAAAAGCTTCTCTTTTTAGCTCATTTTCCTTTCGTTTGTCAAAAATTTATTGTAACAACATGTAGATAGTAAAAAAAGAAGAAAAAAATGCTCGACCATTGCAATTGAAGGGCAAAAAAAAAAAAAAGGCCGTGATACAATTTTAAAAACAGAAAGACGGCTTGAAGGGACTTCTCTTTTTTCTTTTTCTTTTTTCTTTTTTTTCTTTTTTTCCTCCCCTCTTATTGGTGCATCATTAACTTTGCAAGTTTAGGAGACTGATAATCTCTAACAACTTTCTAGCCACTATCCAGAAGTACTACTGTTAATCAAAGAGTTTTCTTGTCACCAAAACGCGTGTGATTTAGATCGATCATTTTGCAAGTGCTTTAGAAACAAAGTCAACAAGACTTCGAATTATGACACTATGAAATGGTTTATTATTCATTGGATTCGGTTGTTCTAGTTGTTATAAGGGAAATCTAAGGAACGTCCAGAGTATAAAGATTTATGTTATTTCTTAAATATTATAAGACATTTATCCTAATATTTCTCATTACATACCAATTACTTACAAAGAAGAACAAAATTTTTAATCAAGGAAACTGAGTTTAAAATGTGAATTAAGGGGGGTAAATTTTTAATATTCTTTTCTTTTTTATACTGCCATTTTTTCCCTGCTTGCCTCTCTATTCTAGGAACCACTAAAAAAATTATGGCCAAGATTAAATCTAAAAGGGAAGGTTATTCTTGCGCACGTAGTTCTATAACACTATATATGTCCAGCTCCAAGTTCATATTTCTATCAAGGGATAACCATAAACAATAAGCAGATTTTCCCTTTAAAAAATTAATAAGCATTGATTTTCATCTTTGAAACAAGCTACCCGAACTTTGGATTTGCTACGACAGTTGTTTTAGCATTATTGTATAAGGATAAATATTCATGATATACACCCATTGAGATAGGGCATTCATTATTTGTTTATGTAAATTACCATTATACCTATGGTTTCATTTACTCAAAACAATGAATTGATGTAAAATGTTGCCGAATGATCATCATGTATCTGGCTAGGTCTTTTTTTAAAAAACCAAAAGAAAAAAAATCAAATTTTATATATTTCAAAAGTATAATTGATTACACAGACTTTGCTCCAAGTCATCTATGGCATCATTGCAATTATAGTATTATAAACAAAGATTCTAACTGAGTTATCTCTTTTAGGTCCAAAATCCTCATGAGGCAAGTAATAGCGACATGTTTTTCTTTCTTCTTTTTTTTTAAGAAGCTTATACATGGACCAAAAACAAATATTCTATAGGTTGTTTAGTTAGCTAGAACGTCTCTATTTTTTTTTTCAACATTTTATTCAATATTTGATTGTAGTTGAAGCATTGCTGCAAAAGTTTTAATTTTGTGCATTTTTCTGTTTAATGGATGTCAAAAAGAGCGAGTCAATATGTAACTGTTGCTTTTTCTTGAAAGTTCTGATTTTGGTCATAAAAACTATATTTATGTATATGCTAGTTATCCCTGGATTGTGGCCGATGAGTGCAACTTTCAAACAGTGCATGTTTGATGTAAGTTATATGCATGGTACAGTATTCTTTGCCCTTTTTATGATCAGAAGACCAGTTTAATGTGTTAACAAATAATTAATCTATCAACAAAAAGAGTGTATATTGTAGTAGGGCTAGTTACCACAGAGTCTCTCGAGGTTAAAGGGCGAAAACTTGATACGCAATAAGGTATCAGTATAAGATCTTGTGATTTTTTATGCAATAACATTGTGAATCTATCAAATTAATAAATGTTCGTTGCTACCCTTCTTTTTGAGGGAGCTAGAGGTTTTTTTAATATACATAAAAAGTAAGAAAAATATTCGGACACCACTAGTATGAACCAAGAAAAATATTCAGACACTATTAGTATGAAGTACTATAATAAATTAAAGATAGGTCATGCACGTTTCATATTATAAGACTCATTTTTTATTAATATGTGATGCATGTTTTATGTTGTAAGACTAACACTCTCTGTTAGAATGTAACTTTATAATCCAAATGTAATAAAACATATTGGCATAAGCACTAGTACTCCTAATTATCAAATAAATTTATGAGAACTGTGACTGTCGAGAAGGAAGAGGAACAAGAAGAAATTTAAGGGAAAATTGGAAGAAGTGGGCAATTAAGTGTGGATTGGAATAAAAAAGACAGAAGTATAGAACAAGGGAAGTGGGTGGGGACAAGAGGAGGGCATGGGAAAGTGTGTCGGCTGGGTCTAGGGGGTTCAAGATTCACATATTGGGACTGGCGCCAACGAACACCCCCCAAGTTTATTAAATCAGGGTCCAGTAGCCTGCACGTGAGACAAGACTTGGCACGTGTGATACGGTGTGTACTGTTATGAACTATCATAGCAATGGAAAAAAGATCAAGACAACTGTTTCTTTTGTATGGTTCCGTTAAAGAGAGAGAGAGAGAGAGAGAGGGCAAGAGGAAGAAAGAAGCTGTTGTTTTGCACCCCGAACATAAAAAAAATTTAAAAAATTAAAAAAAAAAAGAGAGAGAAAAATCAAATCCCTTGGATTGACAGCACAACCCACTGACTGTCTTATGATTTCAAAGACCCCCCGATTTGACATTTGACTTGTCTTTTCACGTCCCCCACCACAACTCCAAAACCCCTTTTATTTGTGTTGCTTGTCTTCTCTCTCCTCTCTCTCTCTCTGAGCACTGCAAATTGCATATTATGTGTACACGTACACGTACTATTTCAGTTTTAACCACATCTATGTGTCCCCAATGGTAGTGCTGAGGCGTTAATAATGCAAATCGATTGCTCTTATTACAAATTTAGACACGCTATAAACTTCTCTCTTTCTCTCTCTGCTTGAAGGACACACTTCGTCAATTTCCCATTGGAACTTCATTTTCATGGAAAGTTTGCGTTGGACCCACCATAAGTGCAAGTGATCCGTTCCTCTAGGGTTTTGCCCCCTCTTTATTAGCACCAATTCAAACACTACTTGCCCTACTTTGCTCTACTTGGCGTGCAACCACAATATTTGTCCATACATATTCATCATTATATTTTATGTACACCTATATGTAAAGACACTAATTAGCACATGCCTTGTTTGTAAGTGTCAATAATATAGATAGGAAAAAAAATGGAATCAAAGAACCGAATAGGCTTACTACTACATTTAACTAAAAGTATTTCTTTGAAAAAAAAATGTTTTTTTTTTTAAATGGTTGAGGAGCTTATTGAAAGAATTAGAGGCGGTCATGAGAAACTTTCTTCGTACCTCTCTTGAGTCCATGTTGTTCCTCAATTTGGACTTTTTTTTTTTTTTGGTTCCCGTTATACTTCTCCGTCGGAGGACATCATTTGGATTGTTGGAGACATTTTGAAAAAGT
The DNA here is from genome assembly GCA_025403435.1 of Artocarpus heterophyllus. Taxonomy (NCBI): domain Eukaryota; kingdom Viridiplantae; phylum Streptophyta; class Magnoliopsida; order Rosales; family Moraceae; genus Artocarpus; species Artocarpus heterophyllus. The sequence goes on along the minus strand of CM046351.1, from coordinate 25,246,744 downwards.
TAACTTCTTAAAAAATAAAGAGAGAGAGAGAGAGGGAGAGGGAACCGGATTGGCTATGTAATTGGTGATAGACTATTGCATTTATAAGGTGTTTGTCTACCTCAATTTCAACTTAAACAGTGTGAAACTCTTACATGCTATATTGCAAACCAAAAGCATGCTACAAAATAAAGCTCTCACATGCTATAATATTTTTAGTTTTAATTCACTTCTCAAATACCCTATTAGTTTCTGGGTTTGAACAACAGTTCAATTATTTTGTTACAATGTCTTCTATTATTTTTTTTCTGTTCAACTTTCTGTTTAATTCTATGAACTAAATGTGTTTGGCATCGTGGTAGGAGCCATTTGTTAGAATTATTTTTACTATAGCATGTGAGAACTTTATATTGTAGCAACTTCTTTCTTTTTACTGTAAAATATCAGAGCTTTATATTGTTCACAACTAAGTTAGTGGTGTAAACTATCTTTAGCCAAACACACCATTAAGGTTTCTAAACGGTCTGGTCCTTAATGTTATTTCAATTTAAAACTTATAGATTCGTTCGAGAGATGGATTTACTTGTTTGAACAGTTTAGGAATGTCACTATATGTGTTTGTGATTCTTCTCCACATCATCTTTCCGATAGTAGGGTTTCCATGAAGCCTTCCTTAAATATTCTCTAGGTGTATAGCACATTTAGAAAAACTAAAGGGAGATGATGCTTAGACTTGTACGCGGAGAAAGTGTTGTAGAAAGATTTTCGCAGTATGTGCATTGCAATCTCGAATGGGATATGTGTTCGAAAAATTAATCGAGTGGCTCGGTGAAAGTTTTAGAAGTTTTTGTTAATATATAGTCAAGATATTAAATCAATAGCATTGAACAATATAAACCAAATCTAATTAACTCATGCCTCTTGAACACAGGATAGACGCTTTGGAGATTTCCTGTAGAAAAGTCTCAACCAAATGGTATTTCTCGTTCCCACAAAACAATTCTGGTAATCGATACTCAAAGATTTGGCTACCAAAAGATATTTGAGACTAAATATTTTGGTAGCAAAACATTCTGCTACCAAAGTATATGATAGCAAAAACATTTTGTTACTAAAATTTTGAAAGTTGATTATGTCTTTTCGCTACCAAAATATTTTTGTTACTAAATTTTTGTACCAAAACAACAAGCTTAGTCCACCTTAGGATACCGAATTTTTGAATTTTAGCAGCTTTTGCTAGTGGAAAGCTTTGCCACCAAATGAATTTTGGCAGCAAAACTTTATGCTATTGACTATCAGCTGCCATGATTTTGTAGCAGCGAAAACCTTTTGCTACCAAATGTTGGATAGAAAAACGTAAAAATTCTTGAAGTGGGACACATCTCAACAATTGTTCAATTGCTAGTATTTTCCTTCCGGCTACTAAAATTCTCTAGAACAATTATTTATTAAATCAAATTTTAAATAGCCACATCAAATGATAGATTAAATCTCATAAAATAAAATAAACTAAGCTGTGCAGCTTTAATTAAATTTAAAAGTTATATCATAATATATATATATATATATATATATATATATATATATATATATATATATATCTTTTGTAAATCTATAAACAACGAACATTCTACTGGAATGTATCACTCTATTTGACTTCTGTGTACCAAAGCCTAATCATAGCCAAAGAATTTAGAAGTAAAATAAATATACCAGTCAAACAGTGAGAAAAACCGACAATCATACAGTGACTAACCTGGAAGAAGGAATAAGGAGATAAGCACTTAGTAGGGAATCCATCAATCACCTTTGTGTTTTCTTACTATAATTATATAAAATGATAATAACAATAATATTAATAATATTTCTACAAGTGTTGTACTCACTTCAATAAGAACGATAAATAAATCCATCAAATTTGCAATTTAACCCAACCAACTTTAAACGTCAATATATGCTAGTTACTATAATCTAAAAGTCATAATTGGGGTTGTCAATGAAAAAACAAAAAAGAAATTATATAAAATAATAATAACAATAATATTAATAATATTTCTACAAGTGTTGTACTCACTTCAATAAGAACGATAAATAAATCCATCAAATTTGCAATTTAACCCAACCAACTTTAAACGTCAATATATGCTGGTTACTATAATCTAAAAGTCATAATTGGGGTTGTCAATGAAAAAACAAAAAAGAAAGGAATAGGTATAGGGTCTGTTGTGCCCTAAATGAGCATTCCATGTCTATTATGCCCCAAATGAACATCTCGTAGAATAGGCCATATATCAATAGTGGTACCAATATAATATGCCATGTCCATTGTTCCTAACAAATGAGCATCCTATGGGATATAATCTCAAGGAATTCTTTAAATAGTCATAAAATATCCAATAGCGCCACATGAGGTCTCAACATATAACAAAACTGGTTATAAGTTGGCTCCTAAAACCCTCTTAAGTCATTTTACCCACCTTTTTTATTTTTAACAAAAATTCGATAGCATAGTGACTTATTTTCAAAAACCGTTGTCTAATGTCAATGAGACTTTTTCCCGCTCATTTTTTTACTGAAAACTTTCAAAGTTTCTCGTCCCTTTCTTAACTTTCAAGCACTCTTTTTCATTCCACTAACCTTCTCGTCCATTCTTTTCTATTAAATTTATAAACTCTAAAGTTTTCAGCTTAAATCCCTCATTTTCTCTCTAAGTTCTCTCTATCTTTCTCTTTCTACTATTTCTTTATCACCTTCAAACTACTATTTCTTCCTCACCTTCTAACTCCTTCTCTAAATTCCTTCTATCCTTCTACTCTCTCTTTCATCTCTTCTACTCCTCACTCCCTCAACTCTCATCTTTGACACTGTGACTCACTGTCAAACCATTATTGTTGCCACCACCGCTGATTCCACCTCTACCTCAGTTTTAAGCATTAAAATTTGGGTACATTTGGAATCTTTTAAAATTTTCATCATTTGAGTTTGTGTTTTTTTTTAGTTTATTTTGAATTTTGAGTTTTCCTTTGTGTTTGGATAAGTATTGTTGTTGTTGTTGTTGTTGTTATATTTTGTGGATAAATTTAGCAGCAAGCCTTCCTAACTTCAGCATCCCCATTCTAATTTTTTTTAAAGGTTAATAACACTAATAGTCCCTAAACTTTAGGTTCTTACCCACTTTGTCCTCTAAACTTTAAAAATTACTAGTTTACTTCCTCAACTTTCAAAACTCCTCAATTTACCACTTCCGTCTCTTTTTTCGGTTAAAATTAACGAACTTTTTGTCTATATGACTTGTATATGGGTCATTTTGGAGGCAAAAACGAAAATTTATGTCTGCAACTTTTTTTTTTTCACGTGTGAAGCGAAATGCAAAGAAGAGTCTATTCGTCTTCTTTTTCTTTCTGAGTATGAATTTTCTATTGGGCATTTATATCAGAACAAACGCAGATTGCAATACAATAATACAAAGACTGATTAGTACCATTTACCCAATTTTAGAATTGAACTCTTCAGGGTAAACACAACGTGGACCTTACACATTATAATGCCGTACCAAACTAACTCACCCACAAACCAAAATTCGAAATGTCATAGCGCAAAAATTTTTAAAGGACTCCACCCAAAAAAATTTTTGGATTGGCTGATTTTTACAAGTCACTACTATTTAAGCTACAAACAGAGATCTGGTTAGTTAAGATTTAACATCTGAACAGACTAAATTATGTTCTAAAATCACATTTTTTTACTAGAAATGAGAAATTAAAAATAGAAACATTTTAAGGTAAATTTTTGTGACAAAAAACTGGAATCATGTATTAATGCATCTGAAAAAATTCAAGGCAAGAGTCTGTTCTATCTCTATGTTCTTTTCTTTTTCTTTTTTTTTTTTTTTGAAGATTGAGCTTAAATTAGTGGAAAATTCAAATTCAGAAAGAAAAAGAACAAGAAAAAATTCTTCCTTGATAGATTTACTTCACACGTAAAAAAAAAAAAAGTTGCAAACATAAATTCTCTTTTTGCCTTCCCATCTATAAGTCACATGAGCAAAAATTCCATTTATTTCAACAGAAAGGAGATGAAAGGAGTAAAGTGAGGAGTTTTGAAAGTTAAAAAAATAAATTGGTGATTTTAAAAATTTAGGTAGAAAAATGGAGGAGATCCCAAAATTTAGAGGGTGTTGGTTTTAATAGCCCGAAGAGAAAAATATTACTTTCCTATATGTGACGTTAAGACGTCAAAACATATATCCTAGCTAATAGCTATATGCATAACTTCTCAAGTTGGGGCATGCCACAACAACCGCACGAACGAATCCACATTTAGTTTCTCTCATGTTTTGACACGTAGACTGGGAACGTTGCTTTCTTCCATATTAATTGCAATTTTATACCCATATATGGCCCAATGTTAGACACTATCCATATTATATTTATACTTAAGTGAATTATAAATGATATATTGTTATCCCACCATTCAGTCGCGATATTTATGTTCAAAGTCATCAATAAAAACGCCCCCTTTTTCCCTTTTGTAAAGATTGAAATCCTCTCCAGATCGAATTTGGTTTTGAGATTTTGGGTGCCTCAATTTGTTTTTGAAGAAAATAAAGTGTATCAATCCTAATGATAATATTTGAGTAAAATCCCACCAACATCACTCAAACTGACAATATTGTTATGCAAAAATTACAGGGATCGATAGTAGCTTCCCAAGTTTTCTTTTTAATAAATGCCTGAGTAAGTCCATATTTTTGAAAAATTATATTCATGACCCGTCTCACTCTATTACATGTCATTTGACAAAAGGATTAGTACTCACAGCGCTGGCATCCAAAATTTAAGGATATATAACCAACCTAATAGCTTAATTATGAATATGGTTGTCATGCATAAAATGAGTTGTAGGCAATATACAATACCACTTGGTTATCATTTTCAGCAAAAACAACATCACCAAGTGATACTACATCTCACGACTCCCTTGTTGAAATCCCTCATGCACTAATTCCACTCCTTTGACCCAACCCGCCAGCTTCTAGATATATCAATTAGAAGCTTGACTAGAAAAAAAAAATTGTGATCTTATTAATTCTCTCAGGTTCCCAGTTGAGCTTGAAGAATTTTGAAAATCGTATATTATGTTCCAAGTACAACATTACAAGAAATAGGAGGTCAAAATTCTACTATATCTAAGTTGGTGAGCTGATTATTGAATTTGACTACATTTTTCATTAATCATTTCAAAAATCAAGCTACTTTTTTAAGGCGTGCAAAGATCTTTTCCATGCCTAACATCTAATTATTTATCTCCAAAATCTATAATTAGACCTTATGCCAGATATCCTTAGATTGGTTCAAGGATTGAAAAATCTAGAACACAACTGATTCATGACTGAAGGTCAGCTCCAAAATCTTTTCTTGCTATGACCTTCTCTCTCTCCTAGTACACATTCTATAAGTTCCTAATAATAATGGTTACCACCTAAGAGTCCACAGTCAAAAGTCAACTAAATAGTATCATTGATGACCATTCAATTTTCTTTCCTAATTCCCCCAAACTAGATATTTGGTGATATCATGATTTAGAAATTTTATTGCTTGGGGAGTAGAAGAAGATGACAATTCCATATATAGGAAGTGGGTGAGAATCAAAGTAGGTTTTTTTTTTTTTTTTTTTTTTTGTGGATGATATAGCGTCAAAAAACCCACAATTAAATTTTCATTATTATTTATTTATTTTGCCCATATATGGTGGTGGAATATTGTTATTGGAGTCAGCTCATGAAACGCCTTCACATCCATTAAGGGAAAAAAATCCCTCCTTTTTTATGCACATTCCACCAATTAAGGCTCTGCTTTAACTCGTATATTCTTCAACCGTAAGACAGTTTCATCTATATATATATATATATTATTATTTTTTTTCTTCCTCACTTTCCAAAGTAAGGTCGGCCAGTTATGACCTTTTGAAATGATTGACCTAAAGGTGATAAACACTAACTATATATATATATATATATATATAAATTTAACCAAAGTTATAATATTTGTTGATATATAGCCACATTTATAACATCTGAAAGTGCAACCTAGTCGCATAGTCCTCGCAAAAATCATTAGCAACGTTGAAAAAACATGGTACACTTCAGATTGCCTATTGAGATGATTATATACAAGGAATATATTGCTAGATTGCCCTTGACCAAATATATATATTGCATGCATGTCTTCTTCACAATCATAATATCTACCATTTGAATTATTTGTACTATCCTTGAAAACCAAAAAGATACCCCGTATTTTAAATGGAAAATTATGATCTCGAAAAAAAATACATTAATAAACTCGAATTTCAAATTTCGTGTTCGACTAATTGACAAATGGGAAACATTTTTCATAAAAGATATTAAATTGCTTTCTATGTGTTCTAACCGCGTATGAGACGAAATTGAAGAGGTAGACAACAGAATTCTGTCCTCAATTAGTGACAGAAATCGTGGATCTACTTGTAAAGCCACCAAGTGAAAGCCATGTGGAAGAATTTCAAAAAAAAAAAAAGCCATGTGAAGGAACGAACGGCTACTTAAAATATTATTGTTGTAAAAAATAATGAAAATACCTAAAGAGATCGCTTCGAACGTATACAATCCTTTGTCCTGAATATTCCTAATTATTTGGTCATATAGGGATGCGAACTGATCTTATAAAAAATAGTGATGCATAAGCCACTATTCCCAACAAAAATTGTTTGTTAATTTGATCTTTTTTGATTCACGCAGATTGAGAAGACTACCCATTATAAATATAACTTGTGCAATTACCAATGACTAAATCAATCTTCTCCATGAAATAAAAAATAACTCCACTTAAGATTTTCTTCATGTGTTTTTTCTTTTCATAAAGTTTATTAATTTAAGGCATTGTTTTAAGTACTACATGTTTTTAAATATGCAAAAACTTTATTAAAATGAAAGAAAAAAAGGACTTATAAAACTATAACATAATCATAAAAAAATAAGGAAAACCAAAATCACATGCAAAAAGAAAGAAAGAAAGAAAGAATTTTTTTTTATAAAAAAAAGCAACCTAAGAGAGAAAGCTAAGGTTTTCTATTTTAAAACTCTTCCTATAAACTATGTATGAGTTCTAAGCTAGTAGGATGCCTTTTAATATCTAGAATATTGTTCATTTTTTTTTTTTTTCGCTAGAAGATATCATGATCTACTAATTTTTACCAAAGAATACGAAACAACAATTTTCGTCTCTTTCTGAACAAGAACGTGATTGTTGGTCTGTGAAGCATTAAATGTATCAAGGCTTCGATCTTCAAAAGAATAGACTAGTCTAAGCATAGCTATTCATACCTTGCAAAACATCAACAGCAACAACATTTGCACCAGTAAGACTAACCTTCAAATTGATGATACTGGAACTGTGAAGTACATTTACTGGTGGGCTAACATTAGATGAGATTGTATTTGCAACTTCCCTAGGTGTTTGAATACCTGAATGGTCAATTATTTAGTCATTAGTAATTAGTACGTTCTTGAAGTAACAACATTGTCAACAGCTGAATGTCTCTCATCTCCTATTGGTTTATTGATTTTATTACTATTGTAATAAACTATCATCACATCAGGAGCTTGAAAATTTTGATTTTGAGCACTAATGGCTTCCAAACTATATTTGTGAACCATTTTTGGAACAATTTTTTCCTTTATTCAACTATTCTTTTTATGGATTGTTTAAATGATAATTGTCCAAATAATGGCCAACCGATTTGCATTGAGAGCATGAGGTTCGTAATTTTTCATTTCCAATTTTAACAAACATTATAGTTTGTGGCAAATTTTCAGAAAGATCAACATCACCTAAGACTCTAACAAAATGATCAAATAAATTGCTCTTCAAAGTGGCTTTAACAATCTTTAGTGGAGGGCCAACGCTTTGAGCTATATACGACATTCCACTAACTTTGACATACCCCTGTCATTCCCTCCACGAGCCCACCATCATTCGACCCAACCCTTAACAAACTTGACGTCGTTCGCCGCTGTTTATTGTCCCTCGACATTCCATCTACTCTACAATTATTCGACCTCGTCCCTTGATGTACCATCAACTACATCGCCGTTGGTAAATTTCAAACCATTTTTATTGTTTTTTAAATTTTTGGTTACATCATTTCTATTTATTATTTAGTATTAATTTTAATTATTTCATTATCTAGTTTTGTTCATTTCAACTTTAATTAGTTTTACGATTATTGTTAATTCTAAACTTGTTATTTTTGGTTATTTTAGTGTTATTTAGTTTTAGTTTTAATATTAGTTATATTAATTTGTTATTTGCCATGTAGTATGTGTTACTTGTATTTGTTATTTGAAAGAACTTTGAATAACATTTAGCATTTTGGTGTGAGAGATAGGTTACATTCTATGTGTTTGTGATGTCTAAGTGTTGTTGTGATGCCCACTACATTTTTTATGAAAAGCTTCTATGACTGTGTTTTCGTGTTTGTGTTTTAGTTAATTAATTTATTTTCATTATTTTAATTAATTCTATTTATTTTTGTTTTTGTTTCTTTACCTTACATATGAAAATATGGACTCAGACACGAGGAATCCATCAACTCCTGAGCAAGCATGAAAAAATCCACGACTTTACAATGTTAATATATATGTATATATATGATTTTGTAAATATTCTATAAGTTAATGTAATTATGTGATTATGAAATCAGGGCATTGTATTAATGGTGAAAATATAAGACTAGTTATCTTATGGAAAATCAGAAATTTTGGTTTTTTTAGCTTCATACCAATTTTTTTCACAACAGTTTTCAGTGAAAACCGTCTTGAAACAAGACCCTTACACGACGGTAAATACCGTAGTGAAAAGTCTCGTTGGTAGCACAACCGACAATTACATGATAATTTTTAACCGTCGTGAAATATATTATGACGGTTTTAGACCGTCGTGTAATCTACAGTTTCTACTAATGAAGGTAGAATTTCTTTTTCCTTAATTGAAAAAGGTAGAATGTTAGTTTTGGGTCACCTAGACTTATGTGCCAATGGTTTTACACTAATCTAATAAAATAGTCGTTAAATCAATGTGAGACTCACATGTAGTTATTTTCCTTATGAACAATTACTATTATTCTACCCGTACACTATGAAGTTTTCTACTCGCTTTTATATTATCAACTTATCCAATAAAAAATCCGTTTAGTGTGAGACTCACATGTAGTTGTTTTCATTCTATCCGTACAGTACAAAGTTTTCTACTCGCTTTCATAATTTCAACTTTTTTTTTGAGAGGTAAATTTCAGTCATTAATTATTGTTTCTGTACATCGAATTTTCTAGAGGGTCAATTTTTTGCTTCTTGTTTTCTTGTGAATATCAATACTGCTCGAGCGTGTCCCTATCATAACCACTTGACAAAACTCTTTATTAATAATAGATGAACTCGCTAGGACCACCTTAAGTACATACTTTTATTGCATCTCCTTTTCTACCTCGTTTACTAACATAATTTATTTTTCTTGTTAAAGCTCTTAGTTTACAAGCTAAAATAATGGAGGTCAAAGAAGAGTGTTGCAATAGGTATAATTTGACTTCTAGAAAATAATATATACACACACATACATATATTTATGTATATCTACTATGTTGAGTGACCTGCAGGCCTTTAGGAGACGACCACCCACTTATATACAAAAGCATAGGAGGAATCCTATCAAAACCCACTTTCTTACATCCTTTGACCTCCACCAATTAGGGCAACCATACCATCATGAAAATGGGCAGAATTCATTCTTTGAGTGCTTATGATGATCAGATTTGTGCCCTCTCTTTTCTCACATAAACCATCGTGTTTGGGTCCCAACAATATTTTGTTTTTCCTAATTGATGGTTGTCTTCCTACTTTCCTAGATTCACCTTATGAGAGCCACACAATCAAATATCAAAGAAAACCAAAAACCATTTCCCTAGGGGATTTTAAATTGTGATATATATATATATATGTATAATATATATATATATGAGTGTTTCAAGCCAAAGATATATATATATATATATATCTTTCAGCCACAAACTCAATAATGGAAGGAAAAGCACAAAATGGTTTCGAGTGCAAAGAGGGCTCCAACCAGGTCCCACTGATTAATTTCTCTAATTTTTTATTTCCCAAAATAGCCCCTTGAAAAGGGGTTCCCATGCAAATATTTGTTACTACTAATGTCCATTGCACTGTAGGGTTTTCCAAAGGAATACCAAACCAGTTAGGGGGGAAAAGTGTGCGCCGGAGAGAGGAAATAAAAAAATTATATATATAGATGAAAAAAATATGTTTACTTTATACGATTTTAGCCTCAGCATGTGATTGAAATCTTTACTATCATGTATAAAAAGGCTGTCTCCAACATCCCTAAAGCAGTTTGCTTTTTCCAAATTCTTTGCTTTTGCACCAATGAATTGAGTTGCGTTTTGTTTCAGGCTCTCATTATAAAAAAGAAAAAACACAATTGGACATTCAAAGACATGGCTAAAGCAGTTACATAAGTAACACTCAGCAATCCATTATTAAAGTGAAAACGGCTAAAAGTAATTTTTTTTTTACTTGTAAAAAAGCGGTTAATAGGGAAAAAAAACCAAAAACAAAAAGATACAATATTCCTAATTTTCCAATTTTGTTTTTATGGGGTTTAATGATCTGTTTGTGTTTATATGGGAAGTGCTATATCTGAGATTTTGTGTTTGCTTTTAACAAAGAATAGGTCCTAATTCTAAACACCACTACGGGATCGATCGACTCATTTATAGCCAACAACTTTTGATAAATGTATCTGAGAGAATTATAAGTAGGCAAGTGGCCGTGCCCTAGCTAGCTCAGCTTTGAGTACATAAAGCTGTTAATATACACACAAGGACTACTGCGAAAAAAGCCAATTAAATATTGAAAAAGTTAATGCTAAATTGGTGATGACAAGTATCTCGTATAAATCCATCAGCATAGGGGAATGGTTTTGTCTGGTCATGTAGTAGATATTTCGTTAAAATACATAACGAATTTCTAAGTCTATCAATTCAGTGATGTAATATATATACTCTCAAACTGAAAAGCATTTCAGATAAAAACTTTTACTTTATTTGAGCTATGGATCAACACGGAATTTCTGAATAAATAGTCATAAAATAGATGCAACAATGTCAGATATTATGTATGCTCCCCTATTAACTTTATTATCGATTGTTGAGATACTGCAAAAAAAAAAATTTCTAGGCATAAAAGAATGGATATGTGATCATAATTGAGCAATGTACTGAATCCTTTTAAAGCTGAGAATTAATGAGACACACGCAAGCTTAAAAGTCCTAATCATTTCTTTAGCGATCAATTGAAACAAAAGGTGTATTAAAGCTTCAATATGGAGTCTTTTGTAGTGAGATCATCTGTTTAGTTTTTGATGTATTAAAAAGTGTTTGATTAATCATATTATACCATGTCATTTAATAAAAATATATGCAACAATTATAAAACTTTAAATTTTTCTACATGAAATGGCTTAATTAAATTGGTTTAACTTCATTTGAAATATCAAAATTAAACAGAGAATCTAAGTTTAATTTTATTATTATTATTTCGCTGCATAGTTTGTGTGCGGAGTCGTTGGTTGAGTCAAACTAATACAAAAAAGTCAAGACATTTAGCCTCCGGGGGAGAAGACAAAAAGAATATTATATTTAATAATTCACATACGGTAATTTTAAAAAATTTCAAGTGATAAGTTATTGATTGAGTAACCTTAATTTTTTTTTCTTTTTCAATGAAGACAGAGACGTATTGTATTTCTTTCGTAAGGTACTTTTAGTTTTTCATTTCATATGTAACAAACTACCCATTTATAATTTGAGAGAATAACTGATCTAAAAAATAACTAGATAGCACATTTTAATTATATTTGCAGTCACTAGCAACCGAATTCTCCACCAAATTCTTTACCAAAAAATATATAAAAATAAAAAAATTTATATATGTTTTTTGCCCTGAAAATTATAAAAGAGTTTGAAAAAAAATTAAACAACCTAGAACGGGGAAACGAAACAATTCAAACAAGCCGAATCTAAACTAAAACATATATGCAGAAGTATCCCTCAAAAGAATTAAGCAAAAACTCTTTTTTAAAAAAAATACTATAGATAAGCCTCATCAAAAACTCTTTAGTTAAAGCCAAGTGGGAGAAAACTAAAGACAAAATAAACTTTTATATATATATATATATATATATTTAAGAAAACAATAAAATAAAAGAGACACTAATTATTTAACACTCAATATGAAAACAAACAAATATTCTAAATACAAAAAGAGTTTTTTTTATAAAAAAAGAACGGCACAAATTATTAAACACCTACTATAATGATTTCAAACAAATAATACTTAAACAACCTCTATAAGACAACGATTTATTTCCCACCTAGTTTTTTTATGATTTGGCAAATAGGATCTTAAAAAGCCATATTCCTGAGACGTCTTTCTACACTACTCACAAAATAAATTATCTAAAAATCGGTAGCTAAGAATCTTGTCATATTACTATTAACCGCAGCAGAACAGAAAACTGGACTATAAAACCATCAGGATAATTGTTCTATTGATGTATTATAAGAAGCAAGCTTATACGCAACGTGATTGCCTTTCCTATATATGTGAGAAGCACAATAAGAAATACTCTCGAAAAAATCAACAGCACTAATTTTGCAATTAGGATGTCTCCAAAGGACCTTAGGACTTCTAAAAATAAACAAATCAATTACATAAGTCAAATCGCATTCAAATCCAAGAAATTTCCAATTGAATTGACAATAAAACTCAACAGATGTGCTGACTCTAACTCCACCTAGAAAGACGAAAGAATGCCCAACGATTTGCCAAAACAAGCCTTGCAAAAGCTCCTTGATGTTCTAAAAATACGACCACAACCGATTGGGCTAGGAGAGCCATTAGGCGCTCTATCTATATTTACTTTAATCCAACATAGATAAGAGGATCCCATGGAGCTTAATTGAACTATACATCCATAATTCATTTCATGCCAAATTTTCTAAAATATTATGTCAATTTAAATATATTTGAAGAAATAAATAGTTGTTTTTATCAAAAATAGAAGTATACATTTATGTAAAAACAGAGTAATGCTAAAAGGATTCTAACGAGGCATATATGTTGCTTTTATTCAAAGTGCAAGGTTTGACTCTATCTCTCAAGTGTAGCTTTTGCTCTGTAATTACTTCAGGTTTTAGGGCTCCCTTGGTCCTTGCAATTTTTTTCCTTTTTGATTAGTTCTTTTTTTTTTTTTGGCGTGTGGAATTCGCAGTAAATAGCATAAATGATAAAATTTTGGTTATCAAATATTATATATATTTTAGATAGTAATACCATATTCTTAAAAATAATTTGACTTTTTTCTATTTACCCTCTCTCCTATCTCTCTCTTTCTCGATCCGCTATGTGTGGAAATGTAGATCCAACAATGGCGAGATTTGACTATGCTCTATAACGAGGTCTGACAATGGAAAAATATATCAAATTAAATGTCATTTAATGACATTAAGGGTTTTTTTTTGTTATTTTGATTATGCAAAACATATCTGATGTGTACTAGTCTGACGGTCACTAAACCTTGTTTTCAATTTCTACAATTAATTAAAATTAACAGTTCCAAAATTATCACTTCCCTCCTTATTTTATTTTTTATATCTTTTTACTCAATTAAATTGAGATATGTTCGTAGCCTATTATATCAATTTTCTCACACAGATTAGTAAAACAAAATAAATGCCAAAGAAATTAATACTATTATGTTTCAATTAATAACTTATTGAAAAAAAATACAAGAAAAAAAAAGTTCAGAAACTGGCCATAATGGCCAAGAAAACAAGAAATAACTTTATAGAAGAAAAAAAAAAAAAAGAAAGGAAAGCAACCGAAATAAAAAAGACTTACTCTGTTAATATTAAAAAAATTAAGAGAGGTCTCATTTAAACCCTCTAGCATTAGATAAATCCAATGGAAGAAAACTTAGTAGAAAAAAGGATTGCATGATACAATGCAGTTCTATTTGCAAAACGTGAAACTCCTCTTTTTAGGCACTACAAGCATGGACACTTTTCTTTTTAGGATGAAGCACATTCTCCTTTATCTCTTATAGGATTGTTCAATCAACAACTTGAATGGGCATTCCCAATAACTTGCAAATAGTGCAAAACATGGTCAAAATTTTATATTTTTGGAATCCAAAAAAAGAGATAAAAAAAAAGAATAGTCTTTTCTTTCCATCGCAATATTATCATGTAGATGATTGAATTAATCCACATCAACTAAGATCCTCGCAAAATGGCCAAAGATCCTTAAGTGGCTCTATCGATTTTTAAATGACAACCAATACCGCTGACAATTTCAAATAATAACTTTGGGTGCCAATATTCATGTCCCAAGTCTTACCCCCCTTTTGGTTCATTAATTCAAATTATGTTAATTTAAACTTTTTTAATTTGGACAAAAAAATTCGAATTGTGTAATTTAGATAGTAATCAAAACTGATGTTTGAATGTGAAGTTAAAATGTTAATTTGAACAAGATATCCCATCTGGATATGTGTTTGGAGGAGTATAGATAACTTTAATTTGAAGCATGCAAAAATTATTAAATTGAAGAATAAACATGAAACATGTAAAAAAAGTTATTTAATAAAAAATAATATAAAATAATAGTGTTAAATTATAAATACAAATATATAGAAATAAAATCATGGTTTAATATTGGTTCGAAATGTTGAAATAGAAGGGAGGTTTGAATTCTAAGTTGAGCAGTTCAGCCTAGTTTAAGCTGTCAGTTTAGTTTGAATTAAATGCTTTACCAAACATAAATTCAAACCATAATAACAGTTCGAATTGAACCGAACTAGACTAAATCAGTAGAATAAACACTGCCTTAGATTTTAACCCAAACTTGCAAAACCTAGAAGCTTTTTTTAAAAAGAAAAGAAAAACGCCTTACAAAACTAAAGCATATTAATTGCAAAGAAAAAACAAAAACAAATGCAAATGAAACAAAACAAAATCGAATAAAAAAAAGCAGCGCAAACGAGCAAACTGTGAGAATAATAATTTTTTTCTAATTTTAAAACCCTTTTGGCTTCTAGGATGCGTTTTCTTCTTTGCATTGTTGATCAATTTTGTTTATTTAAATATCAAGATCTATTGATTTTTCTCAAGAATCTAAAACAACAATTTCTGCTTCTTTTTGAACAAGTACGTGGTCAATAATTTTGGTTCATATCTTATCACTTAATGTTTTGATATTTAATGCGATTGTTGAGTTTCAACGAAGATTTTAGAAGTATATACGAAGCTACTGTTAATTTCATCTTAGAATTTGTACCCTTTTTTTCTAGATTTTAATCCCATTTAAATTCTTCTTGTTACAGTTTTAATGATACCTATTGTTAAATTGTTTTGGGATCTCTTTTTTTTTTTTTCCCTCCCTCTGTGGTTATAATGGCTCTTTAGTTTGTGACCAACATGTGAATCCTTTTTGTAATAAATATGTATTTATTTATTTTTTAATGTATTTATGCAATGGGACTGATGACTTAAATCAATGCTAATTTACATAAGATATGCCTAATTAAATAATAATAGACTCTACCCGTTAAAATTCTCTAGCCCAATTGTACATTTGATCAGTACAGACTACTGTCGAGACTTCCTTTTTATGTGTTTCAGAACTAAATTTTGTTTGATTTTTCCCTTTTGTGATACCTCTTAGTATCTCTCTCCTTAATACTGTAAGCCTCAATTTAGGCATGATGTGACTTTCAAAAGAAAAAATAAAAATAAAAGAAAAATAAAATGCTTATGAAATTGGAATTATAAAATGTAAATTGCTATTGAATAAGACATGAATTCGCCCATTCGAAATGTATTGATTTAAATTGAAAAATACATTTGGATATAAGTTAAAGTGTTAATGAGAATAAAAACTAAATTTGAGTTTAGATACATAGTGAAAACAAAAATTAATGGTTTATTGATAAATCTAATAATACCTTAATATTCATCACATATTTTAATAGGCAATATGAATAATGATTTATTCTTTTCTTATATAATAAAAAAAATAATTATCTCAATTTATATAAATAAAAGAAGTTATGATTTTTTTTTTCAAGAATTCAACTTTTCTACTCAAAATTCAATTTGAGTTAAATTTTGAACCCGAATTTAAGTCTTACCAAACAACAGATCTTGGGTTGAATTTGAGTTGGAATTTTTTATTTGAATATATGAACCATAAAAGACCCTAAATTTCAACTTGCAATTAAGCATAAAGAATCTTAATCAGATATGATCTAAAATGATTGGTGGTTAAAAATTGTTTAGCACAGGCAGTTGTTTTTAAGTAGGTTTAATCCATCACGCCGTTACTAGCTAGACTAGTACCAGTTATAAGGTGCTTAAGGAGTATGATTAAAACAAAAACTTTTAAATAAAAAAACTATAACATATAAGTACTTTACATTATAACTTACTCAATAAAAAACTTTACGTTATAACAATTAAAAATTTTAACTAAAATTAATTTTACCAAACATTATTTTGGTCTGCATATTTGTTATAAACATGATTAATTTTTTCATATAATTAATCACGCGTATTAATGGAGATTTTGGTAAGGGAAGTGATGAGTAGTTTGGTACTACATGTTAATGATTCCAAATGATTTGACAAGACGAGTGAGTGCATGTGAGGGTTAATGACACAGACGTGTGACCTGACCTTTCAAACTTCAAAACCCTCCTTACTCCTCATTCACTCGCAAACACACAAACAAACTCCAGTCCAAAGCCCAGACACGGTTCCCACTTCTACAGAGAACATCAGACTTCATCAGATTCGTACCCCTTTTTACCCCAAAAAACGGCTTATCACCCGTACCAATCCACGGCCTATTTTTTTATATCTACAACCCCCCTCTTCCCTTTTCCATCACGTGACACGTATCACAAACCGACAAGCCCTCATTTTCAGTCCCCCTCTTCAGCCATCTTTTTTGGTCTTTTCATGCATGTTAATTGCCGGGAAACAAATTACAAAGTTAATTTATTAATAATTCACAATAGTACTGATGAATTGATGATCTGTTGTTGTTGTTGTTGTTGTTGGTTTGTTGTTGAAGATATTGATATGGCATTAAAGTGATAGTTTGTGTAATATTTTGTATTATGTCTTTGGCACTGACTCCCACGTGCCAACTATGACCCCATATTTTGACACTGACACACTGGAGAAGAGACATGTACACTCTAGACTCAGCTTCTCTCTCTCTCTCTCTTGATAGACCGGTGATTTTGTCATTGGACTCTTCATTAAAAACAGAGGAGAGATATGATATATATATATAAATATATTTATATCATCTTCAAAACTGATTTGATCATGATCATCTTCTCACTGATATTGCGATGGATGATATATCACACGTCTCATCTTTCATTTCATTTTAACAATACTTCTTCACTAGTCTCTCTAATTCCTTTTGCCTTTTCCCTTTAATTTCCTCCTTATTATCTGAGAAATTGTCATTGAGTTGATCCATCTCTCCCCCTCTCTCTCTCTAGCTTGGTTCTGCCTTCTGTGTCTTTTGAAGGAATTCAGGGTCTTAACTGCAGTTAACAGCCTGTGACCATTTGACATTGGTTAATATATCACTGCCAGGAAAGACTTCTCCTTTTGAAAAAGCTAAACGTAAACAAGTTCTTTTAACCTTTTTTTTTATAATCTATTTATTGTCATACTACCGAATATATAGTCTATTCTCTAGGTGTGAAAACGTATTTAACAGTGTGTGTTATCAATTAATTTATTGGCCAAAAAACACAGTGTTTTAGTTGTTGCTGCCAGACAGACATATAGAGCGCATTTTTCAGAACCCCATTGTCGCTTTTCTAAATGCCAAGTGAAGTACATGAACATTTATGATTTCCAAGTTTGCCGCCGGTGTTTAAGTCTAGATTATAGCTCAATAAAGGATAAATTACAAAAAGGATGTTTCTATTGGTTGCCCCTATTTTACTTTTTATACACTTTTTCTTCAACGAACTCTCATTCTATTTTTTACATTCTTTTTAGAATATAAAAAATCCATATACTTAAATAGTATTATTAGTTTTTCTTTTTCCACCCACTTACCAAATAAATTTATAATTTCTTTTCCAAACATTTTTCTATTTTTAGTTTATCTACTAAGCGTTGTTCCTTAATATGATTTTTTTTTCTTTTTTTTAAACCAAACTTTGCATCCCAAAAACTGATTTTTTTTTCTTTTTAAAAGAAATAATAATCGATAGTAAATTGTAAGGGTACATATATGAATCAAACAAATTGTATTTCCTTTACTTAAGGACAAGAAGTGAAATGCAGTTTTTTCTTATTTTATATTGTATTCTTTATATAAAACAAAAGTGTGGTTCCTTTTATTGAAGCATACAATTTATAGTTATTTATAAATCAAACAATTTGCAATGATATATATAATCATAATTAAAATATATACAACAATAATAAAAATAAGATTTTGAAAAAGAAATAAACTACATATATTTTTATGGGAGAATCTTTCATATTAGAATCCATCTTTATTCTTTTAGGAAAAAATAATACACTAATATTTTTAAAAGGGTCCAAATTTGAAGATAAGGTGTATAATGAAAACCTGTCTTTGCTCAATGGATACAAAACATTCATGCTTTAGCACCTACTGTAACAGCCCCTGGTGCAACAAGCACCAGTTTGACTTGGGGAAGTGGTGATTTAGTAGTAGTAGGTGGCAAAGTTGTTATGCTGCCTATTCTATATTTTTTAAAACATTTTGGTTGTTTAGAATAATTTTATTAATAGGTAATATAGTAATGAATAAATCTTATTAATTAGAAGTGTATAAAAAGTAGAATGAAGGATGTCAATAGACGCATCTTTATTAAAATGTGACTTCAATTATAACTCTTGTAACAACGTATGTACTAATTTTCAATACGTAATATTTCCTGCCAGGAACAATAAAATAATAACAAAAAACTCTTTATATTAAGTTTTTAACTAAAATTGATACATAATTGGCATATTGTATACAATGAAGGATTTATTTTGGTAACTCTATTATGTATAAAACTAAGTTTGAGTTAAAAGTTGATTTTATTTGAAAATTTTTATTTTTTAGGAAAATCAATTGAAAAGCCTTAAAAATATTTTAAAACTTATACCTGTCCTTCTACTTCAATTTAACTTTCATAGAAAGAAGCCGCTAGAATTATATTGTATGCTTAATTATTCAACAAACTCTTTTTTTTTTGTGTGATATGTGTTATTTCGGCTAAAAATCATAACATAGCAAGTTTTTTCATCCCTATTTCATATAATGGAAGAAATGAATGTTACATTTTAGAAATTGGAAGAGGCGCATTATTATAGAGGAGAAGAATATCTGAGATTAATCCGTCAATTAAACATAAAAAAGACCATAAAAAGGCAAAAAGAGAGAATAGAAAAACTCCTTATTGGTGAATACAAAGAGGGATTGGTTCGGTGCTTAATGAGTAACTATTCATTATTTATTGAAAAAGAATCCTTGATGCATTTTTAGTTAAAGAGACAATGGAAACCGGTTACCTTTTCTTACTCTTGGGAAACATACAAAGTAGAACTGCATTTCCAAAATATACATATAATTTTTCAAAGTGATGGAAAGAAAGAGCTGTCAACTATTATTATTGATTCTTTTGAGAGAAAAAAATCAACGGATGATATCGTTTTAAGTCTCGTTTAAACGACTGAGATCTGGGTCCAAAAAAAGTGAAAGATATACTGCAGCTTTACTCTACATTTTGGCAGGGAAGAAAAATAAGGGGAAAATAATACCAAACAGATTTCGTGCACATGTTGAGACCTTAACAGTTATTTTCGTTCAAAGCGTACCAAAATTGGAATCCTTTGCTTATTTGACCCGGATTCAAAAAAAAAAAATCAATGTCGTGGTTAGAACAAATGCTTGGACCTAAAAGAGGTAAATGGTTAAACACATGTTCATGAATTATGGATATCAATTATACAATTGATATTGTTTAAAAATGATCACAAATTAGTATGGATTCAATTGTACATACGAAAAGGGAAGAAAATTGCATTTTAAATAATAACGAATATTGTATAAATATAGCTCTATGTTTCAATGTGAAAAAAGGTTTTGCATCTAATTTTTCATGAATATGGTACTAGCTTATTGGGGGTTTGTTGTGTTAAGATTTTGGTCCTATATATATATATATATATATATATATATATGTATTATTCAAAACGTTTTTCTCTTGTACTAATCTTTTGATACAGTGGATTTGTTTCTCCTCTACCAGTAGTTTTTTCTTTTATATTTTTTCACATAAATCAGTGTGTTCTTGTTTTTCATTATCATATTGCCTTTTTTGTTAATTTCTAACAAACTGTTATTAAAGCGTAGGTCAGGTTTGACGTAGATCCTACATAGACATAAAATCTTTTATAACTTTATCTTAGGTATATATCTGCTTATTATAATAGCATATTGCATGATTGTCTCACAAACTCCTTTTGGACTTGACTTGTTTCTACCCAATCTTTGAATTACATCTTTATGTTATTTTTGTTTCTACTCATTAACTAACTGGAGAAAAGAAGCATCAACTTATGCATACTTTTCAGGTTCTCATCATTTTCATCTAGAACATCAAGCTACTTAAAGTTAGTTTGCTAATTACATTCAACACCACAATCCTTATTAGATCCCTGATGTATGTTCGCTTCTTAGCTTAAGGATTTGAAATTCTTGAGTTAAATCGTTTTCATTGTAATTTAGGGTCCGTTTGATAAATGACTTTGAATTGTATTGATTTGAGTTGTGTGTGATTTGATTTAGTGATTTGAATTGCTATCTGAATTGATGTTTGGATATTCACTTAAAGTGTTAATCTAATGATAGAAAAAGTTTTTGATTTATTAAAAAAATCTAACAAAATCTTAAAGTAAATAATCCTAAAAATATATACAATATGAATATTGATTTATTCATTTCTTTATTAAAAACGCAATAAAAGACGAATTGTCTGAATCGGATATACACTAAAAAAGTTATGATTTTTTTCTTCAAATATAAGAGAGAGAATTTCAACATTTATTACATCAAACATATTCGAGTCTAAAAAAATAAAAGAAAGTAACACTCTAAAAACTTAAATTTTAAAAATTTATTTAATTTAAATTTTTAAAAAATAAATATATTTCTAAAAAGTTTTAAAAATTTAAATCTAAAAAATTAACCGAATATGCTAAACAACAGTCCCTTAATGTTTCAGTCCTTTTCATTAAGTGTCGTTTTATAATGAAAGACATATAATGTGTGTGTGCGTGTGTATATATATATATAATATTATAGTTAGCCAAATTAGGGTTAGGCCCCTAGCCACTAGTTATAGGAAGGACCCAAATCTAACACCGATATATGCCGCAATTGAATTTGATGCCTGATACTTTTCAACCTTTTTGCTTTATTGTCATCTAGCTATTGTACCCAAATGCTTTCGTGGCGATTGTCCCTTTAGACCCCACCTTTTCATTTAATAACCGTATATATCTGGACAAGTTGTGAAATAGTAATTTTAATAATTCTTAACCTCATATTCCATGTCAAAATCACTAAAGGCTAGCTAATGAGCTAGTTTTGATCATAATGATGATCTTCAAAAGCAATATAGAAAGAAAAAAGATTTTGTATGAACATTGTTATCTCACTCTATCAGTGTGAGTCCATCGTGTTGTTAAGACAAGAAAATAGATTTTATCATTTATTCAAAAAGAAGGAAAAAGGTCTAAAGCTGAACATAATTGTAACCAACATTATAGTTAATTTATATTTACTTTCTTAAATTTAAGTTTTTCTGACAAATATATGTAACTTTGAAAAGTTTTTCAAATGAATATCAATACATCATTGTATCACTATAGAAAAAAAACCAAGTTTACGTCATTTTATGGACCGCTGTTAAATACATAAGACGTCGAATCTAGCAACGTTGTAAGTTGCTATTACGTTGGTCAGTAGTAATTCTGGCAAACTCTTTTTTTTTTTTAAACGCTCTCCCAATCCTTTTCTATATGTACAACATGTATAGCATAAGTGGGCTAGCTCTTTAACTTAGTCGAATTTTGGTCTACAAGCGGAAAACCATATTGGTCCCATATATACATATTATATATATGTATGTAAATGTTAAACTCGACAAAAGGGCCTTCCTTGCTAAACCTTTAGTAGTACGGACTGTTGGATAGTTAATTATTGTGTTTTTGCTTTGTTAAAGCAAAAGGTGCTTTCCTTATGCCTCAAAATGGAAATTAACATATTAATTGCTTTTCACAAGAGACTAACAAAATAAGCAAGTAGAAGATAAGCATATATTAAAGAGTTTGTCAGAATCTTACTTTGAGAGACATGCATTACTTAATTTGCAAAAGGTTATATATGATAACAAATCTTCTTGGACCACCATAAACATATATAAAATTATGTTATAGGGAAATCAAGAGAGAGAAAGGGGGCTCAATAGTGCCGACTGCCTGCAGTCACTTTAGATAAAATATACGCGGACTTTATCAATATGATTCCATAAACAATATATATATATATATATATATATATATATATTTTTAATTTTCATGTGGTCTTAATTTTTTTTCTCTGGAAATGAAGATAATTACGCTGGGTTCGATGTAACAATATATAGAGTCGGCAAAATTATTAAAAAGATCAAAAGACGTAAATATTTCCATATAAGGTTTATAGCTAGACACAAGTACATAAAAGTATGATGTAAGTATTATTTTGCATCATATACATATTATACATAAACTTCAATTTATTATATAGTATAGGAAAAGTATGATGTAAGTATTATTTTGCATCATATACATATTATACATGAACTTAAATTAATTATATAGTATAGGACACATAAAAGGATGAACTAATCACTAATGAGTGGAGTGACGTTGCTTATGTATTAAAAGTGAAGATGATAGGATATCAATGATATGAGTGCAGGATGACCCCACAAAGAAATTAGCTTGGCTAGTAAGCTTTTAACTCGTGATGGGATTAGTATCCTATGAAATATCATTCTCAGCCTTTTAGCTTATAAGTAGAAGAAATAATCCATAGTTTGCTGTTGTTTTCACTTTTTGTTTCTAATTCCATGTAGTAATTAGATTGTTAACAAATTGATGTTGTTGCATCATGTGATTGGGAGCATCTATATCGTTGTGTCAGCGTCAAATTTTGGATTTAAGTGTCAAAAATACTGTACAATACAATGTCTTGTTTAGTGTCAAGTTTACCATATAGTAAAGGTACCGATAAATTTTGCCACCAAGTTTAGAAAACGATTTAGATTTTATTGCTAGTGAGTGTTGTGTTGATTTTTTTCTATAAATCATTACAATATTGCCATTTTCAAAATATTTTAACATAAAAATTTTACTTTAACAAAGTTCAAAGCTTAATAAATATGACACAAAAGGTAGATATATCATTTAAAATAGCGTTATGTATGCATTGGAGTATAAAATAGAATAGCACATCAAATATGCTTTTTTTATGTTTTTTAGTGACAAATATAATGTTGACATTGACATTGGCATTAAAAATGGTATAAGCTATGAACCACAAAAAATGTACATTAATATTGAACTATGAAAATCAACTATAAATGCTTTTTACATGTGTACATAGTATTAATTATATATATATATATATATAGAGGCTTTGGCTTAAATCCAGCACTGACCAGTTCAGTACATGTACTTTTCTCTTTTCACAAATATAACTTTGTTTATACGTTTATATAACTATCAATTTGTTGAAATACAACATATAAAATTAAAAACAAATAAATTGAAAATTATATGAATACATGAACAAAATTATATCTGTGAACAAAGAAAGTTACAAGTTCTGAACTTGTCCGGTGCTTGAGTGGAAACCATCCTCTATATATATATTGCAGCAGAGATAACGAAAGCTAGCGCACAGCCATACTTGGAGTACGTAATTGATCGAAATGTTGGCTTTTAATTATACTACGGCGTCCAGGCAGCATGATCTCATAGAGTTTAAAAGTGTCATATCCAAGAATATTGTAGTTCAATGGTGCCCATATTTTGTTGCAAAAAAAAAGAAAAAAAAAGCGATGCCCATATTTTTTATTCTAACTGCTCTAACTTACATGCATGTTTTGTGATATTTCTCACAGAAATGGCTTGTTGCCTATTATTTAAAGTACTTCATGAATTTGGTAACAATTCTAGGTAATTTTAATTCACAGCTAACGCCAGCGAGACTGACAAAGTTATGAAGGTTATAACACCACCGTATGCAAACCAACAAAACTAAAGTGGTCATGGTCATTCTATTAGAAGTACGTTGACCAACATTTCTCAAAATACTGATCTTGTTAAAAGTGACAGATATAATTACTTGCTCATGGCACGTAACAGAAGTCTACTATGGCATCAATATTCACTTCCATATCTCCTTTCCCTTCTTGTTGTTCCTTGTTCGCTAGAGCCAATATGGACGACATATATTAGAAGAATTAGATACTAAGGGGTTAAAAATCTTTCTGCTTATAAAACAATAAGCACCAGTCTATTAGATTTATTATCTAATTAACTGAGACCTACTTTTCTGTGAGTAACACTAGCAAGGTTTTAACCCATCAAGAACGTTGGTTGGTTCACATTAAGTACTTTGGTCAAACCCAAAAAGGACACACAAAATGAATGAGCCATATTCTACACTACTAGATGAAACGCCTTTTGGGATTCCTCTACATTCTGCGCATAATATGTTGAATTAAACATTTACCCTCAGTGTTTTAGCCAAGTACCTCATTATATATACAAGTAAAAACTAGACAAAATTCCTCTACATAAAATCTGACCCACTTGCAGCAAAAGCAATAAAAATAATAATGCCCTTCAAGACTCTTGTACGATAAAATTAAATGCTGGCTCGTACATATGATATATTACTAATAAGTGACACTACCATAAATTCTGTCATTGAACTAATATATATTACAACTTTTTAATAGAATATATATTACTCATTTATGTATAATATGAGCTCAATTAGTTCTCTCGTACTAATCTAAAATATATGTTCCTGTTGTGTATTTTATTGGGTGCAGAAAAGTGGCCCAAAATAATTAAGATGAATGAGTGGGGTAAAGGGGATACATATAGGCTTTTGCCCGCGCAAAATGGAAGCATATCTGCCGAGCCCAATAGTGGAAGCAATAGTGCAAGAGGCAAAGTGCAAACCTTAAAAAGAGCAGATGAGAGCAGAGAAGGAGTTAAAGGCAGAGAGAGAGAGAGAGAGAGGCGATGAAGGCAACAGAGAATGGTCAAACAAAAGGGCAGAAGAGAAGCAGAGAGCACTGCAAACTGAAATAATAGGGCTGAAGTGGGGTGCCAGGGGGACAAGCGTGGGGTTGTCTTGTCATGTCAAGATTCTTATTAATGGTCTGCCCCTCTTGCCTTCTTTTGTTTTGTTTTGTTTTGTTTTTTTTTCACTTAATAGTTATAAAATGGGAAAATGTAACATTGAAAATCGTTGCAACCATTATTTTTAATTATACGACTTAAATCGGACGGCATTTGTGAAATAAGTGTAACTGTGTTGATTTTATATTAAGTGTCATACAATATATACCGTCTAATTTAAATCCTACGGTCGCAATTAATAACCCTATAAGACTCTCTAATATGGTGCCCTTAGTGTACAATCCCCCATTATGATAACATTAGAAAGGGTTCAATGTATTTTTTAGTCCTTTCTGCCTCTTTGATTACTATATTGTTGTTGAGCTCTTTAGTGCATCCACAACAAGAATGATAAGGATAATATTATCACTGGTTATTAGTGTTTATCACTGTGTTGCGAGTATAATTTTATTATCTACGACGAGAAAACATGCACATTTATTGCATGGCAATTTAGAAATGGTGGCAAAATAGCTTGTCTATCACGAGAAAAGATACTTGGCATCAAACATTCTTTTTATTTTTTAAGTACTTTTGTTTCTTGTGCTACCACTGTCTTCACGTTTTCCTGCATTCATATTTCATAACATGGAACGACATGGTGTTACACATGCTCGTCGCAAATGTTAATTAGTAATTACTATTTGAATTATGCGCTCCTATGTTAAATGTGAACCCTACCAATTATGAATTATCATATTACAGTGTCTATTAATCTAATAATTATGACGATAATAATGGTATTTAACACTTCTTATAGAGAGTCATTATAGCTAAAAATCTCTCTTCAAAAAAGAACCGGCTTTTATCTTGTTATGGTATGTTTTGCTCAACGTGCCAGTATATACAACCAAAATAAGCTTCACTAATTAAATATAGTTGAAAATTTTTCGAAGACTGAAAACTTAATGAGTTCTATTTATGTTTTTAATTCCAACTGGTTAGTGAGTGCATGTGAAAGATTTGCTGGAGCCAATATTCAAAGAAATGCAAAGTGGCTGAGACTACATTTTATATTATTACATTTTTTTGGAGACAATCTTTTGGCCAACATAATCATCATCATAGATTACTAAACCCGATGTGTAATGTTGGTATAAAAATGTTATCACATGAATGAATGCTTTAGGGATGTTTTTGACTAAAAACCATGCATCAGCGAACAAAAGCAAAGCAATAATAATCAGGCTCTTTAACTGCTACTATTGTTTTCCCCCACTTTATCTTTTGGTCTGGTCAGAGTCTTCTATTCAATTGGCAGCTCAACAGCTTACTCAATTAAGATGTTTTAGAGAGTAGTTTAAATCATCAATTTGAGTTTAATAATCAGAGCATGAGAGAGCTTTACACTTAAGACCTTGACACTGTTCACATACCAATAGTTTGAACCATTGATCCAAACACCCTATATATTTCAGCCATCGCCTTTCTCTTTTGAATAACTTCGTTAATTTCATGCAATGAAACTATGAATACTCAGTTGAATTTTTTGAGTCAGGCTGACCCATTTTATGTGGGCATTATATAAATGCCACAACCCGGCTGGGTTGGGTTATAGAAGAATCCAATTTTGTGGAGTTTGATATCTAAATATAGAAAGCTCACATATTCAAATTTCTAAAAATGTGCTATGGTATCATATCAGGATACCAGCAGTAGCACACAAGTGGGTAACCGCTAAAACACGAACTATACCGACCAAAGTCTTGTAGCACCAAATTTGCCCAGATCCACTACAAGAGATTGTAGCTTTAGCTACAAATTTTACTTGCATCTGTAGCTAGAAGTAATTTTTGTAACAATAAACTTTGCAAGTAAAAATTAATAGTTAGTTACACATTGTATTTAGTAGTTACAATATTGTCACTAAATAATTAAAACTTCAAATTTAAGCAAAAAAAAATATGACGTACAAAACTTGAGTTTTGATAAGTACTAATTTTTGCGAGTAGTGACAAAAATATTTGTTACTAAAAACATTATGTTATAACTACAAAACCATTTTCACACTATTATTCAAAACTTCATTACTGATTATGATTAAAAAGAAGCCTTTTTTAATAATTAATTAAAAATATTTTCCTTACGTTATTCCCCCCTCTCTCTCATCAATCTGTTGTCGAATCTGAGAGTTATCAGTGAGGATCATTGGCGTTCCCACATTACCTAAATCGGCTATTTCTCTCCCTCTTTTGTGAAGGGTATATTAGATTGAGCTATTTTCCACGTTGCCGGAATTGACTGTTTCTCTTCCTGGCCAGTGGAGGATCTATCGGATCAAGCCAAGGATTGTCATAATTTTTTCTTTCTTTCTGTTACATTTAATTTGCTTGAAAGAGTTGACTTGGAGAAATGGGAATTTATTTTTGTTCTAGAATAAGTACATTAAACTCTAAACTTTCGTATAATTCCACCTTTCTTTCTTTCTTTCTTTTTCTTCCATGAGAATTGATGAAGATTGGCTCTTGTCAGGTATTAATTGTTCTTAGCCCATTGTGGCTGCTTTCTATTCTATGTTTTAAAGCATAGTAGAAGTACTGGAGTAAAAAAGAAGAGAAAAAAAGAAAAAAGAAATGTTTAATGGTACACAATGAATTAAGGGTTGTGGTTGCAAGTATAGTATAGTAGTAAAACCATACCAGACTCTAGCCTAATAGTAAAGAGTTCGAATTCCCTCACTTCAAGGCTCACAACAACAATAACAACAACAACAATAATAATAATAATTAAGGATCTATTGGCACATTGTGGTTTCTATTAATTGCATGTTTTTTGGCCAATTATAGTTTGAACATCTTAATTTTAGTTTTTAAGCTTGTAATAAGTCCGGTCTTTTATTTTAATTAGGGCCTACCATATCTAAGAAGGGCTGTTGAAAGACAAAAAATTTTGAATTGGCCAAAAGGAAACGTCGAAGGGAGGAGTCGGAGTTCACATTCCAGAACACCTAATGCAAGTTGTGGGTAAACACTCAGAGACGAAGGCACAAAGTGCTTTGGGGTCTTAAGTCCTCCCTCAACTTTATTTATTTGTAACCTTTATACACATTTATATGAATTTCATACTAAGTATTAGACTAGTCCCCCTAAAAAAAATGTTTAATATGTAATTTTATACTCTAAAATAACGAAATTTTCTTTCCAATAAATACCAACAGTTTTCAAATATTAGTCCAATCCATAAAGACCTTAAAATGCCTTACTCCTTTTTCATACAGAGTGAAACCAATTCTATTACTTTTCTTTGTTATAAAGAAACATATTATGTGTTCGCATTCATAGTTTCCTATTCATGGTTCTACCATAATCCCTTTTCTCTTTCTCTGTCCTTTTTTTTTTTTTCTTTTCTACAAATAATATCTTATACTAATAAATAAAAAGGGGGGGGGGGGGGGGGGGGGGGGGGGGGGGGAAAAGAGATGCCATCAATCAACACTACCTTTATTGCTTGCGTTTTCAATTGGTAATCTTTATCTTATTTTAAATTTTTTTAATTTTTTTACACTTATTTTTGTAGTCCTTGCATGTGATTAAACTATAGTAATAAATGGTTGAATTTTTAAAGAGATTTGAATATTATTGCTGTTTTGATATTAGGATTTGATTAGTTTATCTTGATGGAATTGTTACTGGAGATTAAAATTTGATTAGTTAAATACACTACTCTCATTATGTTCACGTGCTTATTTGTTAAATAAAACTGTAAATTATTATTTAAAGAATATTTTCCTCTAATATATAGGCAATAATTGATTGAATAAGTTTGAAAAAATATTTCAAGACATGAAAATTTGTCAAAAACTATTGTAGTACATTTATAGCAGTTAATTTGAATTAAATAAAATTGTTGATATTAGCTCCTTTTAACGGAAAATCCTAATTTTGTTACTATAAATACTCGCAACTTTTCACTACAAATATAGAAGATGTTATATGTAGAAGGTGTTATATAGTAAAATCTAATTTTTAAGTGAAAAAAATAACTAGAAGAGGAGAGGATGATTGCTCTCCTAAAAGTAGATTATTGACAACTTCTCAATATGGTTTTATTTTTGTTTTAATATCTTTCCTCTTGTTAGGGCTCTTTTGCAACAAGCCTACCTACATGGAGAATGCAGGCATTGTTGCATTTTCTGGTTGGTCCCAGTGATCTATCTGTCAGGAGCTGAGAAGTAGCACATCGAGTGTATTGAGAAAAACACGTCCACAAGAATAGATCCTATGTTGAGAATGTCGGAATATACGTCTTGACAAGCAACAAGGATGGCCTCGGCTGTGTATGGCTACATCCAGGTGATTTTGAAGACGGCAATATTGGAGGGCGAAACTTGTTGCGATTCGGCAACGTGACGATTAAGACTTCGAGGAACAGGACCTCTAAGCAAGCGAATGGTGTGGAAAAGGAATGTAACCAATTTGTGGAAGATTTTTCTTTAGAAGCATGCACATTGGGCTGAGTAATTTGGTTGGGTGAGAATGTGGTGTTTGGCAGTCTCTTAGGTGGGGTAGTTTCTAAAGACTGCTGTCAGGTTTGGCATGTTCAAAATAGTGTATTTGGCTTATGGGCTTTGCTTGGGTCATGAAAGGATGTGATTTTTATGGTTTTTTATGGTACTATGGTTTCCAATATGGAGGGAGCTTGAAGCCTGAGTTTTCTTGATAGGTCTTTGCCCGAAGTGATGAAAGTTGGGATTTTTTGATGAGTGAAAACTAGTTATTAGTGCTGTGGGATTCCCTCCCTTAGGATGTTTAGAGTTGGTGGTCATCCTTTTGTGGTAATATGTAGTGGATTATGCAATGCTGCAGAAGACGATGATGACACGAAGAAGATGGCCGTAGAAGATACGAGGGTCTTGCTCTGGTATTTTGGGTGAGGATTGGGCCTAATGGGTATTTCTCTAAAATTGGGCTGACTTTTGGTTGGGGTTTATATTTTTTTTTGATAGTTTTGGCCTGAACTCATTTTATTCTAATTCTTCGTAGATTCAATACCTTAAAGAAGGCCAAAAGTCTAATTATACCTAATAAAAAACCCGCTTATGTTTTTTGGTCATCTAAACTATGACCCACTTAGAGATCCTCCCAATGTGGCTTAGGTCCATGTACTATATCTTGAACCATATCATGGGATATAGACTAAGCTTGAACCTTGTAAAAAAAATGGCATTAAAATTTCTCACACACACATCTCTATGTAAGTTTTGTTGAAAATTGTATGTAAGTGAAGCTATATATAGGTCTCACTTTGTTAGATGACATCTAATTTGATTAGGTTAAATTTTAGATGCGACTTAAAAAAAAAATATGGGCTGACAATTACTATAAAATTTTAAGAAATAAACACATAAATTGTTTACTTTAGATACCCCTAGTCTAAAAATGTCTACTCTTTTACTATATTACAAATATATCCAATTTTAAAATTATAGGACATGTAATATTGGTTATAACCTTTGTGAATTTTCAGCATAATATATATTTGTTTTATTGCCAACATATCATTTTGGTTAACTTTTCTATTTTTCTGGCAAGTAATACTGCAATCAACTTATTTGCAATCTATTGATTATGTCAGTTTTTATTCTTTTTTTTTTCTCTCTATCTCATTTTTTGATTTTTTACTCTACGCTTCAAAATTCCTTCGATTGTTAGTCAATCTTTGTGGATTTTTACATTTGTGTATGAGGAACTTTTTTATTCAATCCTTTTGTATTCCCATTTTTTATTTTCTTTTTGTTGTATTAGATAGTGGGAGAGGATTAAGATTAGAGTATGCTTGCTTGGGATCACAGTAAATACGATGAAACTATTTTGAAATTGTTTAAGTAAATATGCGCATGTTTGTGTATACATGTTATGATTGCTATTAAGGTATGATGTGTGCCTCTATTTTATAAACAAAGTGCGAGTGCCAGTTTATGTGGCATGATTATAAGTGCATGATCACTTAATAAACAAAAGGCTAATGAGAACTTAAGTAAATTAAGACATGTCATACCATCCTCAGAGGGGAAAATGTTAACAACCTAACCAAGTTATGACTTTGGATGTTGTTGAAGAGTCATCCCCCTAGCTCTCCACTTTGGTTGTGTGCACTCGATACAAATATAGGACCCATCGAGAGTATAAAGAGTAGGAATAGAAGCATAAACAAATTGATCATTAATGGTTTATGCATATACAATTATTACAAATGTTTTGTGAGTTAAATGTTTGTACTTATTGAGAGAAAGCTCACTATGTTTGCTCATACTGTAAGTAATCCGACTAAGAAACCAACAACTAGGCAATAAATGATGGACCAACGAGGTGACATGAGACAATGGAGGCAACATGATGGGATACCATCATGCAAAAATATTTATTTTTATGTCATAAGAGAACTTAATCTTCTGGAAGTTTAAAGACAAGCTAAGATTATCTTTTGAGTATGATAACTTTGTTTAATTATTGAGTGAACCAAATACTTTAAATGTTATTTATGCTAAATTGTTTGCTTAAATTATGATAAATAACAACAAATGGATATCATGGAATTGAAGTTTAAACCCTCACACACACACACACACATATATGTATGTATCATTTTCAACTAAAGAAAATGATTTCTTTGCTAACTATATATGCATGAAAATTATTCAAATTTGATATTGTGAGTCGAATTTTAGTTTTCATTTTTTCAAGAAAAAAAATAAAATCCTTGAATTTTAAGACTCAATATTATGATTAAGCTTTTGTCGTAAGTTTAGCATGAAGATTAATGGCTCAAAAAATTACAAATACGGTACTAAACATACCTAAAAGATATTAACAAAAGAAAAAGAAGACAGATGGATTTCAAGAAAAATACCAAGGATAGTCACTACAACAATAGTCAATAGAGGATTCAAAAGACTAAAGTGACAAGCAAAAAGAAAGACCAAACTTACGTAGCTATTAAGAATTACGCTCTCAAAGTTTTACGTTCACCTTTGGACTTATTTGTCACCTTATAAGAATTTCATCGTTCAAGAATCTTTAACTCTTTAATCTTTTCTTTTGACCTTGTCCTTTTTTTTGTCTTAATAAATAGCGCCTTATGTAAGGATTTTGCTATGTAAGAATTTGCAAAAGTCAGTAGGGTCTTAATTTGTCTTAAGGTATCTTAACAAATATTGAACATCAACTTTTGCAAAGTATTTCTCAACTTTATTGATCTTTCTCAATTTTATTGTTTTTGAGTTGTTTAATATATATTTTTAAAATTTTTGTCAATAGGGATCCTACAAACCTGGTTCTTACTCCTAAACTTGAGGTAATTTTAGGGCATGTTTGTTTTTTGTATTTATTAAACTCAAAGGACTCAAATTTGGATTCCGATATCAAGAATCATTTGGATACGTACGTGTTTATTTCCCCTAAAATCTAAATCAAATGAGTATCAAGAATTTAAGTTTTTTGAGTTTTGACCCCCCTAAACTCTTGATACTTAGATATCCTTGCTACAATAAAAGCTAAAATTCTCTTTTCTATATTTGAGGGAAAAAATCATAACTTTTAATTTGATATCCAATTGAGATGATTCTTTTTCATTGTGTTCCTAGTGAAGAGATGAATAAATTAAGATTTATATTGCATATTTTTTAGGATCATTAACATTAAGATTTTATTAGATTTGTTAATAAATTAAAAATTATTTTTACTACTTTTCTAAACACAAAGTCTAATTTTATTCCATATTCAGATTAAAACCTAAATGCACATCCAAACGTCAATTCGGATAACAATTCAAATCACTAATTCAAATGTTAATTCAAATCATATAACTCAAATCAAATCATTAATTTAAATCTATTTACCAAACAGACCCTTAATCATAGATGTAAATTTAAGTTTCATTATTTCTTTTTACTTGCTATTTTTCTATCTTGTATATAATGACAGAGGTTATATCAAATTAAAAGCTTTGAGAAAAGGTAATTAATAAGCTATTATCAAGATGCAAAAAAAAGCAACCTATTGTTACTTCAATTAAGGGAGGAGAACTATTGATGAACAAATAAAAATGCACATTATATATGGCAAACTATCATCATTCTATATATTTATGTGTCACAAAATCCTCTAATTGCAGCATTTGTGTGTTAAATAACAAATTTGAGTTGATTTGGAAAAACTGCTTAAATGTGTGCTTTTAGTGTGTTTGTGTAATTTGAATTATTTAAGCTTTAAATAAATAAATATTTTTAATTTTTTATAAATATTTTGTTTATAAAACAATCAATTTTATCGTAATTATTTATTTGTAGATTTGATAAGTAGTGCAAAAAACAAGCAAAATGGTGTACAAATACAAATTCAGATTGTTGGAGTCGAGCCAGGTCAATGAGTTAAACCATGTTGCCAAGTCGAAGAATGTGAGAAGAGCTGCATTAGTTAGGAGCCGCACTGGTCGATACGAATTGTGTATCAGCAATTTATGACCTAGCTCAACCTTTTCTTCTGCTTGCGCACATGTATGCATCTAATGCATGTCCCAGCCTCTCATAAGCATTCGTCCCATGCTCCAACTGTGGCGCGTTCGGTATCTCCAACAGCTCCCAATGCTTGCCAACGGTCATGCATTCTGCTCTCTCTTTACAATATTACAAATCAAATATAGGTCTCATATCTCTATTGACAAAACTTACTCAATTAAGATCAAATGAAAAATTTTACTTTAAATTTCTCTATTGACAAAACTTACTCAATTAATTCATCTACAGCTTGACCTTTGTAAATTCATTTAAGTTTCGGGAGAGATATGAGGATATAAACTCTATGACCTATCTTGTGACCAATTTGTGTCTTTTATTTTTGCATCTCTTTAGTGTAATGTTTGCGTTATATTTATTTTTACTAATGTTTGTTTAATCTTATTATCCTGAGGTAAATAAGTTGAACTCTTGGTAAATTAGTATGGCTTATTTTAACTATCTAATTGGACTTAGCACTCACATCTTTTGTAATTGAAATTGTTTTAGCTGATAATATTTGTTTTACTAATTTTATTTGTATAATGAAGATTTTGATTTATTGTAGAGATAGACTGGTACAATTAATGCTTAAGAAACTTCAGATACGTTGTTGACATAGAATGATATAGAAGATGTCTTAAGATTTATTTAAAGTCTTAGTTTATTTAAAGTGCCGGTCTCAAGATTTATTTAAAGTTATAAATGCAAATCCAATTTATTTGTAATAATGAGTTTCCGTTGCCTTATCGACATAAACTGGCACAATGAATGCTTGGTAATTCTTGTTCTATTATAGATAGAGGTTTGACACAATGTATCCTTGATCCCAATTGCAAATGTTGGCACTTGAACCATATCATGTACCTCAATTGCTCTTTCATTCGGTTGGATTATTTGGACTGTGTGGACTTTGATTGAGTAATAAAAGAGGGTGAAGCGAACCTAAAGAAACTATCCAATAGTGGATATTCTAACCTCAACACCTTTATTATTGTCCCTTTCAATTTTATTTGATTAATTAATTGGTTGATGATTTTTTTTTACTGCGAATCTATGATCCTTTTATCAATAAGAAAGATTTTTATGAAACATAAAAAACACTCAAACATCATGTAACACTATTACTAGGTTATGGTCTAGACGATTAGGTTGTTTATTATATAATCTATGCCACATAGGGTAAAGAATAGAGGATTAATGGTTATGGAAAAGTTAGCACAAATAATATTGTGGTTTCATATCATGCATGGTATCTTATTCTCAAAGATTATGAAGCTTCATATTATTTTAAAAAAATGATGAGGAGAGTCATGAGAATGATAAAAAAAAGTGAGAGTGATAAAAGAAAAAGAGAAGAATGATCAAGAAATTGACACAAGCGATAATGAAGCCAATGAAAGTGATTAAGTCTAACAATGGTTATAATCTCCTTTGTTTTTATGTTTGACTATGTTTCTATTTTTCACTTGTCAGATTTTAAATTAGCTTTGTTTAAAAACTATTTTCAGTCTATTTATAATGTTTTGTCTAATCATCTATTGGTATATTATTATGCCCTTATAATAAATGGAGGCTCCTCATGACCACTGCTAGTAATTCAAATAAATAAAAGTAAAGCAATTTATTTATTTATATGAAAATCTATTTTTTTAAATTTAGTTTTGGGCTGTTCTTTTTATTTTTTTATTGAAAATAATAAGCTGATTTAAATTTTTGATTTTTATATCATATCAGCATTTAAAATGATTAATTTTCAATTATTTTTATGCATTCATTATAACAAAAAAGCCGCATAAACCTTATGATAATTTTTCAATTAATTTTCGTTAATAATAGCATCATTTATGTCATAATAAAAACATAATGTTTAAACTTTTGAAAATACATAATCAATAAGCTATTATCATGATGCAAAAGAAAGCAACTTATTCTTCATTCAATTAGAAGAGAAGAACTTTTGAAAGATATGAACAATATGTATAATAAAATGCAATCTAATTTTGTACTTTTAATGAGGAACTTGTTTTTTCTTTTTTTTGAGAATTTGAAAAATATCACTAAAAGTAAACAAAAATGTTTAGTTTTAGTGATAAGTTAAAACTTTAGCTTTAATTTATTTTAAAATGTCAATAAACTGTCATGTTAACTATATTATTAAGAAAAGCTCTGCGACTAATATTTTCGTGATATTTGTAGCTATTTAATCATAATTGAATATTTGCTCCTTTCAATTTTATTTGATTAATTAATTGTTTGATTTTTTTTTAACTACAAATCTATGATCCTTTTATCAATGAGAAAGATTTTTATGAAACATAAAAAAAAAACTCAGAAGTCATAAAAAAAAACTCAAAAGTCACGTGACACTATTAATAGGTTATGGTCTAAACGATTAGCTTCCTTTTAAATAATCTATACTGCATAGGATAAAGAACAGAGGATTAATGGTTATGGAAGAGTTAGCGCAAATAATATTGTGGTGTCATATCATGCACGTTATCCTATTCTCAAAGACTATGAAGCTTCATATTATTTAATAAAAAACAATGAGTAGAGTGATGAAAATGATCAAAAAATGAGAGTGATTAAAAAAAGGAAAAAAATGACAAAGAAATTGACACAAGCGATAATGAAGCTAACTAAAATGATTAAGTCTAACAATGATCATAATCTACTTTGTTTTTATATTTGTATATTTACTTTTCATATTTTGAATTAGCAATGTTTAAAAACTATTTTCATCCTATATATATAATATTTTGTTTGTATTAGTAAATTATTATGCTCTTATAATAAATAAAGGCACCTCACGACCACTGCTAGTAATTCATATAAATAAAAGTAGAGGAACTTATTTATTTATATGAAAAACTAATTTTTTTAATTTAGTTTTTTGGGTTTTTTTATTTTTTTTTTGTTTTATTGAAAATTATGAGCTGCTGTAAATTTTCATTTTTTATATCATATGGGCATTTAAAATGATTAATTTTCAATTTTTTCTATGCATTCATAATAACAAAAAAGCCATGCAAACCTTATGATAATTTTTCCATTCATTTTTGTTAATAATGACATCATTTATGTCATAATAAAAACATAAAGTTTAGACTTATGAAAATGCATAATCAATAGGCTATTATTAAGATGCAAAATAAAACAACTTATTTTTTATTTAATTAGAAGAGAGGAACTCTTGAAAGATATGAATAATAAGTATAATAAAATACAATCTAATTTTGTATTTTTAAAAATACCACTAAAAGCAAACAAAAATGTTTAGTTTTAGTGATAAGTTAAAACTTTAGCTTTAATTTATTTTAAAATATCAATAAACTTGTCATAATAACTATATTATTAAGAAAAGCTCTACAAGTAATGTTTTTGTAATATTTGTTGCTATGTAAACATAATTGAATATTTGTTCCTTTCAATTTTATTTGATTAATTAATTGTTTGATAATTTTTTAACTACGAATCTATGATCTTTTTATCAATAAGAAAGATTTTTATAAAACATAAAAAACACTCAAAAATCATGTGATACTATTACTAGGTTATGGTCTAGATGATTAGGTTGCTTATCATATAATCTATACTACATAGGGTAAGAAATAGAGGATTAATGGTTATGGAAGAGTAAGCATAAATAATTTTATATATCATGTCATGCATGTTAGCCTATTCTCAGAGATTATGAAGCTTCATATTATTTTATAAAAAATGATGAGAGTGATAAGAATGATCAAGAAAGTGAGATCGATAAAGAAAAAGAGAAGAATGATCAAGAAATTGACTCAAGTGATAATAAAGCTAATGAAAGTGATTAAGTCTAACAGCGATTATAATCTACTTTGTTTTTATATTTCTCTGTGTTTTTATTTTTTACTTTTTATATTTTGAATTAGCAATGTTTAAAAACTATTTTTAGACTATTTATAACATTTTGTTATATTATATATTAGTATGTTATTATGCTCTTATAATAAATAAAAGCACCTTATGACCGCTACTAGTACTTCAAATATATAAAAGTAGAGAAGTTTATTCATATATATGAAAATCTTAGTTTTTTGGGTGTTCTTTTATTTTTTTGTTTTATTGAAAATTATGAACTGATGTAAATTTTGATTTTTTATATTATATGGGCATTTAAAATGGTTAATTTTCAATTTTTATGCATTCATTATAACCAAAAAGCCACACAAACTTATAATAATTTTTCAATTCAGTTTTGTTAATAATGACATCATTTATGTCAAATAAAAACATAAAGTTTATACTTTTGAAAATATGTAGTCAGTAAGCTATTATCAAGATGCAAAATAAAGCGACTTATTCTTGATTCAATTAGAAGAAAAGAACACTTGAAAGATATGAACAACAGGTATAATAAAATGTAATATAATTTTGTATTTTTAATGACGCGTTTCTTTTTTTTTTTGGAGAATTTTAAAAATATAACTAAAAGTGAACAAAAATGTTTTGTTTTAGTGATAAGTTAAAACTTTAGCTTGAATTTATTTTAAAAATGTCAATAAATTGTCATGATAACTATATTATTAAGAAAAGCTCTACAAGTAATTTTCTGTAATATTTTTTGCTATTTAAACATAATTGTATTTTGTTCTTTTTAATTTTATTTGATTGATTAATTGTTTGATGATTTTTCTTGATAGAAAATCTATGATTCTTTTAAAAATGAGGAAGAGTTTTATGGAACTTAAAAAAAAAAAACTCAAACTTCATGTGACTTTTTAATAGGTTACGATAAGGAGAATTCTTTCCTTTTTGTATAATCTAAAGGACATGGGGTAAGAAATGGGAAATTGATGGTTATGGAGAATCATCATCATTATATATTGTAGTGCCATATTATTAAAGATGATGAAATCTCATGTTGTTTCATCAAAAATGATGAAAAGAATGACGAAGATAAACAAAGTAACGATAATGATCAAAGAAGTAAGAGCGATAAAGAAAGAAAGGAGAATTATTAAGCAATTGACATGAACAATAGTTGTAACACTTGCCGTTTTCTTTAACTGGCGATATGTAACGTTTAACGATTTTGTAAGACAATGTGAATAAAATTATGACTTAGAAACACATTTTGTATAATGTCTCTAATATGATATTTACAATTATGAGATTTATTATAGACTAACAACTTTTGTCAGTTGATGGACTAAGGAAATTCCAACGATATAAAGTGCTAATATATGATTATTGTGATTTTTGTTTCAAAATTTGTCTATTTTGATGAATTACATAGGTTTTTATTTGTTTGGATGTGATATTTTTAATCTTTTAAATTTTTGAGAATTAATTTTTATTTTTAGAAATTATTTGATTTTAGAAATCATTTTTATTTAATTTTTGGAAATTATTTTAAAAAATTTAGATTTATGAAAAAAAAACCTCCCAAACAGCATGTTGTTTAGGAGGTGCCTACTCAAAATGACATGACGTTTTAAGGGGCTGAAACCGAAAAAAAAATGTGGGGGGAGGGGTCTCCTAAACGACATGTTATTTGGGAGCTAGCCAGCCAAAACGTGTTGTTTTGGGAGGCAAAAAAAGGAAAAAAAGCTCCATCGTTAACCTCTCGACAATACTTGCAGAGAGCATCTCTTTTATGTTTACAAATCAGATTTAAGTAGGTTTTCTTCAATTTTTGTGCCCATACTACTCCATTAACCTCGTATTGTATATACCATTCACGTAGATGCAATAATGTGACCTGTAAAAAAGTTTGCCAACTTTGCAGATTCCACCCCTAACAACACGCTCCATCTTCATGTTGCCACCATCTCACCTGCTCTCTACCTTTTTGGCTCCATTACTTTGACAACTATACACATGATAGCCTATAATCACTTGTCCACAAGATTTAAATCACTTCTCTATCTCTGGCATCTCCTTCCTTCCATTCCCACATTCATTCCTCACCCGAAGCTACACATGAGAATACACCATATTGCAACAAAACTCTCTGGCCTCTAAAAGATCATTCTCCACAAGCACAAAGCATTGTCTCCAACACCCTTTTCTCCTCTCTTTCACATGTCCTCTCTTTCACAAGCATCATTCTCCACAAGAACAAAGCATTCCTCCAAAGCCGAAAGCTAAACTAATAAGTTACGGTGTGTTCGTTGAAACCGTCGTTGGAGCCAGAATGAAGTTTCGACCACGTTTTGAGATTGGTTTTTTTTTAATCTTTTTTTATACCAAATTTTTACTATGATATTATGGTATATATGGGTATGATTTTGTGTGGTTTAATGTTTAATTTTGTTTAAGAAGCTTTTTCTTTTGTAATTATTATTTTTAAGCTTATTTTTAGGCCGAAAACCTATACTATGGGATTTTCTTGGAAGAATAGACATAAAACTTTGAGAACATTTCTTTTGGACATTGTTTAATATATGTTAGGTATCTCTCGCAAAATTTTTGGGTTCAAATATACTATTTTTGATTTGTTTGAGAATTTATACTAAACGTTGTTTCTTATAGTCTTTAAACTGCCTTCAAATGTAACAATTTATTTACTGATGTTACGAAATGTGTTTAATGCT
Organism: Artocarpus heterophyllus; assembly: GCA_025403435.1. NCBI lineage: Eukaryota > Viridiplantae > Streptophyta > Magnoliopsida > Rosales > Moraceae > Artocarpus > Artocarpus heterophyllus. Next base: position 25,206,004 of record CM046351.1, on the reverse strand, counting down.
GAAAAAATTTATAAATGCTCTTTTATTTGTTTGGTTATCTTCTATAAATTTTAGCTTTATGCATATACTAGAATCAAAGTTAAAAATCATGGAAATAGTACTGCTCATTGTTTCAGTATTTTTCCAGTAATGTTTTTGTAAAAGTTGGAATATTGGAAAAAATTTAAAGTGATCCAAACATGATAAAATAAATTTTATGCTACATATAAATGTTAAGAATGTTAAATTTTAGATCAATTGGAATTTTATGATTTTAGAAAATTTCTTAATCACTGACTGCCTGTAGGTTGTTTTCAGTGAGATTATTTATATGAATTATAAAATGTAGGAGAGATGTTTATAATAGCTCAAACTTGATGAAATTAATTCTGTTAGTATATTTGAATGTCTGGTATATCTTATCAAAATTTCAAAGCCATTAGAATTTTGATGATTTTTATAAAATTTATTTATTTTATATTGCCCAAACCATATTTCCAGCAATAGTTTAATAATTTGTAAAACATTAAATAATGGGTTACGATGATCTAATTGTGATGAAATTAAATCTATATTTCTAGATGTTTAGAATGCTTTGTAAAAATTTCAGATCATTTTGAATTTTGTGTGACTTTTAAAAATTCATGGATTACTGGCTGTTTGTGTTGTTTTTTCAGAAACAGTGTAGTATTTTGGAAAATATGAAAATAGTACTTACAGTTATTGAAAAGTTATGAAATTTAATATAGTGACGTGTATGGATGTTAGGAACGTTTTCCTAATATTTTAGAGTCATTGGAATTTTGTATAATTTTATAAAAATCGTGAAGTGAGGACTACCGGAGTGAAATTATGAATCTGCCTAGAACATGGTAGTTGAATAAGTTATTCTAAGTGATTAAGTATGATATTGCTTGTTGTTATGATGATGAATGTGATGTTTGAGTATGTTCTTACATCAAAATGTTTTTTTTATCACCATGTTATAATATTAAAGATATTTAAGGCACTTAAGTCATTGGTAGTAAAAAGGAACCGTCCACTTGGAAGAGATCATTGCGATTAGATCCCTTTTGGATTTGACAGCCTCCCACCAATAGCGTGCATCTTTAATCAAAATAAAGGATACATAGGAAATTTTCTACTGATTCGATAGCTCCATGAATTTCATTAGTTTGGAGATTCTTTTTAACCATTCCTCAGTTGCTAGAGGGTTCATGGTACCCTCGAACTCTTGTGGTTTCATCTTCATGAACTTAACATAAAAGTGTTCTTGAGTTACTAAAGGAAGTGCTGCTATGGTAGGGGTTGGAGGTGGGGGTTTCACTGATGTCGAGGGAGGCACGGGCTTACTTCTTGGGGGAGGTATATTTTCGTTTTAATCAAGTCGTGCTTGAAGGCCGCTTATGGTCTATTGCATTTAGGCAATAACTTGGGCCAGATCATCTATCATGCTGTTGTTCGAGGTGGTGCACTTCCTAGGTGTCATTTCTGTGTCCCTGTTGTGGCACATTGGATTAGGGATCTTATATTATTCTTAAATGTAATTACTCTCATCATGTTTCATTTATCATTAGTAGTGCTCATAGAAATTATAAGAAAACTTGACTTCATTCATTTCAAACTTTGTATTACATGAAGGAAATACAATTTTAAACAAGTAACATAACATTTTTAAAACAAAAAGTCTTAAGCTTACATCCTACTTGTAACGTCCCAAAATTTATTTAATATTAATGTAATGTAAATGATGAATTAGTGTGCCATAATTAAAGTTTTAACATTTATTAGACTATTTGGTTGGATTTTTGAATTTTTGGTTGTTTTGTTAAATTAATGAATTCGAAGGATTTCTTATTGTTTTAAAATGATGTTTTGAGTTTTAAAACACCACAATTTGTAAAATGTTAAAAAAATACTCCGTTTTTGCAAAACCGTGGGCGGCACATGGTTTTCGCACAGTAAAACCGCCCACCGATTTTCTCTATTTATTTCCTTCCTTCCTCTCTCTCTCCTCACTCTCCCGCAACACCTCTCTCTCTCCTCACTCTCCCGCAACACCTCTCTCTCTCTTCTCTCTCTCTCGGCAGCTCACACTCTCTCTCAATTCTCTCTCTAATTTTTGAAACCACATTCGAATCCAAGCTTCGGAACAGCAAGGAGGAAGCTCGGGGACGTGATTCGGCAACCGAGATCGCGGATTGAAGCTTCGATTCGAGGTTAGATTCAAAATTTCTAAACTTTTTACAAAATTTCCAATTTTGTGTGTTTTTGAAATCTAAGTTTGTTTAAGCTTAGAAAACCGTGGATTTGTGTTAAATGAACTTAGAACAACTAGAATCTAAGCCTAGATTGAAGAAAAACGGATTGAATTCAAGATTTTTCATTTTTCTCCTCTTTTTCTCATTTTTGGATTTTTGAGGATTTCGAGTTTAAATGTTGTTTAAATGATTCCAAACATGTTCTAGAATGTTTTTCTATCAACTATAGTTGTTTTTCATGCCTGGGATTTGAGAAAAACAGGTTGGAATCCAGATTTGGATTTTGGGGATCGAGAAACCCGTGGCTGGGATTTCTGGGTTTTCCCAGTTCGGCAGGCCGAAGTTCATGTTCGGCAGGCCGGTGTTCTTCCGACCGGCAGGCCGAATCTGGAGAAATGTTCGGCAGGCCGAACTTTGCTTTCGGCAGGCCGAACTGTGCAGTTCGGCAGGCCGAAGCAGGGCGTCCGGCAGGCCGACCGAGGCATGGAAAATTTTGTGATTTTTACCCGTTTTCACTGTTTTGAACCCTGATTTAAATCTCAACCTTATAGGATGATTTTAATGATACAAATGGCACACTAGGACATCATGAAATGATTTAGTAACATAGAATGTCTCGAACTAGATATTGATTGACTTAGTTTGTATCTAGGATCGTTCGTGGTTCCGTGGAGCTAACGTATAGCGGACCGGGATTACGGTGCGGGGTACCGGCACGAGTATTGAGGTAAGACTTCTATCCTATTTCTTTGGTAGCCTGGTTTTGAAATGATTTGGCTTTGAAAAGGATTTCTATCAAAATATTTTCAATGGTGTTTGAAAATGGTTTTATCGGTTATATTTTAATATACCGTGATTATGAAATGAATTTCATAATAAATGTAATTGACAACACTCGGTAATTGGGTTTTGAATGATAATGATAATAAACACATGAGCATGATGCCATATCAGAGATCGGGTCGTGTAGCGATCGACCTTGGGGGCAGGTCCCGAAACCCAGCTGGGCCACTACGGTGGTGATTTCATGGTTTGCCTAGGTAAAAGTAAATTGGTGTTTTGATTTGACGAGTAGACTGTTCTGTGTCAGGACGGTTCTACTCAAATTGTTTATCTATTTATTTATTTAAGTTTCCTTTGAATAACTTCTAATAATGTTGTGTTCCTTTGCGTTAAACGATTTTATAAAACATAGTCCTAGTGAGCCTTTCGCTCACGTTTTATTGTTTTAAATTTCCCCCCTTCTAGGTGGTTTCCCATTTAGGTTTGGAGAAGATTCTTCAGACCGAACTCAGGAGCAATAGGAGAATTTATTTACATTCTGTATTTATTAATCAAGGCATGTAAGACTCAACTTTATTTGTACTTGGACTGTAATTGTGTTTGTGATATTGTCAGAACCATGTGTGTGCACAAGTTGTGGGTTGTGGAACCCATATTCGCGGTTTTTATTCAATTATTATTATTTGCTAAATATTTATAAATTCGTTTATCAAATGTGGTGGAAAATCTTCTTAGTTTTTATTTAATTTGGTTCTCAAACTCTCGATTTTTAATTAAATTCTCTTTTAATTAATCTAAATATTCCGCCACGTCACCTCCCGTACTCCGGGGCGTGACAGAATGGTATCAGAGCTCAAGGTTATGAACCTTGGGAATTGTGCACACATAGGTTTGACAATGAAATACCTCTGACAGTCCAAATTTTGTTTTCAGAAGTGAGAGAATGGCACCTAGACGTCGTTCGACTGCTGACGCCGAGTTCAGAAATGATGAGAGCATGATGAGGTCTATGTTTGCGGCTTTCCGGCAGATGGCAGCCAGGGCTAGACCGGAAGACTCCAGTGTTGGTAGTCGGCATGCTTTCTTTAAGGAATTTCGGCAGGCGTCTATTCCGACTTTTGATGGCAATGGGGATCCGCAGCTAGCAGAGTATTGGTTGGATTCGATCTTGAAGCATCTAGATACTCTTGGTGTGCCTGAGGAGTATCGTGTGGAGTTTGCGGCGTATAAGCTTGAGGGTGGCGCCAACACCTGGTGGAAACAGACTAAGCGTCTGGAGTGCGGTGGCGATATTGGTTGGGACAAGTTCAAGAATCTGTTCTATGATCGGTATTTTCTGCAAGGATATAGAGATCAGAAAGCAGCTGAGTTTTATAGATTGCAGCAGGGTGATCTATCAGTTCGGGAGTATGAGGCGAAGTTTAACGAGTTGGCTAGGTTTGCTCCATCAGCTGTGGCATCGGAGCGTGAGAAATGCATCAAGTTTCAGGAAGGACTCAAGGCTTCTATTCGGCGGCAGTTGGTTGCTCTACGGCTTAGGAGTTTCGGAGAGCTTGTGTCGTCGGTGATCTCCGTGGAGAATGATTACGTGTAGTATTGTGAGGATCGAGCTAAAGCTTCAGGAGGACCGCAGAGGAGTGGCAGGAAGAGCATTAGTAGTCGTCCAGCTCCGGGGAAAGGCAAGCAAGGCGGTGCGACCAATGGCAGCAGCAGTTCGTCTGGCAACGGGCGCAACAATCCCTACAGCTTCCATTGTCATTTCTGTCAGCAGCCCGGACACATCAAGAGGAATTGCCCGATCAGGAGTGCTCGTCTTGGATCTCAGACCGGGGAGGATGCCAGTCGTTCATCTCAGCCTCAGCCTCAGACCCTACCTCCGCCTCCGCAGTACCCGCAGTTGCAGTATCCGTAGTTTTCTCCTCAGCAATTCTCATATCCGGCACGGGGGCAGCAGCTGCAGTATTTTCAGCGCAGTGTTCCTCAGTATAGAGCGCCGAGTACAGGTAGTGTGCAGTCGTCTCCATCTCAGCAGCATCGGCCGAGTAATCCAAGACCCAGTAATGTCGGTAGAGGAAAAGGAAAGGCGCCAGTGCAGGTTCATACAATGGCATCTGGAGGGTCAGATTCTCAGACTGGTAACGCGGTTGTCGATGGTATGATTTTGGTTTCCAGATCTTTAGCTCGTGTTTTATTTGATACCGGTGCCTCTCATTCTCTCATTTCGAGTTCTTTTGTACATGCCTTGGGATTAGAAGTAGAAGAGTTTAATGAACCCCTAGTTATAACTTCTCCCTTGGGGCGGGTGTGTGTAAATTGTGTGTGTAAATCTTGTAAAATAAAGATTGGGGATGAGATTTTGAAAAGTGATTTGATTGTACTCCCCATGAGTTCCTATGATGTGATTTTAGGGATGGACTGGTTGTCCAGGTATAGTACAGTTGTGGACTGCCAACTTAGAAAAGTAACCCTAGTGTCTGATAGGGGGACGGTAATCACTTACCAGGGTGGTGGTGATTGGCTAATGAGTGAGCGCCTTATAAAGTCGTGTCTAGGAGGGCGAAGGAATCTAGGTTGTTGTGCTTTTCTTGCCAACCTGGATTGCGAGCCCTATATTTCGAAAGGTAGTGCAGTGATTCCGGTGGTTGATGAGTTCGAGGATGTTTTCCCCGACGAGTTATCAGGGTTACCACCGCATCGGGAGATTGAGTTTGGTATCGAGTTGTTTCTAGGGACATCACCGATTTCTATGGCACCTTATCGGATGGCGCCGGCAGAAATGAAGGAATTGAGGAGGCAACTTCAGGAGCTTGCTGAGAAAGGGTATATCCGGAATAGCACATCTCTGTGGGGAGCACCAGTTTTGTTCACTAAGAAGCACGATGGGACTCTCAGGTTATGTGTGGATTATCGGCAGCTGAATCGTGTTACGGTGAAGAACAAGTATCCCTTGCCTAGGATTGATGAGTTGTTTGATCAGTTGGGAGGTTCGCGATACTTCTCGAAGATTGACTTGCGTTCAGGTTATCATCAGCTCAGGATCAAGGAAGAGGATATTCCCAAGACAGCTTTTAGGACTCGGTATGGGCACTTCGAGTTTCTGGTTATGTCTTTTGGGTTGACAAATGCTCCAGCAGCTTTTATGGATCTGATGAACAGGATATTTAGGCCGTATCTGGATCAGTTTGTGATCGTGTTCATCGATGATATTCTTGTGTATTCTAAGACTTGGGAGGAGCATGAGCAGCATCTTCGGATCGTGCTTCAGACTCTGCGGGAGCACCAGTTGTATGCTAAGAGGGAAAAATGTGAGTTCTGGTTGACCGAGGTCAAGTTTCTGGGTCATGTCATCTCGGAGCATGATATTTCTGTGGATCCGTCCAAGATTGAAGCTATATTGGAGTGGGAACGACCAAGGAATGTAGCGGAGATTCACAGCTTCTTAGGTCTTGCTGGATATTATAGGAAATTTGTAAAGGACTTTTCGAAGATTGCAGCTCCATTGACGAGATTGATCAAGAAAAATGTCAGGTTTGAGTGGGATGAAGATTGTGAGCTTGCTTTTCAGGAATTGAAGAACCGGTTGACTTCAGCTCCAGTGTTGGTTATTCCTAGTAGTGACGAGCCGTATGAGGTTTATGCGGATGCTTCAGGGCGCGGACTTGGATGCGTGTTGATGCAGCATGGACGTGTAGTTGCGTACGGATCGAGACAGCTACGACCTCACGAGCGGAATTATCCTACTCACGATTTAGAGCTTGCGGCGGTGATCTACGCGCTGAAGATTTGGAGGTGTTACTTGTATGGAGCATCGTTTCAGGTCTTCTCCGATCACAAGAGTTTGAGGCATTTGTTCACTCAGAGGGATCTCAATCTGAGGCAGCGCAGATGGGTAGAGTACATGGAGGATTATGATTTCGCGTTGCAGTATCATCCCGGGAAAGCTAATGTGGTAGCGGACGCGCTTAGCAGGAAGTCTTCAGGGATTCTCGCTTGCTTGATTTTTGAGGACTGGAGCAGGGATGTGACAGTGAGTGAGTATCGGCTACAGTATCATGAAGATGGTGATCAATTTTTGTTGTATCATGTGGAAGCGACTCCAGCTCTTGTTCGGATGGTGAAGCAAGGTCAGTGGCAGGATCGACATTTGCAGCGGATTT
>CM046351.1:23717275-23893330 GCA_025403435.1 Artocarpus heterophyllus | reverse complement strand
AACGCCCCTATATGGGGGTTAACAGTTTTTAATGAGATAAAATAAAAATAAATAATAAAAGTAAAACCTTAAAAATAAAATTTGCCCGGGACTTAAATGAAAACTCTCAACTCAAAAATAAAAATATAAACGACAAATAAACCACAGTTTTAATGTAGCACCTTTAATTTAATAATATAAACTGTTGTCATCATCATTTTAACCCTCAACACATTATAATACAGTCACAGAAAGTAACAATTGATGCTTACATTATCATGAAGAACATTCTCAACGATTGAAGCAGTCCCAATGTAATATAGCTACATCACTTCATCAACTATATTTCTCGTAGCCACCTCACACTTAGTGAGTCCTGAAAAGATATAAACAAAAGGGAATGAGCAACACTATGCTCAGTAGAGAAAGCCATTACTCACCTTTAGGTTTTTATCATTACCACATTAAAATCTGCATGGTTAGTAAGTCACATCATATTCCAGATTATGAGGTTTATTATGATCACATCTTATGGATACCGTAGTTAATCATTACCAAGTGTCATAATTACACATTTATACAAATATTACCAATCATCATTGTTCCTAGGTATCCATGTTAAATTGAGTATCACTCAACTCATCGAAACCCAAATGGGCGCACTTGATCACCCTATAAACATTCCAAGGGTGTTCCGGTGAGGGGACATCAAGCCCCGAGTCCTCACCAAATCAATTCCTGTACAGTGTGTTCTGGGACTTTCAACCCAAGGAAGCGTCATCGCCTTCCCCCTACTTTACCTTTTAGGGTATTCATGCCCAAGGACGTAACCGTCGCCCTTTTCATGTCTCACAATTTCTCTATATTAAATCATTATTAATAGAGTTAATTTTCCTAACCATGCTTCTCAATTTATAACATGTGTCAATTCATTATGTTCCTCGCCGTACAATACAAGACGAGTCCATGTCATAGTTTCATATGTGATACACATATAATATCAGTTCAACATAGATATATATATATTGCGGCAAAACAATCAATTTTAATTCTATAAAAACCTCACAAAAGATGAGTAATAGAATCCCTACCTTTTAAGCTTATCAACAGTCTCTTAATCCTGGAATCAATTAACGTTAGCTCCATACTCCCTTGATCCTAAGGCGTGCATAAGGACAATTAAAACTAAAGCACAACATACAACTACATTCATAAAATTTATTTTAATTTAATCTTAGAATTTCAAGAAATAACCACTGCCCATAGAGGTATTACAAAGTTTAACAATATAAATTTTCTGTCTAGGGCATATACACTTAGACTTCATACATATGCTCCAAAATAGCAACAAACATATACTTAGGTTTAAGAACGTAAATTTGAATAATCCTTTAGTATAAAAGAAAATTTATAAATGAAAGACTAAATTTGTTCATAAGATTCTAACCTCGGATTATGGTTAGTTGGAAGCTTGAAATGGCTTCAAAACAGGTTCCTTTACTTCGGTATGACTGAAATTCTTGCTCAAATGGAGGTGATGGTGGCTGATTTTTATGGCTGCCTTGAAGAAGTTCTCTAAGTATTTTGCTTCAGCAAAGAAATGAGAAGAAGAGTGTGGGAACCGTGGAAGAGAAAGGAAGAAAAGATGAAGTCTTTGAAGAGAAGTGATAGAAACAATTATAGAGGAGACATGTTGAAGCATGTCACGGAGGAAATAAAGAAAATGAGGGTCAAGAGTAGTTGGAAAAGATATCCTTATGTCTCATCTAAAGACTTTAACACACATAATGCCAATATGACATTTTTGAGATTTATTAGAAGTTCTAAGGCTTTTTTAGTAATCATACTAAATAAATATAGGAGAATTTTAGAAAATTTAAAAATAGATAAAAATAAATATTATAAAATAAATTTAAATGAAGCAATTTTTTTTTTATACATTAAAAATTAATTTAATTACCTCAATACCCGTTAGGAGAATAACGGGTGTCACAGCTCTACCCCCCTTAAAGAAATTTCGTCCTCGAAATTTCAATTCTAGCAATACTAGTAAAAATTTTAATTCCATTATGATTCCAATTCCGAGTCTAAACCGTTAATGTTGTTTGTCCTCCAAATTTAAGTTATCGTATCTCCACTCATTTACTTGCATAATAAATCTTACTCCTAAATCCCTCAATGAGAGTATTTCTGACAAGTTTCAACTTATAACACCGTGTAATAGTCTAAGAATCTGATCAGGCATACATATTGACCATACCATGATTCCAGTCCTTCATTGTCCATGGACTGTGATTTACAATCACATTTAAGGAGATTGCCAGAGAAATTTTATATACTTCATCTTTAGGTTCCTTTTCCTTTTTGAGTAAGGAAAAGTCAAATATATTTGATTTCATACCTCAACTAATAAACTAAAACATAATCATAAAACATATATCACAAACACTTATATTCAAAACCATACATTAAACTTACTCATAGAGATATTAAACGGAATCTCAGAGTTGCAAACATACCCGACATATTTTTCATTAAACAGCTATCCTCATGACACAAACATTCAATCCAAATAATATACTCATATTTCATATGGAATATCCCCATAACTGACTCTGGTACTTCCACATAATATTAACAGAATATTACACATTACAAACATAATACGGATACGTTTCGAGAGTACAAGGCACTCCGTATACCAGCTATCCATATCATGCATGCTTATAGGATACAAAAACATCGATAAACAAAAGATCGGACCTTAAGAAGGATGCGTTTCGAGAGCATCAAGTACTCCGTATCCAGCCATCCCGGCATTAGGCTCAATGAATCTAAAAGATTTAACAACGACGTACCACAAGAAACACAGAATACAAGGCAAACGGTTATTCGTAACACACGAAATACGGACACACATGCCTACATGCCAAAGATAAAACAAAAAGATTACAGATGGAGATTCAAATCAATTGGCCGCTCCCGGCTTTCCCTTTCCCATTCAAGCTTGGATGTTGCAGTGTCGGATTCTGGATGTATGATTTGCATTTTATCTATCAATTCCTCAGCTGTTGAAGCAGTGACAAAGATTTGTCTCTCCGATTCTGTAGTGATGTTTTCTTCCACAGCGTAATCTAGAAATTTCAAAAGACCGTCATAAAAACCCTTTACGTTCAGCAGTCCCAAAGGTTTGGAATAAAAGCCCAACAATTGCCCACAAGCAACTATAAATATTTCCTCAAGAGTACCTAGACCACCAGGTAATGCTATAAAAGCATCAGAATTATAGATTATGTCTTTAAAATTTTTAGGGATACTCCTGACTCCTTCTCCCTTACCTATGGCTTCCTTACAAAGGTTTCCTTCAACTGGAATATGAGGCCAAATTCTTACATCAGTAGCGTCACTAGACCTAGCTACTAGTGCCATATTTACCATCATTTTTAGACTACCACCCCCATAGATTATGTTAATCTTCTTGCGTGCTAGGACTTGCCCTAAGTGATTTGCAGCTTCTAAATAAGCTTTATCTTTTCCAAGGCTGGAACCACAAAAGACACAGACATTCTTTATTTTCTTCGTGGACTGGGAGGTAGACATATTTGGTTTATAGAAGTGGTTGCTTAATGTCTGCTCCACTTAGACTTCGGGTTCTACATGAGTTTTTAAAGATGAGAAATATACAAAAAGGGCTAAAGAGATAGACAAGTAGGTAATGAAAAAGTAATCCAAAGATTTAAACAAAATCTTGTGCGGATAAGAAAGTAAGATAAGGTGATTGATAGTTTATAGAAAATCTGATTCACTTTTTGAAAAAGATTAGACTCTAATTGTATAACTTTTGACAATTGAGAACAATTCGACAAAAGACCCTCATGACACAACTGTAGACTTTTTGACAAATATACTCCAAGTCTAGAAATTTAATATAAACGACAAATACTGTAGAACTTTTGAAATTTGAGACACAAATCTTGAAATATCTGGATAAGCTTTTCAAAATTCAAACATATTACTATACCGTATGTGACGTGTCTGATAAGATAATATATTTTATTATATATATATTTAAGAAAATCATAAATTAAATAAGATATTAACACTTACTGTATCAATCTAATAATCACAATTATTTCAAACACAAAAGCAAATATTCTGAGTAAAAGAAAAACACAAACTGTTGAACATCAGCTAAAACTGCTTCAAATAAGTAAAGACTAAATAACCTTTATAGAGCGATGACTTATTTCCCATCCAGTTTTCTTATGGCTTGGCAAACAGGATCTAGAAATACCATATTCCTGAGGCGTTGTCTTTCTGTATAAAATTTAGGCCAGAGTTTAAAAATAGCTCCTTGAACATATCCACTAGGGTGACCGTGGAGAGGAGGATGGATGCTATCCAAGTTCTCCTTTGAAAGTCCATCCCTACAAAACCTTATTTTATCCTCTCTATTCGTAGACATATAACCAGGTGAAGTACATTTACCGTTACAATGTTGTCTTCCACATTTGTTACAAGTGACCACGATGGCACGAGCTCTTCTTTTCATTGCACTACGACTGGTACCTGTTCCTGGTAAACCGACATCTTGACTAAAGTCACTCGGACGGATTTTCCCCTCTATTAACATTCTCACATCACAAGGGATACCAAAACGCATAAGAATCCACAACCGAGTAATTCTAGCCTTGTATTTCTTTCTGAGAATCTTTTGGGAGAGTGATGGGAAATACTTTCTCAGATGTTGGTACTTTGGGTCCATGATGAGATGAAAGAAGAGTAAATAGAAAGGAAAAATTAAGATAGTAAATTGCAGAATCCTAGAATTCCTTCTTCTTTTAGAGGAAAAGAAGAATTTTTAATGAAAAAGAAGAGGATTTGCGATTTAGAGAAAAAATAACAAATTAAGAGAGAAAAAGTGAACTCGGAGAAATAAGGTCTTACGCACAGTAAACGTATATGTAAACAATAATTAAACCACTGTATATGACACGTATAGAGACCACGTGGGAGAGACAGTGTGAATCAAACTGATTTAAGATTTGAACTAGGCCCAAATGTTCTAAGTTGAAAATGGTCAGGTTGTTTCGGGCCTTAACACATTTGGAACGAGTTAAATAACAAACATAAAATTGAAAACCAATTTGTATAAATCTTAAACCCAATTCAAAGTCCACTATAGATAAAGTTAACTATAAACAACAAATCTAATTTAACGACAACAAGGATCTTCCTGAATGATCCAGCAACTCAAATAATTTTGTTTTAATCAAAACCTTATTGAACAATGCATACACCCATATGTTATTCCTAATACTCAACATCTATCAATGGATTCATCATCATTACTACCAAGGGTTTAGAATGCGACTAACCTTGAAATCAATACGATTTACGTCTTTCAACGTAGACCATATCAACGAACAAAGACACTTGATGTTACTACTTAAGAACATCTACAATCCCCACAATTCTACTTATACAATATCGAATTTCCTCATATAACAAAATCTTAGGTAACCAAAAGATTCACTGATACACTTAAATACAATGTACGTAACGAAATATTCCAATTTTGAGATTCATGCATTCTAGACTTTACACAGTCTCAACAGACCAAAAGTCTAACATTTATCTCTCTCAAGATTCAATACCATGATTCCCAACTTATATCATATTCCTCGAATATATAGAACTTTTAAGAAAAGACATTGACACTTATGTGCTCCATCGAATCCACACATAATCATTACTTAGGTTTGAAGCAATTACGAAAAATTTGGCATATCTATGTCAAACTTTAAAATCAATAAATCAAGCCTTATATATATATATTTTTTATTGTTTTTCACGAGACAAAAGGCTCTTAAATCCTCGTATCTACACGAATTTCTCATCGTTTATACGAATTAGATATGCTTATAGATCCTAATATTATACGAATCTCTCATAAGCATTCTACTTATAAACTCATTCCATATAATTATCATTCCCTCATAACTATTAATACTTTCCTTCTATATAATTATTGTACTCATATAACTATTGATATTTTCATTCTATGGCCTTTCCATGTTACATCCTTCTAGACTGTATAAATCAATGTGAAGGTTCATTTTGATGATGACAATGAAAATTCAGCTTCAAAACCATCTCAAAAATATATTTTTTTAAAGTGGTGCTACACTCCCTAGGTTAACCGAACCTAGGCTCTGATACCAAAAATTCTGTAACGCCCCTATATGGGGGTTAACAGTTTTTAATGAGATAAAATAAAAATAAATAATAAAAGTAAAACCTTAAAAATAAAATTTGCCCGGGACTTAAATGAAAACTCTCAACTCAAAAATAAAAATATAAACGACAAATAAACCACAGTTTTAATGTAGCACCTTTAATTTAATAATATAAACTGTTGTCATCATCATTTTAACCCTCAACACATTATAATACAGTCACAGAAAGTAACAATTGATGCTTACATTATCATGAAGAACATTCTCAACGATTGAAGCAGTCTCAATGTAATATAGCTACATCACTTCATCAACTATATTTCTCGTAGCCACCTCACACTTAGTGAGTCCTGAAAAGATATAAACAAAAGGGAATGAGCAACACTATGCTCAGTAGAGAAAGCCATTACTCACCTTTAGGTTTTTATCATTACCACATTAAAATCTGCATGGTTAGTAAGTCACATCATATTCCAGATTATGAGGTTTATTATGATCACATCTTATGGATACCGTAGTTAATCATTACCAAGTGTCATAATTACACATTTATACAAATATTACCAATCATCATTGTTCCTAGGTATCCATGTTAAATTGAGTATCACTCAACTCATCGAAACCCAAATGGGCGCACTTGATCACCCTATAAACATTCCAAGGGTGTTCCGGTGAGGGGACATCAAGCCCCGAGTCCTCACCAAATCAATTCCTGTACAGTGTGTTCTGGGACTTTCAACCCAAGGAAGCGTCATCGCCTTCCCCCTACTTTACCTTTTAGGGTATTCATGCCCAAGGACGTAACCGTCGCCCTTTTCATGTCTCACAATTTCTCTATATTAAATCATTATTAATAGAGTTAATTTTCCTAACCATGCTTCTCAATTTATAACATGTGTCAATTCATTATGTTCCTCGCCGTACAATACAAGACGAGTCCATGTCATAGTTTCATATGTGATACACATATAATATCAGTTCAACATAGATATATATATATTGCGGCAAAACAATCAATTTTAATTCTATAAAAACCTCACAAAAGATGAGTAATAGAATCCCTACCTTTTAAGCTTATCAACAGTCTCTTAATCCTGGAATCAATTAACGTTAGCTCCATACTCCCTTGATCCTAAGGCGTGCATAAGGACAATTAAAACTAAAGCACAACATACAACTACATTCATAAAATTTATTTTAATTTAATCTTAGAATTTCAAGAAATAACCACTGCCCATAGAGGTATTACAAAGTTTAACAATATAAATTTTCTGTCTAGGGCATATACACTTAGACTTCATACATATGCTCCAAAATAGCAACAAACATATACTTAGGTTTAAGAACGTAAATTTGAATAATCCTTTAGTATAAAAGAAAATTTATAAATGAAAGACTAAATTTGTTCATAAGATTCTAACCTCGGATTATGGTTAGTTGGAAGCTTGAAATGGCTTCAAAACAGGTTCCTTTACTTCGGTATGACTGAAATTCTTGCTCAAATGGAGGTGATGGTGGCTGATTTTTATGGCTGCCTTGAAGAAGTTCTCTAAGTATTTTGCTTCAGCAAAGAAATGAGAAGAAGAGTGTGGGAACCGTGGAAGAGAAAGGAAGAAAAGATGAAGTCTTTGAAGAGAAGTGATAGAAACAATTATAGAGGAGACATGTTGAAGCATGTCACGGAGGAAATAAAGAAAATGAGGGTCAAGAGTAGTTGGAAAAGATATCCTTATGTCTCATCTAAAGACTTTAACACACATAATGCCAATATGACATTTTTGAGATTTATTAGAAGTTCTAAGGCTTTTTTAGTAATCATACTAAATAAATATAGGAGAATTTTAGAAAATTTAAAAATAGATAAAAATAAATATTATAAAATAAATTTAAATGAAGCAATTTTTTTTTATACATTAAAAATTAATTTAATTACCTCAATACCCGTTAGGAGAATAACGGGTGTCACAGCTCTACCCCCCTTAAAGAAATTTCGTCCTCGAAATTTCAATTCTAGCAATACTAGTAAAAATTTTAATTCCATTATGATTCCAATTCCGAGTCTAAACCGTTAATGTTGTTTGTCCTCCAAATTTAAGTTATCGTATCTCCACTCATTTACTTGCATAATAAATCTTACTCCTAAATCCCTCAATGAGAGTATTTCTGACAAGTTTCAACTTATAACACCGTGTAATAGTCTAAGAATCTGATCAGGCATACATATTGACCATACCATGATTCCAGTCCTTCATTGTCCATGGACTGTGATTTACAATCACATTTAAGGAGATTGCCAGAGAAATTTTATATACTTCATCTTTAGGTTCCTTTTCCTTTTTGAGTAAGGAAAAGTCAAATATATTTGATTTCATACCTCAACTAATAAACTAAAACATAATCATAAAACATATATCACAAACACTTATATTCAAAACCATACATTAAACTTACTCATAGAGATATTAAACGGAATCTCAGAGTTGCAAACATACCCGACATATTTTTCATTAAACAGCTATCCTCATGACACAAACATTCAATCCAAATAATATACTCATATTTCATATGGAATATCCCCATAACTGACTCTGGTACTTCCACATAATATTAACAGAATATTACACATTACAAACATAATACGGATACGTTTCGAGAGTACAAGGCACTCCGTATACCAGCTATCCATATCATGCATGCTTATAGGATACAAAAACATCGATAAACAAAAGATCGGACCTTAAGAAGGATGCGTTTCGAGAGCATCAAGTACTCCGTATCCAGCCATCCCGGCATTAGGCTCAATGAATCTAAAAGATTTAACAACGACGTACCACAAGAAACACAGAATACAAGGCAAACGGTTATTCGTAACACACGAAATACGGACACACATGCCTACATGCCAAAGATAAAACAAAAAGATTACAGATGGAGATTCAAATCAATTGGCCGCTCCCGGCTTTCCCTTTCCCATTCAAGCTTGGATGTTGCAGTGTCGGATTCTGGATGTATGATTTGCATTTTATCTATCAATTCCTCAGCTGTTGAAGCAGTGACAAAGATTTGTCTCTCCGATTCTGTAGTGATGTTTTCTTCCACAGCGTAATCTAGAAATTTCAAAAGACCGTCATAAAAACCCTTTACGTTCAGCAGTCCCAAAGGTTTGGAATAAAAGCCCAACAATTGCCCACAAGCAACTATAAATATTTCCTCAAGAGTACCTAGACCACCAGGTAATGCTATAAAAGCATCAGAATTATAGATTATGTCTTTAAAATTTTTAGGGATACTCCTGACTCCTTCTCCCTTACCTATGGCTTCCTTACAAAGGTTTCCTTCAACTGGAATATGAGGCCAAATTCTTACATCAGTAGCGTCACTAGACCTAGCTACTAGTGCCATATTTACCATCATTTTTAGACTACCACCCCCATAGATTATGTTAATCTTCTTGCGTGCTAGGACTTGCCCTAAGTGATTTGCAGCTTCTAAATAAGCTTTATCTTTTCCAAGGCTGGAACCACAAAAGACACAGACATTCTTTATTTTCTTCGTGGACTGGGAGGTAGACATATTTGGTTTATAGAAGTGGTTGCTTAATGTCTGCTCCACTTAGACTTCGGGTTCTACATGAGTTTTTAAAGATGAGAAATATACAAAAAGGGCTAAAGAGATAGACAAGTAGGTAATGAAAAAGTAATCCAAAGATTTAAACAAAATCTTGTGCGGATAAGAAAGTAAGATAAGGTGATTGATAGTTTATAGAAAATCTGATTCACTTTTTGAAAAAGATTAGACTCTAATTGTATAACTTTTGACAATTGAGAACAATTCGACAAAAGACCCTCATGACACAACTGTAGACTTTTTGACAAATATACTCCAAGTCTAGAAATTTAATATAAACGACAAATACTGTAGAACTTTTGAAATTTGAGACACAAATCTTGAAATATCTGGATAAGCTTTTCAAAATTCAAACATATTACTATACCGTATGTGACGTGTCTGATAAGATAATATATTTTATTATATATATATTTAAGAAAATCATAAATTAAATAAGATATTAACACTTACTGTATCAATCTAATAATCACAATTATTTCAAACACAAAAGCAAATATTCTGAGTAAAAGAAAAACACAAACTGTTGAACATCAGCTAAAACTGCTTCAAATAAGTAAAGACTAAATAACCTTTATAGAGCGATGACTTATTTCCCATCCAGTTTTCTTATGGCTTGGCAAACAGGATCTAGAAATACCATATTCCTGAGGCGTTGTCTTTCTGTATAAAATTTAGGCCAGAGTTTAAAAATAGCTCCTTGAACATATCCACTAGGGTGACCGTGGAGAGGAGGATGGATGCTATCCAAGTTCTCCTTTGAAAGTCCATCCCTACAAAACCTTATTTTATCCTCTCTATTCGTAGACATATAACCAGGTGAAGTACATTTACCGTTACAATGTTGTCTTCCACATTTGTTACAAGTGACCACGATGGCACGAGCTCTTCTTTTCATTGCACTACGACTGGTACCTGTTCCTGGTAAACCGACATCTTGACTAAAGTCACTCGGACGGATTTTCCCCTCTATTAACATTCTCACATCACAAGGGATACCAAAACGCATAAGAATCCACAACCGAGTAATTCTAGCCTTGTATTTCTTTCTGAGAATCTTTTGGGAGAGTGATGGGAAATACTTTCTCAGATGTTGGTACTTTGGGTCCATGATGAGATGAAAGAAGAGTAAATAGAAAGGAAAAATTAAGATAGTAAATTGCAGAATCCTAGAATTCCTTCTTCTTTTAGAGGAAAAGAAGAATTTTTAATGAAAAAGAAGAGGATTTGCGATTTAGAGAAAAAATAACAAATTAAGAGAGAAAAAGTGAACTCGGAGAAATAAGGTCTTACGCACAGTAAACGTATATGTAAACAATAATTAAACCACTGTATATGACACGTATAGAGACCACGTGGGAGAGACAGTGTGAATCAAACTGATTTAAGATTTGAACTAGGCCCAAATGTTCTAAGTTGAAAATGGTCAGGTTGTTTCGGGCCTTAACACATTTGGAACGAGTTAAATAACAAACATAAAATTGAAAACCAATTTGTATAAATCTTAAACCCAATTCAAAGTCCACTATAGATAAAGTTAACTATAAACAACAAATCTAATTTAACGACAACAAGGATCTTCCTGAATGATCCAGCAACTCAAATAATTTTGTTTTAATCAAAACCTTATTGAACAATGCATACACCCATATGTTATTCCTAATACTCAACATCTATCAATGGATTCATCATCATTACTACCAAGGGTTTAGAATGCGACTAACCTTGAAATCAATACGATTTACGTCTTTCAACGTAGACCATATCAACGAACAAAGACACTTGATGTTACTACTTAAGAACATCTACAATCCCCACAATTCTACTTATACAATATCGAATTTCCTCATATAACAAAATCTTAGGTAACCAAAAGATTCACTGATACACTTAAATACAATGTACGTAACGAAATATTCCAATTTTGAGATTCATGCATTCTAGACTTTACACAGTCTCAACAGACCAAAAGTCTAACATTTATCTCTCTCAAGATTCAATACCATGATTCCCAACTTATATCATATTCCTCGAATATATAGAACTTTTAAGAAAAGACATTGACACTTATGTGCTCCATCGAATCCACACATAATCATTACTTAGGTTTGAAGCAATTACGAAAAATTTGGCATATCTATGTCAAACTTTAAAATCAATAAATCAAGCCTTATATATATATATTTTTTATTGTTTTTCACGAGACAAAAGGCTCTTAAATCCTCGTATCTACACGAATTTCTCATCGTTTATACGAATTAGATATGCTTATAGATCCTAATATTATACGAATCTCTCATAAGCATTCTACTTATAAACTCATTCCATATAATTATCATTCCCTCATAACTATTAATACTTTCCTTCTATATAATTATTGTACTCATATAACTATTGATATTTTCATTCTATGGCCTTTCCATGTTACATCCTTCTAGACTGTATAAATCAATGTGAAGGTTCATTTTGATGATGACAATGAAAATTCAGCTTCAAAACCATCTCAAAAATATATTTTTTTAAAGTGGTGCTACACTCCCTAGGTTAACCGAACCTAGGCTCTGATACCAAAAATTCTGTAACGCCCCTATATGGGGGTTAACAGTTTTTAATGAGATAAAATAAAAATAAATAATAAAAGTAAAACCTTAAAAATAAAATTTGCCCGGGACTTAAATGAAAACTCTCAACTCAAAAATAAAAATATAAACGACAAATAAACCACAGTTTTAATGTAGCACCTTTAATTTAATAATATAAACTGTTGTCATCATCATTTTAACCCTCAACACATTATAATACAGTCACAGAAAGTAACAATTGATGCTTACATTATCATGAAGAACATTCTCAACGATTGAAGCAGTCTCAATGTAATATAGCTACATCACTTCATCAACTATATTTCTCGTAGCCACCTCACACTTAGTGAGTCCTGAAAAGATATAAACAAAAGGGAATGAGCAACACTATGCTCAGTAGAGAAAGCCATTACTCACCTTTAGGTTTTTATCATTACCACATTAAAATCTGCATGGTTAGTAAGTCACATCATATTCCAGATTATGAGGTTTATTATGATCACATCTTATGGATACCGTAGTTAATCATTACCAAGTGTCATAATTACACATTTATACAAATATTACCAATCATCATTGTTCCTAGGTATCCATGTTAAATTGAGTATCACTCAACTCATCGAAACCCAAATGGGCGCACTTGATCACCCTATAAACATTCCAAGGGTGTTCCGGTGAGGGGACATCAAGCCCCGAGTCCTCACCAAATCAATTCCTGTACAGTGTGTTCTGGGACTTTCAACCCAAGGAAGCGTCATCGCCTTCCCCCTACTTTACCTTTTAGGGTATTCATGCCCAAGGACGTAACCGTCGCCCTTTTCATGTCTCACAATTTCTCTATATTAAATCATTATTAATAGAGTTAATTTTCCTAACCATGCTTCTCAATTTATAACATGTGTCAATTCATTATGTTCCTCGCCGTACAATACAAGACGAGTCCATGTCATAGTTTCATATGTGATACACATATAATATCAGTTCAACATAGATATATATATATTGCGGCAAAACAATCAATTTTAATTCTATAAAAACCTCACAAAAGATGAGTAATAGAATCCCTACCTTTTAAGCTTATCAACAGTCTCTTAATCCTGGAATCAATTAACGTTAGCTCCATACTCCCTTGATCCTAAGGCGTGCATAAGGACAATTAAAACTAAAGCACAACATACAACTACATTCATAAAATTTATTTTAATTTAATCTTAGAATTTCAAGAAATAACCACTGCCCATAGAGGTATTACAAAGTTTAACAATATAAATTTTCTGTCTAGGGCATATACACTTAGACTTCATACATATGCTCCAAAATAGCAACAAACATATACTTAGGTTTAAGAACGTAAATTTGAATAATCCTTTAGTATAAAAGAAAATTTATAAATGAAAGACTAAATTTGTTCATAAGATTCTAACCTCGGATTATGGTTAGTTGGAAGCTTGAAATGGCTTCAAAACAGGTTCCTTTACTTCGGTATGACTGAAATTCTTGCTCAAATGGAGGTGATGGTGGCTGATTTTTATGGCTGCCTTGAAGAAGTTCTCTAAGTATTTTGCTTCAGCAAAGAAATGAGAAGAAGAGTGTGGGAACCGTGGAAGAGAAAGGAAGAAAAGATGAAGTCTTTGAAGAGAAGTGATAGAAACAATTATAGAGGAGACATGTTGAAGCATGTCACGGAGGAAATAAAGAAAATGAGGGTCAAGAGTAGTTGGAAAAGATATCCTTATGTCTCATCTAAAGACTTTAACACACATAATGCCAATATGACATTTTTGAGATTTATTAGAAGTTCTAAGGCTTTTTTAGTAATCATACTAAATAAATATAGGAGAATTTTAGAAAATTTAAAAATAGATAAAAATAAATATTATAAAATAAATTTAAATGAAGCAATTTTTTTTTTATACATTAAAAATTAATTTAATTACCTCAATACCCGTTAGGAGAATAACGGGTGTCACACTATCAATCATCATTTCTCCCATGGCCTTTGTGAACACATAAGTATCTTGCCATCCATATATTTGTGCCCTGAAAAAACAATAGAAAAATATCACTTCATGTCTCACTATATTGATATACAATTCATGGCCTTGTAATTCTCAATCATAAACCAACGTAAAAAGATAAATCCAATACCTCTCTAGGCCCAACTCTTTCATCTTTTGAGCCATGGCATTGTTTTCCAAAGCTTCCTTTGAAGTCAAAGCCAGTTTCATTTCGTTTTCGACATCAAGAATCGGAAGCAATCCTGACGGGGTTTTGGAAATGAAATTTTCCCTCGATATGCTTTCTCCTACACGGAATGGCTTCTCCAAAATCCTTCCCTGTCTTTGTCCATTCACATAAGCTGTGTATGAGAAGACAAGGCATATTATTTGCCAATGTTTTTCGAGAACTCCCAATTCAGAAAAGTCTTCTAATACTTTCCTTTTTCTATTCACTTACCTGTTGATACTTGGAGGAAAAGCTTGAGTTTCTTACAGTTCTTCGAAAAGTTCATAACATGACAAGGCCCTTTTGTGTTTATACTCAGAGCAACATCATATCTGAAAAAAAAAAAAAAACAAATAAATCTTTTCTATTTAGACTCATTTGATATAGAAATCTTTATTGCATTTTCATTAGTCCATCAGAAGAAAGAAAAAGCCTTGACCTTTCATCAAATGTTGTGTTGGCTGCAGAATTCACAATGACATCAACTTCTCTAGCAATTGTTTCGGCCAAGTCGTTGTCGATTCCAAGATCAGATTCGTAGACATTTCCTGCCACTGGGACTAGTTTGCTCAACATGAACGCTTGATAAGATTTTCCATAACATTGCTGTAGACGCTTGAAAAGTTCCGCATTTATGATCTAAAAGTACACCAACAATACATTAGCCCAAGTATATATATATATATATATATATATATGCATATACATATATATGACAAAGGAAACTTTATAAACACAATTAAAATAAAGTTAGTATACTTCATTTTTTAGCCTTTCCATTGCAGCTTCCTTGTTCTTGGCCTTGATCAAGAGAAATATCTTTCCCACATCAGGCACTGTCCTTAATATCTTTTCTATAAGAACTACACAAGAAAAAAAAAAGTAATAAAAGAAAAAAAAACTTAGACCCTTATTAAATTATTTTTTATAGCATAAAATAACATATAACGTTGTGAATATAAATCAAATGTACCTTTTGCTAGAAACCCAGTTGCACCAGTTACAAAAAAGCTTTTCCCTCTAAGAAACTGTACAATTCCAATTCCATCATCATGCATTTCCGCCGAAGAAACAGATTGTGTTTGTGATTGTGATTGTGATCCATAAAAAGGAACCAAATCTTTCACTGCAATGTTATTCTGATCAGCCTGGCTCTTCCCATTGGGAGACAAAACGAAGCTTCCTTTCTCCACCAAGTCTGTTTGGCTTGCTCTCAAAATAGAAGATAATCTGCTACCACTACTGGTACTAGTAGTACTACTTACACTACTAGTACTAGTCTTTATAGCATTTCCACCTCCTTGGCAATGCACAAAAGTGATCCTAGTCTTCTTCCTCGAGGAGCGAAAGCTGCTCCCGAGTCTACTTGGTGCGAAGAAGGGAGGATGTCGGAACAAAGTTTCCATGACCATTAATTAAATGGGGTGAAGCAAAAGTGATCAGAACAAGGAAGGAAAAGGGGAAAAAAAAAAAAAGCTTGATGGCTTTGAAGTGTCTAGATAAATTTTGGCCTTTGACTTTTGTTTGAGGGACTTTAGCTATACACTTTCTCAATCAAATGGGGAGAGAGGAGGAAAAAAAAAAAAAAGCAAGTAAACTAACTGAATTCTACAATATAAGATATGGGTTTGGTTTGGTTTTAAAGAGAAAAAGAGAGAGAGAGAGAGAGATGTTTTGAGTGTAGAAAGGTGGGATGTAAAAGAAGGAGAAGATGGGGTTCAGGTAGATTTGAATAGGTGGGATTTATAGGACAGTTTTTGCTTGGAAAAGGGGCACTCCTTTTGCCACTCCCTTCTGGTTTTTTTGGCAGTTTCCACACATGTTACCCAGCAAACAGCTAAGACGGCGGCAACTCTCTTTTTATTCTACTCCTTTAATTAGTCTTCTGTGGCGATGTGGGATATTTATTATGCACCATAGTTTAAAGCAAAATTGTAGGAGGGTGAAAAGGGTGTGAGTGTCATGGTTGCAAGATTTTGTGTTACTTCTTTATCTAATAAATTTCCGGGTTTTTAATTTTTAATTTTTATTTTTTTAATTTTTCATGAATAACATGTTGTGAAATGTTTTGCTGGCGAGCAATCTTTGAATGCCTCAAACCTTATTTTTAACCCCTTGATAAGTTAGCAGTGTTAGAATTTGGGTCTTGCATATATCCGAGAATTGTTCTTTTTTTTTTTTTTTGGGAAGTGAGATTCGTGCTAAATTGGGTAGCAAGTGTTGAGGATTTTAGGAATATGAATCATTGGTCCCCTTAATGAGAGAAAAAAGAATGTTGGACACAATTTCAGGAGGAAGAGTTTAATTCTCATTGACTAACCTAAGATGAATCTTACAAGCTTTAAATAGAAGAACTAATTATTAACTCTGACTAGTCTAACTATGATTAGACACAAAAGCCGAAAGTGGATCTTCTATCATCAAGTCTAATGCCCAATGACTTCATAACAAACCATAATTTGAAGTCTCGGAAAAGATATTTGAGTATTCTCTTCACAGCTTTCCAATAAAGTGGAAAAGGATTTTGAATAAATTGGTACACTTTATTCACAAGACAGGCAAGCTCAGTTCTTGTAATTGTAATGCATTGCAATGCATCCGCTACACTCCTATAAAGCTGTGGGCTTTCAACTGGATCACTCCCACAACTGAAGAATTTTTTTCCAGTTGTCGTTGGAGCGGTTACACTTCTAGCAAACTGCATCTTGGTTTTGCAAAGGCGATAATGCATTTTGTCTGTGAAAATGCAGATCACAAGTGGCAGTTTTCTTCACTTGGATATCAAGAAAAATAGTCAAGATTACCCATGTCTTTTAGAGTAAATTCTTGATTTGTCTTGTCGAGATACTATTGTACTACCTTTGCATTACTATCATCCATATACATTTGGATGAACATTGTAAACTCTTAGTAAAACTGACAAATAAGGATTGATCTGTTTTACAAGAGAGAAATTTCAACTTTAATAAATCTTGATGAAGCTTCTCAAACCAAGCTCCAAGAGCTTGTTTGAGTCCGTAAAAGGATTTTAGTAGCTTGCAAACCAGATGGGATTAATAGAGATTAATGAAATGGACTGCTCCATATGGACTTCCTCCTAAAGAGTGCCATTGAGAGAGGTATTGTGGACACCTAACTGCCAAATCACCTAATTTTTACACTAAGATATCATGAGAATCACTCTCATTGTTGTTGGTTTGACAATAGAATACGACCTGCCTTTCTGAGCCGTTACGTAATGCTCTTTTTTTAAACTTAATCTTAATATTACTCATGAAAATAAGGAATCTTTTTTTTTTTTGAAACATAACCAAAATACTTAATTATATTCCTTAATGTTTTCCCATAATATTTTTAAAACATTTGCCTACTTATAATTACAAACTATTTATTTAAACGTTCTTGCAAAAGTGGTACTAGCTTACTGCTAGACCGGAACATACTATAAAATAAATAGTTATGAAAAGTGGAATTAAAACTTGTAGTGGTATATATAGCTAAATCATCTCATTTGTTCCACCGCTGTGCCCAGCTCATCAACCTTTTATACTGGCCTTTTGGTAGAATTTCCTATGGCATGAAGGATCTAGATGAGCTTTCACTTAACAAGTTCAAACACATCTCACAAAATATTTTATAAGATTACAACAGTAATGCAATGTATGGTTTCATTTATGCTTACTTATGAATATCTTATTATCATTTATAACTTGTCCTTCATTATGGGCCCAAGTGTTCGTACCGAGTGTGCGTGATTATCAACACCGAGATCGTATCTTAACTTGATGCTCACCTTAGACTGGGAGACTTATAAACCTCACCTAAGTGGAGGTTGGTATGACACTTAATTATTTTATCTTATCTTTCTTAACTTTGAGGTTTAGATTACTAACTTGTAATCTTAGTGAATCTATTTTATGCAATAACTTGGTATTAAATATAACATGCATAACATTTGCAAGTATAGAGCATTCATTAATAAGGCATACAAAAATCAATTTATTCATACTGTAGGTGAGGTTTGAGATTTACTTGGACCTCGTGCTAACACTCCTTTTAATTACTTTTTCTTTGGTTAGTTGGCTTTGTGTCTTGTTAATGTGACACCCGACTATTAGTTTGTGTCTACGTTAATTGTCTAAATCTATATTATTTAACTTAGGTAAATTGAAATCAATTAACGTCTCATTTAAAGATTTTGAATTTCGTATGTCTAGAATCATTGCTTGTTTTAAAACTTTATGCTTAATCGGTAAGCTCGGGTCCATTTTGACCCTTTTTGTAAAAATGAATAGGGTATTTGGTATGTGGTTAGAACCATTGGTTAAAACTGTAAACACTATAGCATCTGAGAGCTTTATACTATAGCAAATTTTTGGCTTTTACTGTAGCATATGAGAGTTTTTGTAACGCCCCTATATGGGGGTTAACAGTTTTTAATGAGATAAAATAAAAATAAATAATAAAAGTAAAACCTTAAAAATAAAATTTGCCCGGGACTTAAATGAAAACTCTCAACTCAAAAATAAAAATATAAACGATAAATAAACCACAGTTTAATGTAGCACCTTAAATTTAATAGTATAAACTGTTGTCATCATCATTTTAACCCTCAACACATTGTAATACAGTCACAGAAAGTAACAATTGATGCTTACATTATCATGAAGAACATTCTCAACAATTGAAGCAGACCCAATGTAATATAGCTACACCACTTCCTCAACTATATTTCTCGTAGCCACCTCACACTTAGTGAGTCCTGAAAAGATAAAAATATAAGGGAATGAGCGACACTATGCTCAGTAGAGAAAGCCATTACTCACCTTTAGGTTTTTATCATTACCACATTAAAACCTGCATGGTTAGTAAGTTACATCATATTCCAGATTATGAGGTTTATTATGATCACATCTTATGGATACCGTAGTTAATCGTTACCAAGTGTCATAATTACACATTTATACAAATATTACCAATCATCATTGTTCCTAGGTATCCATGTTAAATTGAGTATCACTCAACTCATCGAAACCCAAATGGGCGCACTTGATCACCCTATAAACATTCCACGGGTGTTCCGGTGAGGGGACATCAAGCCCCGAGTCCTCACCAAATCAATTCCTGTACAGTGTGTTCTGGGACTTTCAACCCAAGGAAGCGTCATCGCCTTCCCCCTATTTTACCTTTTAGGGTATTCATGCCCAAGGACGTAACCGTCGCCCTCTTCATGTCTCACAATTTCTCTATATTGAATCATTATTAATAGAGTCAGTTTTCCTAACCATGCTTCTCAATTTATAACATGTGTCAATTCATTATGTTCCTCGCCGTACAATACAAGACGAGTCCATGTCATAGTTTCATATGTGATACTCATATAATATCAGTTCAACATAGATATATATATATTGCGGCAAAACAATCAATTTTAATTCTATAAAAACCTCACAAAAGATGAGTAATAGAATCCCTACCTTTCAAGCTTATCAACAATCTTTTAATCCTGGAATCAATTAACATTAGCTCCATACTCCCTTGATCCTAAGGCGTGCATAAGGACAATTAAAACTAAAGCACAACATACAACTACATTCATAAATAAATCATGTGTAAACCTATCTTACTAGTATGGCATTAAAGCTTTTATATAAATCTCTTTTGAATACCACAGTAAACAATTTTTGTCTTAACACAATATAAAATGTGAACAAGTAATCTATATGTTCTAGTCCCTAATAAGATTCATCAATCACTTAGGATAATATTGGAAAGGTTGCAAGACATTAAAGAATTAGGTGGTGAGCAAAGATGGGTTCTTGGTTCAGGTTAGTAGTTGGTATACCATAACAAACTGGCAGATTTACTAGTTTCCAATACAAAAATTGAATAATTCTTAGAAAATAAAATACAACTCCGATTTAGGTTTATGATAGCTCGTTAGAAAGCCTAGGATGCTACTTTTCAAATATGCAAACCAATTTATAAAATTCATTTTAATTTAATCTTAGAATTTCAAGAAATAACCACTGCCCATAGAGGTATTACAAAGTTTAACAATATAAATTTTCTGTCTAGGGCATATACACTTAGACTTCATACATATGCTCCAAAATAGCAACAAACATATACTTAGGTTTAAGAACGCAAATTTGAATAATCCTTTAGTATAAAAGAAAATTTATAAATGAAAGACTAAATTTGTTCATAAGATTCTAACCTCGGATTATGGTTAGTTGGAAGCTTGAAATGGCTTCAAAACAGGTTCCTTTACTTTGGTATGACTGAAATTCTTGCTCAAATGGAGGTGATGGTGGCTGATTTTTATGGCTGCCTTGAAGAAGTTCTCTAAGTATTTTGCTTCAGCAAAGAAATGAGAAGAAGAGTGTGGGAACCGTGGAAGAGAAAGGAAGAAAAGATGAAGTCTTTGAAGAGAAGTGATGGAAACAATTATAGAGGAGACATGTTGAAGCATGTCACGGAGGAAATAAAGAAAATGAGGGTCAAGAGTAGTTGGAAAAGATATCCTTATGTCTCATCTAAAGACTTTAACACACATAATGCCAATATGACATTTTTGAGATTTATTAGAAGTTCTAAGGCTTTTTTAGTAATCATACTAAATAAATATAGGAGAATTTTAGAAAACTTAAAAATAGATAAAAATAAATATTATAAAATAAATTTAAATGAAGCAATTTTTTTTTATACATTAAAAATTAATTTAATTACCTCAATACCCGTTAGGAGAATAACGGGTGTCACAGCTCTACCCCCCTAAAAGAAATTTCGTCCTCGAAATTTCAATTCTAGTAATACTAGTAAAAATTATGATTCCACTATGATTCCAATTCTGAGTCTAAACCATTAATGTTGTTTGTCCTCCAAATTTAAGTTATCGTATCTCCACTTATTTACTTGCATAATAAATCTTACTCCTAAATCCCTCAATGAGAGTATTTCTGACAAGTTTCAACTTATAACACCGTATAATAGTCTAAGAATCTGATCAGGCATACATATTGACCATATCATGATTCCAGTCCTTCATTGTCCATGGACCGTGATTTACAATCACATTTAAGGAGATTGCCAGAGAAATTTTATATACTTCATCTTTAGGTTCCTTTTCCTTTTTGAGTAAGGAAAAGTCAAATATATTTGATTTCATACCTCAACTAATAAACTAAAACATAATCATAAAACATATATCACAAACACTTTTATTCAAAACTATACATTAAACTTACTCATAGAGATATTAAACGGAATCTCAGAGTTGCAAACATACCCGACATATTTTTCATTAAACAGCTATCCTCATGACACAAACATTCAATCCAAATAATATACTCATATTTCATATGGAATATCCCCATAACTGACTCTGGTACTTCCACATAATATTAACAGAATATTACACATTACAAACATGATACGGATACGTTTCGAGAGTACAAGGCACTCCGTATACCAGCTATCCATATCATGCATGCTTAGAGGATACAAAAACATCGATAAACAAAAGATCGGACCTTAAGAAGGATGCGTTTCGAGAGCATCAAGTACTCCGTATCCAGCCATCCCGGCATTAGGCTCAATGAATCTAAAAGATTTAACAACGACATACCACAAGAAACACAGAATACAAGGCAAACGGTTATTCGTAACACACGAAATACGGACACACATGCCTACATGCCAAAGATAAAACAAAAAGATTACAGATGGAGATTCAAATCAATTGGCCGCTCCCGGCTTTCCCTTTCCCATTCAAGCTTGGATGTTGCAGTGTCGGATTCTGGATGTATGATTTGCATTTTATCTATCAATTCCTCAGCTGTTGAAGCAGTGACAAAGATTTGTCTCTCCGATTCTGTAGTGATGTTTTCTTCCACAGCGTAATCTAGAAATTTCAAAAGACCGTCATAAAAACCCTTTACGTTCATCAGTCCCAAAGGTTTGGAATAAAAGCCCAACAATTGCCCACAAGCAACTATAAATATTTCCTCAAGAGTACCTAGACCACCAGGTAATGCTATAAAAGCATCAGAATTATAGATTATGTCTTTAAAATTTTTAGGGATACTCCTGACTCCTTCTCCCTTACCTATGGCTTCCTTACAAAGGTTTCCTTCAACTGGAATATGAGGCCAAATTCTTACAACAGTAGCGTCGCTAGACCTAGCTGCTAGTGCCATATTTTCCATCATTTTTATACTACCACCCCCATAGATTATGTTAATCTTCTTGCGTGCTAGGACTTGCCCTAAGTGATTTGCAGCTTCTAAATAAGCTTTATCTTTTCCAAGGCTGGAACCACAAAAGACACAGACATTCTTTATTTTCTTCGTGGACTGGGAGGTAGACATATTTGGTTTATAGAAGTGGTTGCTTAATGTCTGCTCCACTTAGACTTCGGGTTCTACATGAGATTTTAAAGATGAGAAATATACAAAAAGGACTAAAGAGATAGACGAGTAGGTAATGAAAAGGTAATCCAAAGATTTAAACAAAATCTTGTGTGGATAAGAAAGTAAGATAAGGTGATTGATAGTTTACAGAAAATCTGATTCACTTTTTGAAAAAGATTAGACTCTAATTGCATAACTTTTGACAATTGAGAACAATTTGACAGAAGACCCTCATGACACAACTGTAGACTACAAATATACACCAAGTCTAGAAATTTAATATAAACGACAAATACTGTAGAACTTTTGAAATTTGAGACACAAATCTTGAAATATCTGGATAAGCTTTTCAAAATTCAAACATATTACTGTACCGTATGTGACGTGTCTGATAAGATAATATATTTTATTATAATATATATTTAAGAAAATCATAAATTAAATAAGATATTAACACTTACTGTATCAATCTAATAATCACAATTATTTCAAACACAAAAGCAAATATTCTGAGTAAAAGAAAAACACAAACTATTGAACATCAGCTAAAACTGCTTCAAATAAGTAAAGACTAAATAACCTTTATAGAGCGATGACTTATTCCCCATCCAGTTTTCTTATGGCTTGGCAAACAGGATCTAAAAATACCATATTCCTGAGGCGTTGTCTTTCTGCATAAAATTTGGGCCAGAGTTTAAAAATAGCTCCTTGAACATATCCACTAGGGTGACCGTGGAGAGGAGGATGGATGCTATCCAAGTTCTCCTTTGAAAGTCCATCCCTACAAAACCTTATTTTATCCTCTCTATTCGTAGACATATAACCAGGTGAAGTACATTTACCGTTACAATTTTGTCTTCCACATTTGTTACAAGCGACCACGATGGCACGAGCTCTTCTTTTCATTGCACTACGACTGGTACCTGTTCCTGGTAAATCGACATCTTGACTAAAGTCACTCGGACGGATTTTCCCCTCTATCAACATTCTCACATCACAAGGG
Organism: Artocarpus heterophyllus; assembly: GCA_025403435.1. Lineage (NCBI taxonomy): Eukaryota > Viridiplantae > Streptophyta > Magnoliopsida > Rosales > Moraceae > Artocarpus > Artocarpus heterophyllus. Next base: position 23,869,260 of record CM046351.1, on the reverse strand, counting down.
ATACCAAAACGTATAAGAATCCACAACCGAGTAATTCTAGCCTTATATTTCTTTCTGAGAATCTTTTGGGAGAGTGATGGGAAATACTTTCTCAGATGTTGGTACTTTGGGTCCATGATGAGATGAAAGAAGAGTAAATAGAAAGGAAAAATTAAGATAGTAAATTGCAGAATCCTAGAATTCCTTCTTCTTTTAGAGGAAAAGAAGATTTTTTAATGAAAAAGAAGAGGATTTGCGATTTAAAGAGAAAATAACAAATTAAGAGAGAAAAAGTGAACTCGGAGAAATAAGCTCTTATGCACAGTAAACGTATTTGTAAACAATAATTAAACCACTGTATATGACACGTATAGAGACCACGTGGGAGAGACAGTGTGAATCAAACTGATTTAGGATTCAAACTAGGCCCAAATGTTCTAAGTTGAAAATGGTCAGGTTGTTTCGGGCCTTAACACATTTAGAACGAGTTAAATAACAAACATAAAATTGAAAACCAATTTGTATAAATCTTAAACCCAATTCAAAGCCCACTATAGATAAAGTTAACTATGAACAACAAATCTAATTTAACGACAACAAGGATCTTCCTGAATGATATTTAAAATCATTTCATAACAACATAATCTTCCAGCAACTCAAATAATTTTGTTTTAATCAAAACCTTATTGAACAATGCATACACCCATATGTTATTGAGAATACTCAACATCTATCAATGGATTCATTATCATTACTACCAAGGGTTTAGAATGTGACTAACCTTGAAATCAATACGATTTACGTCTTTCAACGTAGACCATATCAACGAACAAAGACACTTGATGTTACTACTTAAGAACATCTACAATCCCCACAATTCTACTTATACAATATATAATTTCCTCATATAACAAAACCTTAAGTAACCAAAAGATTCACTGATACACTTAAATACAATGTACGTAACAAAATATTCCAATTTTGAGATTCATGCATTCTAGACTTTACACAGTCTCAACAGACCAAAAGTCTAACATTTATCTCTCTCAAGATTCAATACCTGATTCCCAACTTATATCATATTCCTCAAATAAATAGAACTTTCAATAAAAGTTATTGACACTTATGTGCTCCATCGAATCCACACATAATCATTACTTAGGTTTGAATCAATTACGAAAAATTTGGCATATCTATGTCAAACTTTAAAATCAATAAATCAAGCCTTATATTTCTTATTGTTTTTCACGAGACAAAAGGCTCTTAAATCCTCGTATCTATACGAATTTCTCATCGTTTATACGAATTAAATATGCTTATATATCCTAATATTATACGAATCTCTCATAAGCATTCTACTTATAAACTCATTCCATATAATTATCATTCCCTTATAACTATTAATACTTTCCTTCTATATAATTATTGTACTCATATAACTATTAATATTTTCATTCTATGGCCTTTCCATGTTACATCCTTCTAGACTGTATAAATCAATGTGAAGGTTCATTTTGATGATGACACTGAAAATTCAGCTTCAAAACCATCTCAAAAATATATTTTTTTAAAGTGGTGCTACACTCCCTAGGTTAACCGAACCTAGGCTCTGATACCAAAAATCCTGTAACGCCCCTATATGGGGGTTAACAGTTTTTAATGAGATAAAATAAAAATAAATAATAAAAGTAAAACCTTAAAAATAAAATTTGCCCGGGACTTAAATGAAAACTCTCAACTCAAAAATAAAAATATAAACGATAAATAAACCACAGTTTAATGTAGCACCTTAAATTTAATAGTATAAACTGTTGTCATCATCATTTTAACCCTCAACACATTGTAATACAGTCACAGAAAGTAACAATTGATGCTTACATTATCATGAAGAACATTCTCAACAATTGAAGCAGACCCAATGTAATATAGCTACACCACTTCCTCAACTATATTTCTCGTAGCCACCTCACACTTAGTGAGTCCTGAAAAGATAAAAATATAAGGGAATGAGCGACACTATGCTCAGTAGAGAAAGCCATTACTCACCTTTAGGTTTTTATCATTACCACATTAAAACCTGCATGGTTAGTAAGTTACATCATATTCCAGATTATGAGGTTTATTATGATCACATCTTATGGATACCGTAGTTAATCGTTACCAAGTGTCATAATTACACATTTATACAAATATTACCAATCATCATTGTTCCTAGGTATCCATGTTAAATTGAGTATTACTCAACTCATCGAAACCCAAATGGGCGCACTTGATCACCCTATAAACATTCCAAGGGTGTTCCGGTGAGGGGACATCAAGCCCCGAGTCCTCACCAAATCAATTCCTGTACAGTGTGTTCTGGGACTTTCAACCCAAGGAAGCGTCATCGCCTTTCCCCTATTTTACCTTTTAGGGTATTCATGCCCAAGGACGTAACCGTCGCCCTCTTCATGTCTCACAATTTCTCTATATTGAATCATTATTAATAGAGTCAGTTTTCCTAACCATGCTTCTCAATTTATAACATGTGTCAATTCATTATGTTCCTCGCCGTACAATACAAGACGAGTCCATGTCATAGTTTCATATGTGATACTCATATAATATCAGTTCAACATAGATATATATATATTGCGGCAAAACAATCAATTTTAATTCTATAAAAACCTCACAAAAGATGAGTAATAGAATCCCTACCTTTCAAGCTTATCAACAATCTTTTAATCCTGGAATCAATTAACGTTAGCTCCATACTCCCTTGATCCTAAGGCGTGCATAAGGACAATTAAAACTAAAGCACAACATACAACTACATTCATAAATAAATCATGTGTAAACCTATCTTACTAGTATGGCATTAAAGCTTTTATATAAATCTGTTTTGAATACCACGATTAACAATTTTTGTCTTAACACAATATAAAATGTGAACAAGTAATCTATATGTTCTAGTCCCTAATAAGATTCATCAATCACTTAGGATAATATTGGAAAGGTTGCAAGACATTAAAGAATTAGGTGGTGAGCAAAGATGGGTTCTTGGTTCAGGTTAGTAGTTGGTATACCATAACAAACTGGCAGATTTACTAGTTTCCAATACAAAAATTGAATAATTCTTAGAAAATAAAATACAACTCCGATTTAGGTTTATGATAGCTCGTTAGAAAGCCTAGGATGCTACTTTTCAAATATGCAAACCAATTCATAAAATTCATTTTAATTTAATCTTAGAATTTCAAGAAATAACCACTGCCCATAGAGGTATTACAAAGTTTAACAATATAAATTTTCTGTCTAGGGCATATACACTTAAACTTCATACATATGCTCCAAAATAGCAACAAACATATACTTAGGTTTAAGAATGCAAATTTGAATAATCCTTTAGTATAAAAGAAAATTTATAAATGAAAGACTAAATTTGTTCATAAGATTCTAACCTCGGATTATGGTTAGTTGGAAGCTTGAAATGGCTTCAAAACAGGTTCCTTTACTTCGGTATGACTGAAATTCTTGCTCAAATGGAGGTGATGGTGGCTGATTTTTATGGCTGCCTTGAAGAAGTTCTCTAAGTATTTTGCTTCAGCAAAGAAATGAGAAGAAGAGTGTGGGAACCGTGGAAGAGAAAGGAAGAAAAGATGAAGTCTTTGAAGAGAAGTGATGGAAACAATTATAGAGGAGACATGTTGAAGCATGTCACGGAGGAAATAAAGAAAATGAGGGTCAAGAGTAGTTGGAAAAGATATCCTTATGTCTCATCTAAAGACTTTAACACACATAATGCCAATATGACATTTTTGAGATTTATTAGAAGTTCTAAGGCTTTTTTAGTAATCATACTAAATAAATATAGGAGAATTTTAGAAAACTTAAAAATAGATAAAAATAAATATTATAAAATAAATTTAAATGAAGCAATTTTTTTTATACATTAAAAATTAATTTAATTACCTCAATACCCGTTAGGAGAATAACGGGTGTCACAGTTTTACACTGTTCTTAACTGAAAAGTTTGTTAGAACTAACTAATGTCAAACACCATTGACGTGTTTGCCCTCTACGGGTCTTGAAAAATCACCAAACATTTTGGAAAAACAATTGGGGTTGCTTGCTACTCAAAACAGTTCTATAAATCTACCTACACAATGAGAAAAAAGACAACTTTTCTTGTGTTTATTACATGAATTATAAAAATATTGACATTTTTGCCCCTAATGGGTCTTATAAAATTTTCAAATTCTTTGGAAACAAACATGGGTAGACTTGTTGCTTAAAACAATGGGTAAATTTGACTGTGAAGTGAAAATATAGTTTTTATTGCTTTTTACGATTTCAACCCGAAACATCAAAATATGACGTTTTGCCTTGGCACCAAATTGAAAATGTTTGGCATTGTTAGTTGGAGTTATTAACAAGGATTAAAACATTCCAGAGGCTCATAGGTAGATTCAATCATTTTAAAAATGTTTTCCAAGTTTTACCATTTAAAAAGTTTTACGATAAAATGTTATAAAATTCGTAACTCAAAATCGATGTGGAATTGATAGGAACCTTGTTTCACAAGAGTTGATAGCAAGATCTACAACTTTTTTATTTTAACTTTTTTCAAAATCAATCATTTTGAGGGACTTTGAGATAGTTTTCTAAAACGATAGTTTCGAAAAATATCATTCTCGGTTAGATCCAGTTGGATTTTGAGGAAACTTTCTTCTTGAAAAATACTTACCTTGACGTTTCCAATAAAACATATGTTGGGCTCAGAAATCAAATCCATCTTGAAGCCCCTCTGAAACTTGAATCTTTAAAAATTGTTTTAAAGTGTTGCAACACACTTTGCAACAAAGTTTATTTTTCGATGAAAAAGCCTTACTCTGAGCGTAATCATCACATTCACAAACATATAATACATAAATAAATCATAGCATAATAACTTCTTTATATGCCAAAGTCTAAAAATCATCATTTACAATCCAAAAAAAATTAAAAACACAAACTTTGCATAAAAAGTTAAAGGTTAGGGTCTATATCTAGCGTGTTTAAGATGTTGGACCACTTTTTTTAGTGAATGGCCACTAGAACTCCTTATCCTCAAGATGAAAACATAGGAAATCAATATGTACATAAACTCTAAACTTTGACAAAAACCCACTTTGAAAAGTTTAAAACTTCAATGAATTACTTCAATCCTTCTTCAAACTTCCTAATCTTGTTTCTAATAGGGATTTAAGAACTTGGATCATCCAAAATTTATATGAAAGGGCTAGAGAGAAGGACGGTTTTTGAGAGAGAAAATGAGAGAGAATTTTGCTCCATGAAACAAACTTGGAGAGAAAGAAAAATGAGGTTTTCAATTTGGTCCCTTGCTACTTATAGGCCATTAGTCAAAAGACCTAAATGCAACAAATTTTTTTCTAAAATCCCTCTTGAAAATTGGATTTCCTAGACAATTAGGAGTATTTTTTGCACAAGTTTTGAGGTGCATGTGGATAAGAACAAAGTACACCTCGTAGACCGTGTTTTACTTTAGTAGTCTAATTTGCATCAAAACTGTATTTTTCTTGTTCTAACAGTATAGTTTAAAGGAGATATTTTCTTCATCAATATAGAAATATCTCAATACATTGTAAACTTTTACTATTTAAATTTATCAATAGTAGTTCATCTATCTGTATGGAAACCAATTATGTATAATTATATTATGTTGCTAACTAGACTGCTCTAAGTAACTCTATATACTGAATACCATCATTGTGGTGACTGCTAATATAAATATCTGTCTAGCTTAATTGTCTGGTATATTATTATCTTTTATACTAATTAGGACTTTAGTATGATATTTTAATCTTATTTTCCCATATTTACTTTTAGGGTATATTTTTATCATATCATTGGATTTCATCATAATCCAAATGATATTAAATTTGCCTCTTAAGATACATAACAAATTTTGGAGTATTCTAACTCATAAAATTTGTACATATAAAAATTCATTTTAATTCATAAAAAAATTTTGGAGTATTCTAACTCATAAAATTTATACATATAAAAATTCACTTTAATTCATCAAAAATTGCATACAAAATGTGCATGAAATTTTATTATATTCTCATCACATAATTTCATTGTGATTTACAAAATATGAAATTTTGTTAAGTGAAATTCGTTGTTTAAATTTTAATTAAATTCTTGATTTAAGCAAATGAATTTCTCTTCAATATTATAAAGTCTCTATAAAATCAAAACCAACATCTTGATTATAGTCTTTAGCTACTAATCAATTTTATTATTATTATTATTGTGAATCATAAGAGTTTATTGTTTGTAATAATTGGTCATTAGCAAGCAGTGGAATGGCCTAGTCAGTGAGGATTGAGGAATAAGAGATGGGGATTGAAGAATTAGGGATGGGGATTGAGGAATAAGAGATGGGGAAGGTGGATAGATCACAAGTGTAGATTGTAGGATGTGAATTAGAGCAGGAATAGACAGAAGAGGATGTTGACACAGATTTATCCTGCAAAATAAGAAATAGAAACTCATTGAAGATAACATCCCTAGAGATAAAAAATATGCTTTTTTCAATAAGACACTTATACCCTTATGGTTTAGAATATGCTTTTTTCATTAAGACACTTATACCCTTATGGTTTAGGTTGCATCTAATGAATGTACATGGAGTTGATCTAAATTGGAAATTGGAAAAGGAAATTTATGCATCTTGCCATAGTAGCAATCTTGGTAGACTAAAAAGAGATTTTTATTGATGTAGAGATTTTTATTGTTGGAAAATAATTTAATAAACCATTGTCATGAACTATTTTGAGACCTAAATTAGAGTAGGACCCACTTTGTATAAGTGATAGGTTTTGATGCATTTGTATTCTCCGTCGCGAGGAGATTGAAATCACATATTCATATGCTCAAAATAGTTATCAGATAAATGAGAAATTGATGGTCAAAGTATGCCTATTGAAATTGGTTTTTGTTGGAAATAATGCTAAAAAAAATTGGTGTCTCACATTACTTAGGCATATTGCCTTGTTGGAATTTAAATGAGTTTGCACGTTTGCTCTTCAGTAAGAACTAGTACTCAAGAAGCTCTCTCATGTGCAAAAGGGAGGGTGCAGACCACCTGACCTAGTGGGATAGGGGGCCTAATGTGTGCGCTTGCATGACGTGGGTGACGTGAATGCTGGTCCATTGGGCCTACCTTGTGCTAGCAGGTTGTAACCTTTGAGTTAAACCTTCATTATTCTGGAAATAATGCCCATTATTTCGTGCTTTGTAATACCCCCTTATGAGTCTCTTTTCTCTCTCTAGTGTTCTTAGGTGCTTAAGTTTTTCTTAGAGTTTAGGTTTCTAGTGATAGAGGGAAGGCACAGTTCAAGTTTACTAGAATAGTACTTGCAGTGCTGATGTTCCACTCAATCGTCGTTATATTCTGAATGGTTTGTCGGACACACTGTATGGTGTGTACAGCTCAAGGAAAATGGTTAAAGAACTATGGGAATCCTTAGACCATAAATATAAGTCAGAGGATACTGGTGCTATAAAGTTCTTGGAGGGCCAGTTCCTAAACTTTAAGATGGTGGACTCAAAATCTATGATTAGTCAAGTTGAAGAACTCTAACTGATCATTAATGAGATTCACACTAAAGGAATGGTCACTAGTGAGCCTTTTAAGGTAGTTGTGATTATTGAGAAGCTACCTTGGAAAGACTTCAAGAACTATCTAAATCATAAGAGAAAGGAAATGAGCATTGAACTTAGGTTAATGAGGTGGTTTGACATTTGTCTTTCTACGGTGGTCTATGAAGTTAATCTCGTAAACTTCAACTAGAAGGAGTAGTAGCTGGATACTAGGGCCACACGCTACATCTTCTTTAAGAGAGCTGCATTTGCTTATTTGGTGCCCTCAGAGACTAGGAAGAAGCTTTACATGGGCAATTCTGTAACTTTTGAGATCAAGGGTCAAGGAACGGTGTTCCTGAAGATGACATCAGGCAAGGAAATAAAGTTGTACAACAGGCTGTACATGCCTAAGATTTGGAAGAACCTCATTTCTGGGACGATGCTGAGCCAACATGGTTTCAAAATGGTGCTCGAGGCTAAGATAATAGTTTTGTCTAAATATAGAATGTATGTAGGAAAGGTTATGTAAAAGATAGCATGTGGAAATGGAATGCTATTACTATAAAAACCCAATGCTAATAATAAAAAGAGAAAGCCTTTTGTTTATATGCTCGAGTCTTCTAACTTATGACATGGTAGAATAGAACATATTAATTATAATACATTGCATAGATTAATTAACTTGGATCACATGCCTGCATTTTATATTGATTCTAAACATAAGTGTGAAACTTGTATAGAGGCAAAACTAGCGAGGTCATCATTTCAAACAATTAAAAGGATTCCAAACATAAATTGCTTTGTGTCCATTACAAAATTTTGTGCTTTGTTACATGCACCCTCGCGTAATTGCATTGCAGTGTTTGTTTGTTTATTTGTTTTTACTATAATTCAATGGATAAGTACAACGTGCGTAGCTTTTAAATCTCTTAATTAATTGCATTACTTTTCAAATCTATCGAACTAAGGGTATTTACAGATTTGGGTCAATCTACAATGTATAATTGCATTGGACTGTGTTTTGTTTCACACGATTTCGTTGACATGGACAAGTGCAATGTATGTAGCTTTTAAATCCCTTAATTAATTGCATTACTTTTCAAATCTACTAAACTAGGGGTGTTCACAGATTTAGGGTCAATTTGCAATTGCATAATTGCATTGGACTGTTTGGCTTTTTTTTTTTTTTTTTCAGCCTGATTTGATAGGACAAGTGTAATGTATGTTGTTGTTGTCATCTGAGTTTAAGGTACAAGATACATTAACGTGCTCTGTATCCATCATAAATTTTGTGCTTTGTTACGTTTACGCTTTTTTCCTTGTTGCCTTGTCTAATTACATTGGACTATTTGTTTTTGTTGATATTTATAATTCAATTGACATGGAAAAGTGCAACGTACGTAGTCCGTTATATTTTAAATTCATGAAACTAGGGGTGTTTATGGATTTGAGGTCATTCGGCAATTGTGTGATTGCATTGGACTGGATTTTTTTTCACCGGACACGCGCAAGATATTTTTTCCCTCCCACATTTATCTAGTCCTATGTCTCGACTTAAAAAAAAGAAAAAAAAAAATTAGACTGTGTTGTAGAAATGGTCCACATTTGCCTTCACGATCCCGTCAACGTTGCATTTTCAACCTTGGCAAGAAATAATGCTTTTGGAGTTCGGTTGTTAAGCATAATTTTGTTATACGTATTTAGTATTGAGAAAAGTATTTTACACTACCATTTAGCACTCGTAAAGTGGATCCGTTGAGATTGCAGATTTGAGTTATGGTAGATTTCCATCAAGCATCAGGCTATTAGTAAGTGTTGGGTGGTATTGAGCCTTCTTAACCCCAAAAACTCAAAAAAAGAGGCTTTTTCTCATACTTATAAACTAATCATTTGCCCCTTTCACAACTGATATGAGATTTTCTCAATAAGTTTGAACCTTTTTTTTATTTTGTTTGAATTATAAAATGTGAAGTAAAGGGCATATTTACCAAACCGTAAATATGTTAAGATTGGTGCCCTTAGAAATAAAAACTTTCATTGTATTTATGACAATTTTTATGAATTAAATGATAATGCAAATATTTCATCTATTGATAATAGTTCTCATATTGCTTTCATATTAATGATTGCATATTAGCAAATATGTATTCCGTGACTATTAGAACCAAATCTTGGAATTGCCATACACTACAAAAAACTAGACTTTTAATCACAACAATTTTTAGCAAAACTTTAGTCACAACATTTGTTGTAACTAATGTGTATTGAATGACAAACTTTAGTTTAATTTTTATTGTAACTAATGTGTATTTAATAGGATTTTTAGTCAGAAAAACATTTCTTGACTAAAAACCTTATGATTAAAAGTTTTAGTTACAACAAAAATTAAACTAAAATTTGTGACTAATTACATATTAGTCACAATATTTTGTTGTGACTAATATTTTTTTTAAAAGTTATTGTGATTAGAAGTCTAGTTTTTATAGTGATAAATGGAGTTTATATGCAAAAAGATAAAATTCAAAGATTGGTAGCCTAAATTATATAGTCTGCAGTCTGTGTCTATAGCTAGACACTCTATACATGACAAGACTAAAATGCGAATCTACATCCAATTGAGGAGACAATTTATCTTGGCTGTCAGAGCATATTGACTTCATGGCAAATACATTGGTATCGTAAACCTAATGGTAGTCACACACTGGATTAGACCTACAGTTGAATCGATTTAATAATTATTCTGTTTAACTTAATCAATTCTCTTTGATAATTATTTATGTGTTATCTTAATCCATAAGTCGATTCATGACTCCATGTTTATTCCTTGTATCTTTTGATATGCCAAAGGTAGGAGTTCCAATAATCGAAGGTTTCATTACCAATATATTAGAGATGCAAACTATATTCGATGAAAGCATAATCCATAGATACGGAATCCATAGCTCTTTAACAAAGAGTCAATGTTACCCTTTCAAAGGCATTATTCAGGTTTTGAAAAATATAACGAGGCTTTGATTATCTGGATAGAAATGGTAACCAAATGATATTCCTTTTTATGTGTTATAAAAGGAATGAATTTTCCAATGGTGAAATAATATGACTTTGAGATAAAATAATCGGAAGGTAGAACATAACTAAGTCCAACATCCGATTATGGGTAACATATGGGGATACACATAATAATGAGAGATCATGAACAAGACTTATTTAGAGGAGCCTCGTAATACCGTATATTATCAAGAGTGCACCTTCGGGTATATAGTAAAGTGACATTAAAGTTAGTAATTAAATGGATAATTAATCATAGATTAATTTATCCATTTTATTGGAGTTTGATATAATATATGTCCATCAGGTCTTAATACTATCTCATGAATTCCTTTATGACAGATCACACAAGTTCGAATTAGCATAGGTAATACAGGAGGTTACGCCAGACACGCTACTGAACCTGTCAATGTGCAAGCGCAACAGTCCAATTGGATTATGTGTGACGCCTAGCCTAGTCCTACTAGACTGTGGGTGCCTACTTGAGGGTAATTTTGGAATTGATCATTCAATTAATTAATTTCAAAATAACATTTATTTAAATTTAATTCCATTAATTAATTTCAAAATAATATTTATTCAAATTTAATTATTAGGATTTTGTGATAATTAATTATTTGTATAATAAATTTAAATCCTAATTGTCTTTGAATTTAGATGAAGGATAATTATTTATAATTATTTAAATTAGGTAATTATCATGGATAATTGAATTCTAATTTAAATATAATAATTTGAATAGGAATATCCTAGATGATGTAGTTAATCACAAAACCCTACAATGTGATTGACTGAATTCGAATTCACCCTATTTGTGTTGGGCGTGTAACACTAGGATAAGGCCCAGTGATGGTGGCCCCAACTGTAGAACGAGGAGAGAGAAATTATTTTCTCCTTATCTTGATAGACTTTTGATCCCTCATACTACTTCTATAAATAGAGACTTGAGGTCTTTATTTATTTTTAGACTGTGACAATGCAATTTTCAGAGAGTAAAGCTATGTTCACTCCCTTTTAGTATTCATAGTTCCACTAACGTATAATCTAGTTAGAAAGAGTATAGCTGTGGTAGAGATTTGTTGAGTTGTAGCCATACACACAACTGTCTAAAGGAAGAGAATAGTATTGAAGATTCGAATGTAGAGATTCGTTCTTGAAGAATTATTTGGTCAAAAGTGCTGTCTCTGGTCTCCAATTGATATGTCAAATTAGATTTAATTTATTGTTTATATCATCATGAGTTTGTGTCCTTGTGATTATTAAAAATTTTTAAAATTTTGCTCCATCACCAAACCCTTTTTTCTAATGAAAGGAATGTAAAGAAAAAGACAATACTATTAGAAAGGAAAGTAAAGCAATGGGAATGAGCATCTCTCATACCTTTTCTAGTGTTTACTTAATTATTTGATGGTATAATAGGAAACAATCTCATTCCCTTTATATTTACTTACTTAAAAATGTGGATCTTATTCTAATGTAATTATTAAAATATATGTTCTATCTAACCAATAGCTATTAAATAATAACATTTGAATTTGGAGATTTAAGTAAATAAGGTACACAGTCCCTTTGATAGGGAATTAATATTAAAATGTGTGATAGGATTAATATTCTTTTTCCTTATTCTTTATATTATGTGGGGCCTACAAAACTCTCATTATTAATTTTGTAAATAAACACATTATTTAAAGGAAAAGATAATCACTCCTTACTTTCCCTTTTCCTTTCCCTTTGATGCATATTAAACATGCCCCAAATTGTAATCCGAAAATTGTATATATTTAGATATGCAGTTAAAGTGTAAATTTAAACACGAAATAAAATTAAAATTTGTGTTTGAATAGGTTAAGAAAAATTGGATTTAACAACAAATCACACCAAAAGTGGGAAATTCGTCCCATAGCAAACATGTTCAAGTTGTGAGAATTGAAAGGGGGTAGAATACGAAATTTATGTTTAAATTAGACTTTTACCATCTAAATTTGGCATCTTCTTGAATCGCCAGACATGAACTCGAATATTCCTTTAATAGAGCTTCGTCTTCACAGCAACCATTTCAAGCTCTTCCTTTTGCTTCGAGATTGAATCCGGTAGTGCTGAGGCTGAATAGCAATAATCTGGATCGTTATCTTTTAGGTTTTCTTCCAAGACCACCACAATTTCTCGATCGTCTGGACGAGAATGGTGTAATGGTTTAAGTTGAGAATCCAGATCACAATTTCTGCATGCATCGGGATCGGTTCCTGATGATTGAACTTAGATGTATTCATTAATTTCCGAATCAATGGTTGGATATGTCGTTAGATGTGAGACCTCTGCTAAAATTTGGAGTGTTCTGGAGTGCCTCTTTGCAACACAGTCTTAAGTATGAATTCTTCAGCTTCGCTTTCAACCCCAGACTACGAAGAAGGGAGCTTTGAGTATCAATAATTATATACTCAAGATCAGAAAAATCGCCGATAGTCTGTTGTTAGGATTTACTCCAAAAAACAACCCTCTGAGAAAAAATATCAAGCTCTAAGTACATTACAGATGTATAACTCAGTTTTTCACACTTTCTCAAAAAACAAACACACCTTTTTTTTTTTTTTTAGTACAAAGCCTCAAAGAATTTTCCCAACAAATTCTTTCTTTCTGGACTCTCTTTCTCTAACTCTTAGCAGGAATTGTCAAAAAGTATTCTGATGAATACTCTCAATAATACCCAAAAGACTATTTATACTAATAATACTCATAACTAGAATCAAACTCAATAAGATTAAATTGACTCAAACTCAGACTAAATTACAGTCTTAGTATGAGAAGGAATCTGTCCAGGTCAACGTGCAACGAATCATGTGGAGACACATAAGTTCCAACATCTGTCCACTGCTGGTGAAGTCATCAAGGACGAGGAACTGATTCTCTACATTCTTAGAGGCCTCGGTAATGAACATGAAGCTACAATTGTTAATCTTACTTCTTGTACTGATTTTGTTTCTTTGCAAGATGTGCAATTTATGCTACAAAATCAAGAAATGAGAATTAAGCAAATGAATTCTTCCTTTTCTGCTGGTCTGAGTGCTCCTAATGCTCAATTTTCCTAACCATGTATGCCACCTTCGCAAGGCCTTGTATGGCCTCAAACAGGCACCTTGTGCTTCGTTTGACAAACTCAGACATGCAGTATTGCAGTGGGGTATGTAAATTCCACTTCAGACACTTCTCTTTTTATCCGGCGGCATAATAAGAAGTTGTTGTTACTTTTAATATACGTGGATGATATCTTGATTACTGGGGGTGATTCCAATGCTATTCAGAAGGTTATTAGTGATTTGCATACTCAATTTGGTTTGAAAATTTTAGGATCTGTCAATTATTACTTGGGTTTTTAAGCTAATGGAACTGAGCAGGGTCTTCACTTAACTCATCAGGAGTACATTGCAGATTTGTTGAAGTAAGTTAATATGTCTTCTGCTAAACCAGTCCCTACTCCTATTTTTGAAAAACAAAAACCTTCCTTGGCTGCTGGAACACCACTTGACTGTCCTAGAATGTATAGAAATATTATTGAGGGTTGCAATATCTTACTATGGCTTGACCAGATATTTCATTTGCTGTTAATAAGCTTAGGCAGATTCGTAAAGGTCCTACCAACGAGCAGTGGTCAGCATGTAAACGCCTTCTTAGATATTTACAAGGGAACATCAGATTTTGGTCTTTTGTTCAACCCAACAAAAAGATTAACTCTAGAAGGCTACTCAGATGCAGATTGGGCTAGCTGTGTTGATAACAGAAGATCTACTAGCGGTTTCGGCTTTTACTTAGCGAAAATTTAACTAAATGGAATGCCAAAAAGCAGTCTGTTTTGGCTCGATCAAGCATTGAGTTAGAATACCGAGCTTTGGCTCAAGCTGCTATAGAAATAATTTGGTTAAAGTCTTTGTTTACTGAATTAGGTATCGAATTACAGCAGCTACCAGTAATTTGGTGGGACAATATGGGAGCTAGATCTTTGGCTTCTAACCCAAACACATTGAAATAGAGAAAGTTCTTGCTAAGGAGTTAGATATTTGTTACGTTTCTACTGAGCATCAAGTTGCTAATATCTTTACCAAAGAATTCTCTGCTCCAAAATTTTGTTTTCTTAGAGACAAGTTTTCACTGGTTCAACCTTTGTTCAGCTTGAGAGGGGATGTTAAGAATGGTTCTCAACTAGTTCTCAGCAGCGCCGGTTTGATGTAATCTGAGGCCGAGATTATTAGAAGAGAACTTTTTTTCCTAATGAAAGGACGCCTTTTTGAAAAGAGAAACACTGCAGTCTTGAAAAGTTAAAAGATTTTAGGGAGGAGGGTCTTTTATTTTATTTTTTTTATCTATAGAGTAGAGATTTTGTTTTGAGGAAGAGCAGAGATATTGTGTGCAACGCAAAAAGAAGAAAAAACAATATCTGCCAAGTCCAGATATTTACTACTCATTGTTTTCAATTTCCCAGATATCTGCTAAAGAGGGGGGAAAAAAAAAAAGAAACGATATCCGTTTGTTTATTGGGTTTAGAAAGAAACTCATGCGCACTTGTTTTAATTTCAGTTAAAGAGAAAAAATACATTCAGCAAATCTGGTGTGGATAAGGTTCTTCATTGATTCAGATATTACCTTTCTTTTTTCTTTTAAAAAAAAAAATAATCTCCAAACGTTTGGAGTTCCTAGATTTAAGGAGTGAGGAGTAATGGGTAACTACCTAAAAACTCTAATTCCATATTCAAAATAAAAAAATATATATATAATTCGTTGGTTTCTATTAAAATTAAAAAAATCCAACAAGTAAATAAAAAATACCTATACTATAGCTTAAAAAAATTGGAGACATCCTAATTTTGGGAGCCTTGAGCACCAGCTTAATCTGCCTTAAGGTTAAAGCCGGTACTGGTTCTCAGCTAATTACTAGTAACATTACAAATGCTGAGTCAGCAAGTTACTTGATCGTTCCTCAGATGAGAACTATACTTCTGATTCATTTTCCCAAGATCATTTCTCTCTCTAAGTCTTCCCTTCTCTCTCTAAGATCAGTTTATAGACTTTATCTAGAAATAAGAGCTAACTTAAAAAATAAACTGATTATAAAAAAGAAGAAAAACACCTATTATTGATTACTCGTACTGATTTAAATCAATCAAACTGGAAGCTCGTGGTGTTCATTCTTTAGATTGAATTGGCCATGTATTGCTTTGCTCAGGGTGTCAAGAAGTTGAAGAAATTCATGCTTTACCAGTTGATATACACTCTTTAAAAAATAAAGAGTCCATAAAAACAGAGTGACCCATCCGAAGACCGGGAGTAAGACGTGCAACAGCAAAATCGCGGAAAGAGCTCCAAACATGAGGCTGATTTTGTTCATAACTAGTCCATTATGAATGTCGTTTGAGTAGTGTTGAGCTTGAAGTTGCATGGCATTCGCCGCCCATGAGATAACAAAGATAAATAAGGCAATGAAGAAGCCAGACACAAGCCAGTAGTGTGGCTCTAATGGTGTCCGACTTTTTGATTGGAACTCCAGTTGGCTAAAACTTGCCAATATGGTTATACAGAACACAATGAGGGAATTCAACGTCGACATTGTGAACTCCAGTGTGTGCTGAAATCCATTCTCGGCTACGAAATGAGCAAAAATCGGTTTTAATCAAGTTTTGTTTTGTTCTCGAAAACAAAAGTTTTCAAAGAGAAAAAAAGTTTGCTTTTGGAAGTTAATAATTACAGCAGGAATAGGGACAAACAGGTGAAGGCAGAAGAGGAGAGAGAGAATGGGATATATATGATTGAATTTTAGTTGAGCAAATATATTTGCTGTGTATATTATATATAAATACCATAGGGGGTCGAAAATGCAAAAATTTTGTCAAACCTTCCTTTCGCGTTGAATTTCAACGCTTAAGAAGGGTCCGTTTGGTAAATAGATTTGAATTAGTGATTTAATTTAAGTTAAATCATTTGAATTAATGATTTGAATTGTTATCTGAATTGATGTTTGAATGTGCATTTAAGTTTTGAAGAAAGAATAAAATTGGAATTTGTGTTTGGAGAGATAGTGAAAAAATGTTTTGATTTATTAACAAATTTAATAAAATCTTAACGTTAACGATCCTAAAAATGCAATATAGATATTAATTTATTCCTCTCTTCACTATGAACACAATAAAAAAGGAATCATCTCAATTGGATATCAAATAAAGAAGTTATGATTTTTTTAACTCAAATATAGGAGAAAAAATTTAAGCTTTTACAGTTGCAAAGATATCTGAGTATCAAGATTTTAAGGGTAGTCAGAACTCTTAAAACTTGAATTCTTAATATTTATTTGATTCGGATTTTGAGGGAAACAAATACGTATCCAAAGGATTCTTGATACTCGAATATAAATTTGAATCCATTGAGTCCAAAAAATACACGAAAAACAAACATGCCTGAAATAGTTAAGGAAACTTCCATAGGTTGTAAGAAATAGTTAGGAAACTTCCATAGGTTGACAATAAAACAAAATTCAAGGGTTAATTACATAATTATATTTCTTAGTTTTAACTATTTCTTAATTTGTCTCTTTATTTTTAGAAACTACATAAGTAAATTTAAAAAATTTGTTTCAATTTCATACTATAAATAGAAAAAATTAGACAAAACAATATAATTTATTTTAAATAGTTATGAAAAATATCTCATGAAAATAAGAACATAAAAACTCCTAAAACAAAACATCAAATTCCAAGAAAAAATGTCTTACGTTTTATGAATTTTTAAATTTTAAAATATTTTTAAAAAATTTTCTCAAGAAGAAAAGTATATTTTAAAAATAAATTCGGTCTAATTAAAGGTATGTTTGTTTTATCTGATAAAATTAAAACAAGTTATTTAATTCAAGGGATATATCTTTATAGTTTCTTAAAACAAAAAGATAAACTAAAAAAATAGTTAAAATTAAAAGATATAATTATGTAATTAATTCAACAAAATTATTGCTGCAAAGGTTATAATAAAACAAAGTCTTACGTACTTATAAGGATATTTATTCATTTTATATAGTGAGAGTCATGGGTTATAAGAAGACAAAGTCTCACGTACTTATATAAGGATACGTATTCATTTTATATAGTCAGAGTCAAGGGTCCGAAAGATGATTAAGACAAATATAAATCTTTGATAATAGAATATTGAGTCGATTTTTTTTTTTCCTCTTTCCACAAGAATATATTAGTTTATTTGTGCGGGTGAAAGGATATCCGCCAATTGATCCTTACCATATTTAATTACAATAAACGTCGAAAAGAGGGCGTGCGTATTAAATATATTAACAGAAAAATTTAAAAAAATTAAAAAAAAACTAAAAGTTAAAAAATAAACATTTTGGACGCCTAAAAAAGAAAGAACATTTTAGAAAGCCGCAAAAAATTTCAATTGTAAAAAAATATTTCACAAAACAACGATAAAACGTTTCAAGTTTTGACCAATTTATAAGCACCGTACAAAACTAGTTATATTTACGTTAAAGATTAATTCATTTATAATTACTATTATTTTTTATAATACTGTAGGGGAAGTGATCAGGAGACCCAAGCGTCACTACAGCGTGGGTCCTAGAAAAAACAGGACAAAAGCATCACAGGTGAACAAAAGAGTTTTGTGTATAAAAATCGTTCCCATGTCCCCACCAGCCCGTGAGATGGCTGATTAATATTTGTCAAAAGGTTTCTAATGGCCAGTCCCCCGGATTCACAAGACTGAAGCCGGTTTTCTCAAAAACTTGTCATGAGATTGGGTTACCGCTTTAAACCATAATTTATTATTATTATTATTATTTTTTGTTACGGTGTATTCTTTTATAAAAATTTTAATTCTTTTAAATGCTTAATCATTAAAATTCTCTCAACTATAACCCTTATAATACTATGCCTTAGAACTTCAAGGCATAACATTGTTCCTTCCTAAACTTCAAAATGTAACATTTGTTTCTTTTAATTTATGAAATATTAACAAGAAAACTCCTCGAATTATGACTTTGAGCATAAATGATATAATATTACGCGATTAATAATGAGATTGTTGAACAGTTTAGTAGACGGTGCAATCACATGAAAGTAAAAGAAGAGATTATTTATTTTTTAAAAACTATTTTAAAGGTTTTTTTAGTTTATATTTTCAATAATTAAAGTTTTTAAATTATATCAACTTTTTAAATTCAAATTAGTTTCATATATGATCAAAAGTTACAAAAATGCTCTTGTATTATATATCAAATCTTAATGATGTATAAAGTTTTATTAAAAGTTCTAACAAAAAGAGTTTTTTTTAATCAATATTTCATAGTTTGGTGGAACATATGTTTCATTTTAAAATTTGAGGGCACAATATTATAAGGGCAATATATAAATAAAGAGGAATCTTTGTAATTAATTATCTTTGTTCAAACCTATTAAACAAATGGCCCTATAATGAGTCTCAAAGTGAAGGAATATAAGGAATATATTAGTATTGCTCACAAAACAACGAGGGAAAAGAAGAGGCAATTTGTCCGCTTTGACCATTTCTTGAATGTATGGCCAAACTTGTGTTCAAGTAAATGGTCATTTTTTAGGGAAATGACCAATGGTTAAGTAGTGTTAAACCATGATTTATCAATGATAAATCCGTAATTTGTTGAAATTAGTTAACCACTAACTGATATTGGTTAATCAATAAGAAACGACTAAATCAATCATTGATCAACCAATAAGTTAACCAGTGGTAACCACAAATGGGACATTATTGATTAATCTTTTTAAACAAATATGAATAATTTTATAAAACTTTAACTATTTACTTTTACGATTTTTAGGATGTGAGTTGGAATTAAGAGTTAAAAATAAAAACACTGTAGCATATTTTTGCTTCATATTGTAGCATACGAGAGTTTTATAAATAGTAAAACTAATAAGTTGAAATTGAGATAACTAAACACCTTGTTAAAAAAATTCAAATGACCACCATTAATTACTCCAAAATCCCTATAAAATAATGAGTGTCTCCTTCCTTCTGTTTGGGAAAGTTATTCCCATGTACAAGTAATTGGTACTTGGACAGTGTCAATGAGTAGTCTTAACATGGAATTCAATTAGGAGAATCTTTACAACAGACCTACGGCACATAAATGCAGAACTTCATAAAGTTTGTACGAGTTTACAGTTTCTGAACAATAGTACATATAGAACAGCTTGATTCCAGCTCCAATCTGCATTTAATCGTCTCACGTTCAGAGTATTTTAGATCATGCTAATGCAATTATAATAACTACCAACCATCGTGCATAGTATATAATGACCCGTGTTAACTACTGACCTAATGGTGACAAAAAAGAATTTTAAAAATTAATTATTGCCATCGATGAAATACGTCTATTAGTAAATTGATCTTTATTTTTACTATATCAAAAAAAGCAAAGGGCTGACCCCAAAGTTTCTTTTTTATTCTACTTTTTTGGGTTTTTACTTTTTTTTCTTCTCTTTTTTGATTTTCTTTTCTTTTAGATTCTTTTTCATCATTTTTTTTTCTTTTTTTTCCCCTCTCCCAATTATCTCTCTCTCTTTCTTTTATCATCTTCTTTTTTTTTTTCTTCCTTTTGTTCTCTTTTTTTTCGTCCTTCCTTTTTTTATATGCATTTTTAGTGTTTTAGATATTCGTATAAAAAAAAAAAGAACTTTTCGATTTTCATATAAAACAAAATGCACTAGACGCGTGATCGTCACTAGTGCTCTAAAAAGAATTAACCCCTGAGTAAACAATAAGGAAAACTACATGTTAATTTATATTTGGTCATGATCAGGGCCTCGATGCCGAAATGATAACCAGAGACGATTAGATAAAAGAATATCAAATGAGCAAGATGAACCGAAGCAGAGTTTTTTAACAAAATGTGAAATGGATTCTAAAGAGAAAGCAGTATATAAAGAACGAGAAGTTTATAATAAAAGATAATATGCGGTTTGCAAATAAAATGGTAAGTGAAACAAATCATCAACACCATAGTGTTATATAGCTCATTTAACAAACTATCTTGGTTTCAATGTAAATTGCACTTCTGATTTGGCTGGCCGCAATGATTGGCCTTAGTGGTCAGGGCTCGTCTTCGTCAGCTTTTGAAACAAGTTCGGCCTCCTCTAGACGGCTCCGCCAGTGTTCGGTGCTCACTGCCGCCATTAGTTCTCCTTCACGGCTCTCCCTGTTCTCTCATCTTATCTCAAGCTAAGCAAATAAGTCGGTCAATCTATAGAAACTCATAGGGTGTTTGGCATGGTGGTAGGAACCAGTGGTTAGAAATGTTTTTACTGTAGTATGTGAGGGATTTACATTATAGTAACTTTTTTCTTTTTATTATAACATGTAAGAGCTTTACACTATTCATAACTGAGATGATGGTCCAAACTCCCCATGCCAAACACCCTATTAGTCACTTAGTCATCTGTTTTTTGTAATAGTCATAAATTTAATTTAGGTTAAATATGTTAGTATGGGCTAATTAGTGTGCCATTAAAAATTTAATTGTCAGTAGCATTAATTTAATTATATATAAAAATTCCTCTCATTTTATTTTATTTAAGATTCTGGTCAACCATTAAATTTTTTTAAAAATTTTTCCCACAACTTAATAACTTGCAGCAAACTTTGCTCGTCCAAGGTTGATTTGCAGCAGAACATGGTTTTGCCACTTGCTTCTCCCTTGTTTGAAAAAACCCTATAACACGCACAACCAAACAGCCCCCTCTTTCTCTCTTTCTCACATCTCTCTCACTCTTTCTTTCTGTATGTTTTCTTAAGTCTTAGAAAACCAGCTTCTCTAAACCCTTGCAGCCCGAAAGTTGAACCTCCATTGACTCAAAAGCTCATATGTATACAAGTGAGGGTAGTTTAGTTGGTTGTAAGTTTCTCCATCCCCAATCATAGGTTGAGAGTTCGAATCAGACTTAACCACACTCAAAAGTGGTGACATTCCTCCTTTTCTTGTATAAAAAAAAAAAAAAAAAAAGAAGCTCATATATAGAAATTCAAGAACCACCAAAGGTTTATAAATCTCCACCATTTACACTAGTGATTAAGGATAGTTTCCAAACTAAAAGCTGATTTCTTTTTCCTTCTTCGTCAATCTTAATTTTAAACGTTGCTTACGCTCTTTCTTTTATGGATTACAATATGAGGTCGAATTATTTAAAGCTCGCATGTTGTTCTTGGAACCATTATTGCATAATAAAACATACAAGCTACGTCTGAAAATTTTTGTGTTTTATTGAAGGGAAATATGTTATAACGCGTTTAAATCCATGATTTTAGATGCTAGAATTTTATGATTTATGTGGCTTTATGCTTTACGTTCGGGTTAGAGATGTTCGAAGTTTATTAAACCAAGATTTTATTCAAGATTGTATGGTTGTAATTTTGAGTTTAAAATTGAAGAAAATGTGTTATACCTGTTGTATAGTGTTTATCTATGGCTTGTTAATCATTTTCATACTCAGTGACCCGTTTAAGATTAAGAAAAATCGAGTTTAGCTCGATTTAGCCATAGGTGAGGACATCATAAATTTTTAGCTTTTCAACAACCAGCAGGCTGGTCTGGCCATTCAGATCCACAAGCCGATCCCTTACATCTGCAAGCCAGATTTTTGGTCCAAAAGCATATTTTTGTGATATTTAATCATATCTGTTTCTTTTTAATATTAAATCACTTTTAAAATTATTTTATGACGAGAGTGTATTTAAATCATTTATAGATATGTCAAAATATTAGCATGAGGTATATGAGGTATGTTTTCATGCTTTTAAATATTTTCTTCATATTGGGGTGTGAGATCTGTTTGCTTAAATCATTTCCAATTATAGTGCAGCATGAAAAGGTCAAAGTATAATATTTGGAAAATTCATTTAGAATCTAATCAAGATTCTAACAATAAATTTTGTGAGCAAGATGTCATAATTTGTAATTACGAAATTATGTGACTAAGATATAATGAAATTTCCATGTGCATTATCTATGTAAATTTTTATTAACTAAGGTGTATTTTGCATGTACAAATTTTACGAGTTAAAGTACTCTAAACTTTGTTAAATGTCATAACAAGCACAATTAATGTCACATGGATTGTGTCAAGACCCAATTTTTGTGATAAAGATACCTATAGAATGACTATAGGATAATGAGATTAAAATATTATGCCAAAGCCCTAAGCAGTATAAAAATTGACAGTATACTTATCAGGCAGACTATAGATATTAGTATCTGCAGTCCACACAATGCTAGTATCTAGTATGCGGAGACTCTCAATGTAGTGCAGAGACTCTCAATGTAGTGCGGTGAGCAACAAAGTAAAATTATATAGAATTAGATCCAACATAGATAGATGAACTACTGATAATGAGAATTAAATAATATAGGTACACAATGTACTGTGATATCTCAAAACTGATAAGAATAATATGTCCTCCATACCATGTTATTAGAATAGGAAAAAATACAGTTTTGAGAAGGTTGAGACTGCTAAAATAAAACCTAGTAGACTAGGTGTACAAAAGGTCAAATGTTCTTATCCACTTGGACGTCAAAATTGTGCAAAATTTTCACTATATTTCCTTTACAAATCCGGTTTCAAGGTGGAAGTTTATGAACAAAATTTTTTGTTGCAAAATAGTGGCCAGTTCATGGTCTATAAATACTAAGGGACCAATTTGAAAAGCTCACTTTTTGTCCTCACTAAGTTTGCTCCAAGACACAAAATTCTCCCAATTTTCTTCTTCTATAAAACCAACCCCTAGCATAATTCTCTCAAAAGTTTTGTTAATTTAAACCTTCAAATCACTATTAGAAGCAAGCTCCAGGGTTTTGGTGTTGATCCAAAGATATTTTAAGGTAAAAATCTAAACTTTGCTAAGTGGGTCTTTGTCAAAGTTTAGAGTTTATTTTAGAAATTGATTGTCTATATTTTGATCTTGAGATTAAAGGTTTTCTAAAGGCCACCCACACTAAGAGGAAGAGATAATCATTTTTTGGGAACTCTAGGTAATCTAAGTTCTCTTTAAGTTTTTGTTTCAATTATTTATGGGATGGACTTTGGCATGTAAAGGACTTTATATGGTATGATTTCATTATGTTTTGTATGGTTATGGAAGTGGTTTTTAGGCTTAGTTTATGATTCTATGCTCTAGAAACAAACTTTGCAAGTTAAGATGTTGCAACACTCTATACAATACTTTGTCCAACACTTTTTAAAAATCTAAGTTTTCAAGGAACTTAGGGACCGAATTGATTTTAACTTAACATATAATTTATTGAAAAGATAAACATTTTTTGTGAAGAAATTTTCCTCAAATTCTAACCAGATCAAGACAAAAAAAGGTGTTTTCATATATGCCCATTTACAAATTTGACCAAACTCCCCCGAAATGATTGATTTCAAAAAAACTTAAAACATAAAAAGTTATAGATCTTACCAAACTATAGACTTTTTGAAATAACATTGCTGCCATTTCATCTCAGATTTTAAGTTATGAATTTTTACAAGATTTAACAACAAAATTTTTAAAATGATAAAAATATGAAAACGTATTGAAAATGTTTGAATCTGTGTAGGAGTCTTTTGAGAGTTTTGATCTTTGTTAAAAAGTACACGTTATGATACGAAACTATTTTTCTTTAATGTTGGGGACAAAAATGTCAAGATGTTCGTAATTTGGGCCAAAATTGTCAAAATATGTGAAATTATATTTTTCACTACACAAACAGATTTTCTATGTTATTTTGGGCAACAAGCAATTATAAGTTTAATTCCAAAGAGTTTAAAATTTTCCAAGACCTGTTGAGGAAAAAATCATCATTTTACGAAAATGATTAAAATAAATTCGAACTTACCGATTAAGCTCACAGTTTTAAAGCAAATGATGAATCTCGATGTACAAAGTTCACAGCTACAATATGAGACGTAAAATTTGGTCTTAGAGTACCTAAGTGAAGCGGTGTAAAAATAGACAGATATTGTAGACTCAGACTAATAGTCAAGTGTCACCTAAACATGACACAAAGCCAACTAACTAAAAAAATGATTAAAGTGTAAAAGTTAGCATGGGATTTAAATAAGTTTTAAACCTCACCTATAGCATAAAGAAAATAATTTTCATATACTCTATGCATTTTTCAAAAATGTTTGCATTTGTTTTGCTTATTAATTTAAATGCCAAGTTATGCTATAAAGCATGTTAAGCATTTGTTATCCTTATTATTTTAAATCTAAGTCATAGCATACAGTATGTTAACTAAGTTTACGAGAAAGGTAAAATAAAGATAAGATAATTAAGTGTTGTACCAGCCTCTACTCACATGAGGATTATAAGTCTATTGACCCAAGGAGAATATCATGTTAAGTTAAATTACAACCTCGACGTTTGATGGTCATTCCCATTTGATACATACACATGGTCCTATAGTTCAGAGTTGTACCATTGATAGTATTTCTTTATAAATATTTTGTGAGAAATGTTTGAACTTGTTGAACGAAAGCTCATCTAGATCTTTCATGCCGTAAGATATCCTACCAAGAGGCCGGTATGAAATATTGACAAGCTGAGTGTGTTGCTAGGATAAATGCGATGTTTGAGCTATAGATATCACTGCAAGTTAAATTTTGCTTTTGATAGAATGTTTATTTTATATAATTATGTCATAATCTAATAGTGAGCTCGAACCACTTTTGCAAGATAGTTTAAGTGTTTTGTAATTATAAGCAACCAAAGGTTTTAAAAATTTTATGTTGAACATTAAGTATTATGATTATGTTTTTTTTTTAAGAATATATATATTTTACATTTTTACAAGTAAGTATTAATCAGTTTAAAAGAAGAGTTTTAAGTAATGGCTAGAACAGTCGGATTGCACACAAATTATCTAGTGGAGCTTACGTAGTTGCTATTACCAGCTCGTGAGCTTAGCAAATATTTATATATATTGCTTTTTGAGGTGGGACTTACTATCCCTTTCTTGATAGCCCGTTTTTATAATCATGGCCTTTGTTTTAAAAATCCTAACAAATGTATTGATTTTTTTTATCTGGAAAATGGTTTTGTAAATAAACTCTTACAAATGTTTTGAAAGGTGTTTTCAAAATGGTTTTACTTTGGAATTTAGACATTCCAAGTGAAAAGGTTTTTAAGCACTGTTGAACTCTATGCCTTCAGATAGCAAATGTTAAATTGCATGTCGAACGCTATTTGAAGTGTAGGCCTTGAAATGGTTCACTTTTGTATGATGCCTTTGGAGATTAGATTGCACAGAGGGCAACTTGAGGGTAGGATTCGAAAACAAGTATGGGTCACTACGGTGTTGTTTCAAGACTATGTACACAAGAGTAAGTTTAGTGATATTATGGTTTTAGGAAAAATTATATGCTGTGACACGGTTGGTTATTTAAGTTTATGTTTTATTTACCCATTTGAATTTTATTTAAGTGTTGCTTTGTTTAAAATATTCTACTGTGTCTTTTGCTCACTTTAACAAGAGTGTGAGCTGTGAATTATTTTCCATTTTGCATTTAGCTGCATTATTGCAGCGTATGTAATAACTTTTTTCATGCATTGTTTACTTCTTTGGACTGTGTTTGGTTGTTTATTTATGTTTTTTTTTCCTTCTTATTTTCATTTTATGTGTATGAACGTGGGAATTTCAGTGGAAATTCTAGACGATGTATCAAAGGCAATATTTTCCTTCTAACATTTATGTTGATTACTAATTTAAATATATTTTTTTCTATTATTATATCTAACAACAAAGTAAATCGTTCAGAAATTATAAAAGGATTAGCCAATTCATTTTTTTGGAAAATGACGATCTTTAATTGGAAATACCAAAATATCCCATATATTTGTGAGACCAACACGTTGGATTTTAAACTTTGATAATTTATTAATTTATTTTACTAGAGGGTTTTTTTTTTTTTAAATTAAACCTCCATGTCATTAATTCAGTTTTGGAGCTTGATATTTTCTACCATGCAGAATGAATCATTAGTAACCAGAACCAAGGAAGAGTATGGATTACTTTGAAAAAAGAAGAAAACCATGAATAGACTCATCTTTATCTTTAACTAGTTGAACTACACATGCATAGAAGTAATTTTGCATGTTCTATCTACGTGTTAGGTTTTAATTACTATATTGTTATTTATTTAATTAATAAAAATCTTAATCAATTGTTAGTTAATACGTAACTAACACATATTTTTATGAGCATTGCTTTTAAAATTATAAATTTCAATAGGAAAAATATAAACAAATATATATCTGGAAAAAAGAAAATATTTCAATGGGAATACAGAGAAAAAATTAATTAGCTTAGGCACATTAAGAAAAAAGATTACATCGTAGAGGATTTTTTTGCTAAAAGAACATTAAGAGAATCAAAAAACATTAAGCACAGATACATAAAAAAAAAATTATATTAGCAGGGGTAAATTAAGAGAAAAAAACATATTTAAAAAAAGAAGAAAAAAGAAGAAAAGGAAATGAAAAAGAAGAAAAGGAAGCAAAAGTTAAAAAAAAAAAACTATGAAATCTATAGGCAAAACTTGGGAGAGAGAAACGGAAACATTTTAAGGTTTTCATATATTTAATTAACAATGTAATAGATTATAGATAAATAGAAATAGAATAGGTAAATTGTAGAATAAATAGATTTTGAGTAAAAAAAAGTTTTATGAAAATCTGAAACACCAAAGAACAAAATAGTGAAACCAAATTTTGAATAGTGAAAAAGAGGGAACTCCAACTTCTTATATAATTATAGAAATTTTTAATCTTTATTTTTAATCTATACATATAGCGTTTGAAATTCGAAATGTTTTGTTATTTTTTTTTGAAATGTTTTTTTTTCTACCAACACTTTTTTTGCTTTTTGAAACCTTTTCTCCTCCTATGCGTCGGAAACATTTTTTTTTTCTTTTTTCTTCCGAAACATTTTTTTTATTTTTTAGTTTTTTTAGTTAATATGTACATGCAAAGCGCATACTTTTCAACTCGTCTTTAACATAAATATAAAGAGAAAATAAGTTTCATGTAGTGTTTAGAGGACATTTGAAACTTGAAATGTTTCATCATTTTTTTTGTTGCAAAATGTTTTTCCTTCTTTTTCAGCTGAAACATATTTTTGGCTTTTTGAAACATTTTTCCCATTTTAAGCTGTCAAAACATTTTTTTCCTTCTTTCCCTAACAAAACATTTTTTCTTTTTCTTTTTTCCTTCTGAAAGATTATTTTTATTTTTTATTTTTTTAACATGCTATGCATGACCCGCTAATACATATATAAAAAAAGAAAACCAATTTTGATGTTCTCCTCAATATATGACAAGTGTCGTTCCCCTGAATTCCCTCTTTTTTAGTTTTATTTTTCTTTCTTTTTTCATCTTTTATTTTTCTTTATTCTATCTTATCCCCTCCCCTTTTTCCTTTTCTCTTTGTACAATATTATAACTCTCACTTCTATTTTTCTTTGATTTTCTTATTATAATCTTAATGTGTTTTTCATATTATACTATTTCATTTTATCTTGAGATATATCCATTTATTTATTATAAAGTATTAAATTATAAAATATATAAGCACAATGAGCATGCGCTACTCGACTAGTTCATTTAAAAGTGAGAATACATGTTTTGATACTCCTCCAATGGATGCCAAGTGTTAATTCCTGGTTCTCTCTTCTCGACTAGTTAATATTTAAAAGTGAGAATACATGTTTTGATACTCTTGCAATGGATGCCAATTGTTAATTCCTAGTTCTCTCCTTTTATGTTTTCATGGTTTTTTTTTTCATATATTTGTTTTCCTTTTACGTTTACATAATCATATGTGGACTTCTCTCTATTTTTTTGGGGTATTCTTTTATTCTTATGACTATCTATTATCTATCTAAAACTGTTGTGGGGCACTTCAAACAAACGTAGAACGATTCGTTTCTTTTTTTTTTTTTTTTCCAACCTTAGTCTTTTTTTTTCTTTTTCAACTTTTTTTTTTAACTCCACGCCATCAAAAAACTTATCCTTTCAAAATAAAATTTATACATTTTTTTTTACTTTTTATTTGTATATTTTTTTTTTGCTTCTTCATGGTCCTATCATTTTATTATATCAAAATAAATTCTTTCAAATTAAAACAACCTCTTCCAAACGGGTTAACCTTTGTTTTACAATTTCATTTTTTATATGCTTCTTTGAAATATGTATTTAATCTCACTTGTTATTATACGTATTTAATCTCACTTGCTATTATTGTAATAATATTTTTAGGTTTTTCTAATTAGCCTGTGACCGAAATTTTTTCCTTAAAATGTGTATCTTTTTAAAAACTTTTTCGCCCTATCTTTTGACTATTATTTTTTAATAAATGCATTTTGTAATCTAATCTAGTTGGGAGAATTTTGAACTACGTTTTTTTTTCTTACTTTTCTCTTATTAATACAACTTTTATCTACATGTGCTCATGGTTAGCTTTCTTTTTTTGGGTCAAAAGGTCCTCTACCTTGTAATAATTTTTTAATGTACTTCTTTTAAATAGTTTTTTCCCCATGTTTCTATTCAAATATATATATATATATATATATATATATATATATGCCTTATTTAGTTTTTTACTATGTAATCTTTATCATTTTAAAAGTGATACATGTGAAGAGATTTGTGTCAGTTGCGTATGTACAACAACTAAGATTTTTATTATTATATGAATTGAAAATAATAATAACTCTGTAATAAAAACTTAACATATAGATAAAATTTTCAAGATGGCTCCCACGTGCTAGTACATATAAAAGGTTTAAGTGGGAGTCACAAGGCAATAGAATGTTTGTAGGGCTTCTTTGTATGACAATTGTTTGTTGAGTAATATTAAAAATGTAGGCGGCGTCCCTAAACCGGCACCACCGGATTGGAAACGACACCTACATATAAGGGACATCACATGAGCAGATGCTAAAAAGAAAGCTACCTTTCTAACTTCTATCGCTATTGTCTAATTATGGTAAGCGGGATAGGTGATGGACATGAGCAGGAAATTGTTATTAAATTCAACTTACGGTCGTAATTGGATGACATTCTTCTCAACTTTAGTGGCTTTGTTTTGTGAGATGACATTTTTTTTCCCATTTAAACTGAATTTTTATTAGACTAACTCATAAGCAATACGGCTGCCACATTGTGGGCAAGCAAACTCTCATTGCATTTGGTCTAATGCCTTGTGCATGTGCATTTTAATTCCGAGCAAGCCCTCTCTCTCTTTCAATCTATTCATAGCATGGAGAATTTCTTGCACAAGGATGGAATTTTCTGCTATCCACTGCCCCGACACAAGCGCCGATCGAAAAGGAGAGATATTGGTTTTGAAAGCACGGACCAGAGCCTATTAGTCACAATCTTAGAAATTATCTTGTAACTAAAGCTGCACAAACTAAAGGGCCTAAACTTGTCCAATTTGACCGCACCATTATTAGTCTTAGGTATGGTTCAAAGCCTTTAACATTCTACCACTTCTAAAGAACTCCTAAACACAGCCAACAACATCCCAATAAGTCTTATAGAAAATCCCTTGCATGCCATCCGGCCATGGTGCTTTCAAAGGATTCATATTCCAGACTTTCTCCCCTCGCTAGCATTCGGCACCTTAACCTTCCGAGCGTTGCCCTCCGTGGAGATGAGGGAAGGAATTAGGCCCTCAAGGTCATTAGGGGTAACAGGATTCTTGGAAGCAAATAGCTCCTGGAATTTGCCATTAAAGTAGTTAGCAATGGTTGGTCTAGAAGTAAGCCACGGCCCATTTCCTTCTCTCACCGCCCAAGTATGGTTCTTCCTCCTCCTAATCATAGACGCATGAAAAAATTTTTGAGTTGGAGTCCCCCTTTTTTTAACCACAGCTCTCTAGACTTGTGTGTCCAATTACACTCCACATGCTGTTGAGCCTTATCAAGTTCTAATCTCATCGCTCAAGAATCTCCCGCTTTGGTGGTGGTTTTTTTAATTTGCACCAACGTCTGCTTAAAATGCCTTAAGATTGTGAAAGCAAATCCCGAAAACCGACTTGTTTTCCAAACGGAAAGATGGGAACGAGCAATATAGAGCTTGGTGTGAAGCTTAAAGCTTTGGCATTCCTCCGCTCCCTCCTCCTCCCAAGCCTTGATTACTGTTTCTCGACAGGTAGGATGCTCCGTCCACAATTGGAAAAAAGGAAATGGCCCCAACAGCACTTCCTGGTCCTTGTGAGTATCTAAAACAATAGGTGCATGATCCCAGCAAGAAATGAAATGGTTAGCAACACCTGCCTTCTCAAAACCCATGCTCCAATCTAATTTACAAAATTAATTCAACCAATAAATCAACATGAATTATTAAATTCAATATGTCATGTTGGACACAACAATGCAGTCTAGCCATTCTCAAACAACACCCTGGCACCGCGCCTATTGTACCAAGTAAAGTCAACGCCCCCAGCACCACGCCTGTTGCACCAAGTACAAATCAAAAAGGCAATTAGGCAAGAAGAATCATCGGACATTTATGAAGGCCAAATCCTATCGTTTTCATCTGTTTTTGTGGTTTTTTTTTTTTCTTTTTCATGACTAATAGATAAATATATGACCGAGCCACGGGCATGGATGTCACATTTTTCTCTCAGATAAGAGAAAATTATCATATATAATTTTGCTAGTTTTTTATCACAAAAATTGACCCCTTTTCAATATTTTGTATTTTCTTTTCTTTATTCCCTTTTACTATAGGAAACTTATCAAATATTTAATATAATATTTTTAAACATCAAAAATGAAATAAAAATACTATAAAAAGATCAAAAAAATGAAATAAAAAGAAAAATCAACATATGAGGATAGAAGGACCTTTAATGTCTGATTATCATGACACAACTTTGCAGATTTCTTGCTCACACAAACGACTCTATAATTGGAAATTGATAGAAACAGTAAAAAGAAAACAGAAATCCGCATTTTTTTTTTTTGATTCTTCAGCTGCAAAACCCAAAAAGATGAAGTGGGAGGTGAGCTGCTATTACAGTATGTCCAAAATTAGGATATAACATATACACAAAAATACGGCAAAACCACATTTAGGTAAAGCCTATTATATATAAAAAATCCTATAAACCTATTACTCATAAAACTGTAGGCTTCAGTGTAATTTGTAGTGGTTTCTATAGTTTTATAAGTAGCGGGATTATAATCCCATAAAGTTAAATAAGATTGCTTATTATATATAGCATTCTTGACGAGAGAATGAGAACCGTTGGAACATGGTCAAACTTTGTAGTCAACGTTGTAGTGGCAATCTCCAATCAAGCTTTTCCTCCGGAAAATGTTTCTGTACTTCATTAGGAGCAATGAAACAGTCTAAGGAGAGCCCAGGGACGTTGAATGCAACATCATCAATGGTCCAAGTCTCTTCCATCCGCGTGATTGCGGGGCCCGACCTTAGATTATCTCCGAATCGTGTGATGATCACGTTTGTCTGACCAGAGTGTGCGATCATCACTCCCTCCACCGTCCGATAATCATCGATCTTCGTCGACATCGTGGTTTCCCAATAGGTGGGGTAGGTCCCGGGGGATTGGATCCGGGTCAGGTAAGAATCCTCCAAGTAGACAAGCAGGCCACTCCTTTGGCTAAAGTAACCAAATATCACGTGCTTGATCATCTCAGCTGTGCTATCACTACGCTCAGCAAGGTCCGCCTGATCGGCTGACAATTTCAACATGAAACAATCGACGCCCGAGATTCGCTTTTCGCCTACATACTGCGCCGGGGAAAACACAGCTGATACTGCCAAGGGGTCCAGCCCCTGCATATAAAATTGCAACATATAGGCATCGATAACATGAAAAAAAATAAAGTGATAGTATTTACAGTCAAACGGTAAATTTACACCAGCTTTATAGCACGAAATATAGAATTCAAATTTTCCTGCATCCAAATTCTAAAAATAAAAAAATTTAAAGACCTTATATGGTTCAATAAGTTGTAAAATTCATTGCCTTTTCACCCAGCATTTCATTGTAAAATATACAGGGGGAAAAAAAGAAAATAGCAAATAAAAAATGAACCCAAAATAAAAAAGACCTAAAACATGGTAAAGACTAGACCGACTAGTAGATGATTACCATTTTTGTTGAAGAAAAGCAATCATTTACAAATTTGATATAAAATTAATTTCCCTAAAGGGCAATTGAATCCAATTTAGAATATGGACAATAAACTAGACCCAGAATATTGGCTAGTAGGTAGGAATGGTCTCACTCTCATTTGAGGGAGGATTGTGCATTCATGCTAGCTCTTATAAGACCAATTCATCTGGCAAAAACCAACCCCCAAAATTTCTCTTCAAACAAAAAAAAGGAAAATAGTTTTTTTTTTTTTTTTTGGGTACAAGGGGAGAAAATATCTCTAGTGAATTTTTGAGACAATATCATGTGATTGGAGAATAAGACAAGAGGTCTAAGAAGAAAGTGAAAAGTGCATCTTAAGACAACTGTGGATGTGACACTCAAGGTTGTTATGTGTGTTTTCAGCTCCTGGTAATAAAAATTGCAACTGATTTTTGTTGAAATTTATACACAATGTGAAAGGGAGAGGTTGTGAAGACAACTCATGATCTTAATGATGTTGAAGTTATGTAAAGGCAGTAGGTAAAGATTTGCGCCATAGTGGGTAATTAATTAGTTAAATTGCTTATTCAGCACATTTATATATTAAACTGAACACGGTTGGTAAGTTACCCCTAAATTTTCAACTTTGGCAAATTGATCCTAAATTTAATAAAATGGCACAGAGTGCCTCTAAATCGATGTCTGATATTAAAATTTGAATAAAAGTCTTGTTTAAAATGAATATACTAAAATTCTATATGACAATCGGAGCACGTCATGTGCATGTGCATGAAGGTGTATTTTTTAAAATTTTAATATTATTCATCAATTTCATATACTCTGTATTATATTAATAAATTTAAGAAATATTTTTTTTATAATTGAAAATTCAAGGGGCAACTTATCAATTTAGTCAAAGCTTAGAGGGGTTTCTTTCTTTTCTTTTCTTTTTTTTTTTGGGGGAATAGTTAAGAGTTATAGGGGTCATTTTCTTTCTGTTATGGACTTAAAATTATGATAATGTAAACTCTATACCCTTTGTCTTGAAGTTAAATTAAACATGGTCAAACTGATTTTATTATAATCCAAAATCTCTATCAAGTTTGAGACAATTTTAAGGAATTTTGACATATTGTTTGCCTTAAGAACTAAAATTAAAGATGACAAGGTGAAATTTTGGAAGGATTATAACATTCACGCAATCTGCCATATGCGTACAGTGTACCTAACAATTTAAAGAATTCAAACTCTGCAACAAGCCTATGAAAGATAAATTTCACCAAATTTTTCACCATTAATCTTGAAGACTATGTAGCTGCTGGCAAATAAATAAAAACAATAAGAAAACACATTCTAAAAATAAAATAAAATATAAAATAATAGATGAACAAAAATAAAAAAGTACAAAACGACAAAAAAATACATAATAGATTAGTCAATTCTAACTTTCTATGTTGGTCCCCTTACACAAATTTTGGCCCTATAATTTCTGCTAGGAACAGGGTAGCAATAATAAGATAGCTACACACATTGATATGGTAATAGTATTTTGGTAATATGATCCCTATTTGTGTAGCAATGTAACATCATATGTGTCACATTTTTGTTAAATAATTAATTTTCCATTAGCAGTGTTAATTATATACCACTAGATTTGTGTCTTTTATCCTAATAAATAGGTGTACTTATGATTTTTTTTCTTAGACCTATTTGGCCCAATTGAGAAATGTTATTGGATAGCCTAACCACAGTGAAAAGCATCACCTAAACTGAGAACAGCTTAGATATGTTATGAAGCAGGTAAAATACAAGTTTTTGTTTACACAACATCCATAATTAATTAAATGACAAATTCAAGAGACGTAATTTTTTTAATGACAAATTCAATTTTATATCAACATGCATGCATGGTTACAAAAATCTTCAGAAACTTGCCTGAAGAGCTCGCCGGAGAGGGCGAACGCCACCTTTGGCGGCGTGTGCACTGAGCCACGGAGTGTGCCGCCACGCAACATTGCCATCGCTCCCCGCAATGACCTTGTGGCCGCCTACCACCAGCTCAATCAGCCACATTTTGGGAACCATCTGCCACATTACAAAGCACCCCTTTTGGGAAACTGTACTGCTGGCGGCCCCGGCAGCCGAGATCCCAGCCGAGCCGAGGTCATGATCTCCCATCGCCATTGTCACTTTTCCGGTGGCAAAAGTATTCTTCACCGTGCCTTCTAGTTTCCGGCAACCGGTGGCCGCCGTAAAGTGTTGTATTATGTATTGTGCTGAGGAGGACACCTGTTTAGGTAATTTGTTAGAAGAAAAAACAAATAATACATTTTAGCCTTTTTTAGGGGTTAAGTATTTATTTTCTTTCATTATTATTATCAACACCACCACCACTATTATTATTATTATTATTATTTTCCCTGGCCAATTTAATTTTTTTTTAACATGAATAGCTGTTTCTTTTCATTCACAATTATTATTTATTATTATTAAATTATTATTATAATAAATACAATGTAAAACCTAAATTAAATCGGCTAGGGAACAGACGAGGGTGTTAGTTCCTTTTATTCAATGAGTTTGCAACTAGCTTTTTCCTGCCCTTTCTTTAATGTTGAGGAACATTAATTCCACCATTAAACATACCAAAGGCTAACCAAATTTTCATCTACCACGCAAAAGCGTTGGAATTCTCTTTATTAAGCATTATTATTGTCGAAATTGTACTTTGGTCAAAGAAAGAAAAAAGATCATTACATGTTTTTTTGTATTATTTAACAATTGATAACTGGATCTTTCATTATCTTTTATTATATTTTGGCACATCTTATCTTGTTATTATTGTTAATAATGTTTCTAGTCTTAAAATGGTAATAATATGAAGAGGTGAAACAGATTTCACATCAGTTGGACTCTTTTTCTTTTTCTTTTTCTTTTCTTTTTTTAAGGAACAGATTATTTGGACTCTGCTATAAAGTTTTATTGAAATATTTATTCGTTTTGATGGATTCTTTCATTTACATATATGGCCCAAATCAAATTAATATTGTGTTTAGGAAGTATGGTTTAACTTATAGCATATGAAAGTTTTACTAAGTAGCTCATATTTTTTTTTGACATTATTATATGTGAAAGCTTTACACTGTAATAAACATAAGTTTTAGTTCGAACTGAAATAGCCAAACATACTATAACTAATTGGAATGTGTTTGAAAAATCATTTAGAACTTAAAAATTGTAGTATGTGAGATCTTTATATGGTAGCAAATTTTTGCTTGTTACTGTAGTATATAAGAACTTTATATTATAATAAACTCAACTTTATTTTTTTTAACATGCGTCCTAAACAATGCCAAAGACAATATTGCCCCTATAAGAAGAGTCATTTTTTATTTTATTTTAATTTTAGATTCTTGAATCTCATTCAAGGTAATTTTTTTTTTTTTTAAACATAGTGGGGTGATTGTGGGAAACTCAAAAAGCCGCGTAAAACCACAGACGTAAAGTACTAAAAGACAACTCATATATAGAAGTAGTGAAGAAAGGAGGAAACACCCTCCTTTTACTTGTCTTTACTCTCTCTAGCCAGTCATATATTTTACTTTTACAGTTCTCTAACGTGTTTTCACTTTCTCTTGGAAAAACCAAAACAGATTGAGATTTTTGTCTTCTTTTTTAAGGAAAAAAAAATTTTCTTGTTCTTCCTTGTTCCCTGAAAGCTAAGAAAAAACTAGCACTAAAATGTCCTAAAAAAAAAAAAGAAAAAATAAAGCTCACACACACTAATTTCACTAGCACCTAAAGCAGAACATGTGGATTACCGATTCAAATTTACAGTTGGAACTAAAAATACTGTCAATTCAAATTTTGTAAAGACTAGAATCCCAACCGTAGTTTTTCTAGTTCAAATAGGTAAAACAAACGTCACATTAGTCAATTTCCCGCAAGAACTTTAAGCTGGTCATATATAGTGAACAGTTTTTGATATATATATATATGTATATACACCGCCTCTCTAAACGTTTTTCAACATTATATATAGAATCTTATAAAAATTATATTCCCTCCTCCTGTAGATCCTTGAAATTCTATATCTGTTCTATTCAATTTTTCTTTAACAATATTATTATACATTCTCCCCTCGACCTAATTTTTCTAGTTTCGTCTCTGTGTAAGTGTGTGTGTATATATATAGAGAGAGAAAGTTATATGATTACCTCGTTAATGGTGGTGTGATCATAAGGGTGAATAGAGAGAGGGAAAAGAGGGCAACCGAGGACGCTTAGGAGGATTTTGAGGTCAGACCTCTTGGTGAAGACGAGAGAGAGGTGGGTTTTGATCCAGTTCCGCCATGTCTGACGCATTCCTTTCTTTGACCCATTCCCATTTTCGTCTTCTTCGCTTATGGGTTCTTCTGAAAGTGGCTCAAGTCGACCCATTTTCTTTTTTTTCTTTTTTTGGTTTTCTGCTTTTCTCTTGCTCTGTTTTTGCGTTTTGAGAGAAGAGAAGAGAGAGCTCTGTTATGGTTAGATATATAGAACGCACGACTTAAGAGGGCGAAAAAAGTACTTGAGAGAGAGAGACTTCTCTGTTTTTGTAATTGTGAAAAGTCTTCACACGATGCAGATTTGGCACGTGTAATACACTCGACCTGGTCTTTTTTCTTGATTGATGGTGTTTGGAATGACGTAAACGGTTAGAGCCAAAAGTTTTGGCTTTAAGAACTATATACAATGTGAGAATTTTATATTTAGTAGTAATTTTTTTTGTTTTTTAATTATAATATATGAGAGTCTTATATTATTTACAGTTATAACTAATGGTATCAACTGTTCTTTCAAACGGCCTAATTGCTAACTAAAAATATGTTAGACCTTTCTCAATATAATTACCGACTGTATTTGACATCAATGTGGTGTTTTGAGAAGGGTTGAAGCTCTGTGGTTAGAACAATATATTGTAACATGCAAGAGTCTTATGTTGTTTATGGTTGAAAATATATGGCTAGTACTACAACACTAAACACCCTATAAATTCTTTATTGTACAATGTTATTTCAAAAGTTAAGTTTATATTTTGGTAATATGACTAAGTGAAAAAGTGAATAAATCAATTAATAGCAATTAAATGTTAAAATTAAGCATATATGTTACTTTTTGTATTAAATATTAAACCAAATATAGCATGTGTCATATTTAATTAGAAAAAAAAAGTACTGTATTGGAGAGTATTTTACTAACCAAATGATGCTCTTGTATATTAGAAATAGACATTTATTAATTTAGTCCCAACTCTATGGCTGGGCTTATATTTTGGAATTTGGTAATTATAATTTTTGTTTTTGTTTGTTGTCTGCTTTTTGTGTAGGGCTATTTTTTTTTCCTTTTTATTTTTATTGTCTATTAGGATGTGGCTGGTTTCTTTTCTTCTTTTTATTAATAAGTTACGGTATGTGACATAATGTATAACAAGTTTTTCTAGTGGCTGTTAATTTAGTAAGAATGTGCTCAGTTCTTCGAATATCAATTATCCTCTTTCTATTTACGTAGAACTCTTTTTTGTTTTTTAATTAACGTGAAAGAAAGAGACACGAGGGTAAAATGCTAAAAATTTTAGGGAAATTACAAGAGTTTTTTTTTTTTACTTAATATTTGATTATATTTGGAAGCTAATTTTGCATAAATTGACTTTTAGAATTAGCTGTGGAATTAATATCTGAATTGGATTTGTTTGTTGTAGTTGTTGTTGACTCTAAACTAGTGTAGGTCATTTGCACGTTTGCAATTCAGTGTGCATAAATGATCTTTATTTTAAAAATTATGGGAATCCGAAGAATAAAGACAGGCCCCCAAAAGAAAAGGATTCCAGCCATTTATTTGCCTTAAATAATTAGAAAACATTAGTCCTTTTCAAGAATTAGAAAAGAAAAGAAAAGAAAAAGGGTTTCTTTTTTTTTTCTTTTTTTTTTGGGCTAATGAGAAAAAAAAGGTCTTCTTTCTTCCACCTTTTGGATGGGCATGGCGACATGGGGTAGTCCATGTTTTGAAGGTGGGTCTTTTCATGTGGGAAGAGAAGCAATTGTATTATATCTATTTCTTTTTCTTTTAATTATATCTTTGGATAAATTTATTATCAAACACAACTGTGATAATTAGTGGCAAGTTATCTGGGTTAACAGCTTTTTACCAACTACTTTCATTTAATATGCACTTTTAAGATAGAAATAAAGTTCAAACTTTAGGGAATGTGAGGCACATGCCCTAGACAAACTGTTACACCCACACCCGATTGCACCAAATACATATAATTTAATTGAAATTAAATGCATCACATGCACTAAGCTTTGGTTATGATCCATCAGACACAGGAAGTGAGATTAAAAGGAAGCAAAAATAAATAAATGAATAATGAAAACAGAGACATCTTTGGCATGTGAAAACACAACAATTGCTTTATCATTACAATAGCAAAATACTTCTAGTGGTGCTTAATTTTTTTTCTTAATGTCATATCATATAGTGTATTTGAAAACATTGATTCCAGTAAAAGTGTTTGCTTCAAATCAATTTTGCTACAATATTTTTTTTTTTTACAAAATTTAAATTACTATGTTTCATTTTAAATATTGGGTCCAAATCATATTTTCAATGCCCTCTTAATACACTAGTTCAAACAATACACAAAATGTTAATAGTTTGTAGGTCATTCGGCAAATGCTATTGGAACTACAACTTGTAGTTCAAACTAAGTTTGGTACAATATTTTTTTTTATAAAATTTAAAAGCAAATTTTATTTAAACTATTATTTGTAGTTTAATTACATTGTCCACTATTGAGCCAGCAATTTCGAGTACGATACGACAACATGATACGAAAGCAACATGAGATAAAAGGTTTAGATTGCCCGTTTATTATTACAATCATAAACAAATTGACAGAATAACATGAAAACAAACGAGTTGAATTCGCGCTAGCCCCTTTAACACGCTTAGCAAGTTTACATGCCTAGTAGTATTATCTATGTTTTGTGTTTAAATGTTTTTACGCTTTTTATAATTATTATTGGCATTGGAGAATTCATGTACTTATTCTTACATGCTTGCTTGATTTATCTACAATTTATAACAAATAATCAATTAATATTATTTTTAAATTTCAAACAAAATTTAAATTTTTTGACTAGTTGGATGATAATCATATCGTAAACATGTTTTCGTCGTGCCAAAATATCACAACCCATTTAATAAACTTGTTGGCATGTCGTGCCATATTACTCGTCTTATATGTTTGTCATGTTCGTATTTGATTTCTTAGCACGTTTATTGATCATGTTGTGTTTATGTTTGCATCAATCATATCGTGTTATAATTGTGTTGATCCGAACATAACATGGGAACATGAATTGCTACCCAAATGGCCTATTTGAACTGTTATTACCAAAAATGTTGATGATGAAGAATTTTGGGTAAATTCTTTTTATTTCTTTTTTTTCCCCACCTTTTTTCCTGTTCTATAAATGGGGTGGGGATGGATGAACAAAGCAAACTTCTTTCCCCGGTGTTTTTCATTTTCTTGAATAGTTACTATCACTATGGTAGTACATGCATGTGGAGATCAGCACTGTAAGAGCTGCGTGACCATTCAGCGCGTGGGGTCGTTGTTTTTCTACCAAAAGCATACATTTTGCTGTGGTTGGACACGAAGCAAGACCTTTAAAGGGAGGCAACTCTGGTGACGTGTCAACATCCTTCACTGCTTGCAATTATAGCCATTCTGGTAGTTTGGTAACCCAAAATATAATAAAAATAATTCACTTCAAGGACCCAAAAAAAAAAAAAAACAAAAAAACAAAAAAAAAAAAAGGAGCTAGAAGGGGATAGTAGTGCATTACTTTGATGTTAAAAGGTTATAGCTTGTTTAATAAAGTTGGTTTTAAGTAATGTTTTAGTTATATATTTCAATAAAAAAGTTATTACAATATAAAATTTTCATATGTTATAGTGCTTAATATAGCAGAAAGTCTTAAATCTCACGTCTTTGACAAATTTAATACTTATAATATTATTTGTTTACTTACGTTAGAATGAATTTACTATATTATGTAAGTGATTTATAGTATAACTTATTTTTATTTTATATTATGACATGTAAAAGTTTTATATTATAGCAATTAAAACTATATAGTTAAAACAATGTTATAAAAAAAATAGTCGTTACATTGTTTATTTTTTTTGTGTGATACTCAATTTGCGTAAGTGTAATATTTAATGTTTTGAAAAAATTGAATGTTATATGAAAGTAGGAATTATGTTACAAGAGTGAATCATAAATATTGTAAGTATCTGATTGATCTGAATGCTTAAGTGGAGACATTTTCATAAATATAATAGGCAAAATGAAACGTTATTCGCTAGGTATTTTTCATAAATATAAAATATATTTTACAAATAATAAAATAACACCAGAATGAGAGTTCTTCAGGTACGGGGTAATTTTATGGTTTGGAAGGCTCTTCTTTTGATATTGTTTTAAAATGTAGAAATTTTATCAGATTTTGTTAATTTTGTGTACTTTTTAAATTCTCAATTTTTACTTAAAGTTTAGAAACAAGCTCTATTATAGAAAGCTTCGAGCTAAAGTTCGCCGTCTCGAACCTAATACTGTATTTTAAAGTTGTTCTATCTTCAAAATAAAGTTATTTTACATCTCTTAATAAGTCTACCTCCAATCAATTTATTCCAAACTTTAATCTAAAAGAAATATTGCATGTGTATTATCTTTTATTCTTTTTTATATTCTATTTTTATAATCCCAACAATCATTAGGGGTTTTTTCATTGATTAAACCTAAAAAGAAAACCAAAAAAAAAAAAAGAAAAACAAAAGGAAGATAAATCAGCACAATGCTGCTCCATGCATGAAAGCAAAACTGTTCAAAACTCTAAAATACCGCATGATATAGCGCACGACTGGAGAGTCAAACTTGCTCCATTTTGGCGTTTTCCTCCAAAATGAGGAGGATTGGAGATGGCCTTCGGGTGCACTAGAGTATTTATCCAAAAAAAAAAAAAGATTATTTGGATGTCCTAGATTACCTTTCGTTGGAACTTATTAATTATGTCTTAATTGTTGTTTATAAATTATTATCAAATAATTGTTGGGTTGTAATTTAGTCAGGCCTAAATTACTGACAAGCCCAGGCGGCCTAATGTTAAAACTAGTCGAATGGATCAAATGAAATCAACTGGCTGAAGTCCGATCGAATTGATGATCCGTATTGTTCTCTTGATTCGATCATATTGCTTAGTTGGAGACATTTGCTTCTTGATTGCTCAGGATAATTTGTACTCGTTACCCAAGTCTTCGTTCAACCGGATTAATCGCCTCGAGTTGGCGGTTATTAGCATGAACTGACGGTTATAACATGTCTAGTCATTGACTGAAACGTGGGTGAGGCGTGATTCTTGTAGCCTATAACCAATCGACACGTGTCTCACTATTGCGGTTACTTACAATGCACTATCCTACTCCGCCAGACAGTTGGAAACCACGATTCTTCCTCATCCTCTATATAAGGGGATGGTTGCTTCAGTGTACAACACACACAGATACAGAAACTCTGTCTATTTGCTTTTTCATCTCTTTTTGCTCTCTTTTAATCTGTACCCAGAACATTTTAGTGAATTACAGTGGACGTAACTCTTCATTAACAGAGTGAACCATTATAAACCTCGTGTGTTACTCTTATTACAACATTATTTAGTTTATTTCACTCTAATCTTGTACTTCAACCTAACAGGTCCAGTGGACAACTCCCATAAGTTTTGTCCACAACATAGGGGGATTTTTAGTCAATGCGGTAAGGATTCTGGTACATACCAATTCTTTAAGCTTCCTCTTAGATTTCAATAGGGAAATATTTCAGCCAAAAAGTTAAAAAACAAAAAGGGTGCGATAGACCACTGGCGGGAAATAACCTTATTGACTTTGGGCACCTAAAAAGAGTTTTAAGACTTAAATCACTGATCCAATTTTACAGGTTGTATGGGAGCATTGATTACTTATTTTGATTAAAAACATTAGAGCAACTTATAAGAATGTCCTTTAAAGAAACATCTTTTTAAGATTGTCCTCTTAAAAGGTTCTTTTTAAAACTGTCCCTTTAACAAAAAAAGATGATATATTAAAAGTTTAAGTTATCCTTTCTCCCAAAATATAACCTGTTAGGTTCCGTCCTGGTACTTATTAGAACCTGCTAGGTTCTATCATGAGACCCACCAAGTTCTGTTTTGAAACCCGTCAGGTTTCTTTTTGGAATCTACTAGGTTCCATCATAGAACCCACAGGAACCTGCCTCTGGTCGTCGATGTGGGTGTTGGATTGAAATCTGGCAGGTTCTAAAGTATAATCCATCAGATTCCAACATATTCTGTGTGAAACAAAAAAACACCAATCGCTTCTGGTGGCCAACGTGGGGAGCCAAATTGGACTCCGATAGGTTCCTAAGTGGAATTTACCAGATTCCAATATATTCTCTTTGAAATAAAAAAAGCATCAACTACTTTCGTCTACCAACGTGGTGAATTGGAATTTGGTAGATTGCAAAATGGAATCTACTGGATTCCAACATATTTTCTTTGAAACAAAAGCACTAACCCCCTTCGATC
The DNA here is from genome assembly GCA_025403435.1 of Artocarpus heterophyllus. Classification (NCBI taxonomy): domain Eukaryota; kingdom Viridiplantae; phylum Streptophyta; class Magnoliopsida; order Rosales; family Moraceae; genus Artocarpus; species Artocarpus heterophyllus. The sequence goes on along the minus strand of CM046351.1, from coordinate 23,825,758 downwards.
GCTAGCGCGAGGTGCCGAATTGGAATTTGGTAGGTTTTAACGTAGAATCTACTAGATTCTAACTTATTTTCTTTGAAATGAAAAGCACCAATTGCCTCTGGTCACCAACGCAGGGTGCCAAATTGAAAGTAGAACCTGCTAGATTCTAACATATTTTCATCAAAACAAAGAAATACTAACTGCTTGCAGTTGCTAACGTGGCGTGCTGAGAGTAATTGAACTTGTCAGATTCCATCTTAGAACCCGTCAGGTTCTAACATGAAATCTACTAGATTACAAATCAATTCAAATATTACAAGAATCCATATACTTATAAAATGCATTAAATTCCATTTCAAAACACCAAATTACCATTAAAACACTCATAGATTCAAGACTAAATTCAAATACTATAGCATATTACCATATTACAATTCCACTGAAAAAAAATGCAAAGACATACATGTTTTAAAAACTTTACATAAAACTAACATTGTCACTCTAAGCTTCTATTAGCTACTGACATGTTTCAAGAGCTCACAGAAATAAAGATGGGAGAGAAGTAGGAGAACAATTCGAGATTTGACAGCTACTCCTGGGAGAAAGATCCAGCTCTTAAATCTCCCTTTGATCTCCATGAAGTCGTTGCGGATTCTGGTGATCATGCCCTTGTCAGAGAATTTTTAATTTCACGACTCAGGGGCAACCAACTTGGAGATCAGTGGCTGTGGTGACTGTAACACCCACCAAATTTTCATGTAACAGATTATGTCAAATGAATAACAATGTTAGTAATTTCCTTATTGATATATGATATAATGTTACTAACTATTTTATTTTAAGTATGACGACAGGTGACGGTCACGAGAAATTGATGTGCTCAAGGTGTTCATGTCATTTATGTTGTATGTTTGATAATCATTTTTGTAATAGAATTAATGTTTTTTTTTATATTTTAATGTATACAGCGGTTTGGCAGACCGACCCTCCAGGTTTGGCAGTCTGAATTATCACTCACAGAACAGCAGGCTGATGGATTCCATCGGTAGGCCGGACCTCATGACTTCGGCAAGCCGAAGTACGCCATCGGCAAGCCAAAGGCAATGGATGAGTAATTAACAGGTAATCGCCAAAATTGTGGCATGGAAGATTAATTTTGATCAGATGATAAATTATGAATAATTAGCTTAAGTTTGGCCTATTTCCTTATTTTATGTGATGAAATTATTTGACTTTTATAGATGATTGAATTATTTTAAAAGGTTTCCTATTTTGAGAGTTAAATTTTGGTAAGTGGACCAAATCATTATAATGTTTCCCTAATTCCTTTCAATCCCATGAATCACTGCAAAAACAAAAAAAATTCACGTAAAAAGAATTCTGATTTAACAGAGATAGTTGACCTCCTCCAACATTTTTTTCATTCACGTAAAAATTCTCACACACTCTCTCTTTAAAATTTCTCTCAGACATCTTCTTTCTCTCTTCAATGCGTTTTTCTCCTTATTCTCTCCCTCAATTCTCCTGCAAATAATTGAAAGAAATATTGAGTTTTCTTTGGGCGAATTCAAAGGAAGCTTGAGAAGAAATTGTTTTGAGGTAAGAGACTCTTCTCAGCAATTCTGAAATTTTGATCACCTTGCAATCCGACTACTATATCTTTGTCTACAAATTTTCAGTTGCTTTGAAATTTTAATATGTTATTCATGTATGTGTTATGTGCTAACCCTCAAAATTTCACCTCAATTGGATTTTTTTATGCTGAGATATGAATTTTCTTCTCTCTGCCACTCACTGCTAATTAATGTTGATCAGTAATGTTGTATTTTCTCTATGTTCCGACCCCCATAACTTCGTCTACAAATCTCTATTTGCTCTGAAATTTTAATATAATTTTTATGTATATTGTACGTGATGTTGTTCCAAATTTTGTGCCATTTGGTATTGTGTAGGCTGAGATATTAAATGTTCATGCTCTGCACCTCATAATGAATTGTTGCTGATTGGTTATGTTGCACAAAACGTGGTTTTTATTCAAGAGGCAAATGTGCTTTGATTTTTATAAAATTTGACAAAAATGTTCATGGTTATATTGGGTTGTGAATTGGAAAATTTCGTGCTAATATCATGTGTATGTTGTGAGTTATTAAACCTTCTTCAAACAAGGTTTTTATGGCTGTGAACTTGCAAACTTTGGACCTCTTTTTTCTCTAACTTTTTATTATGTCTAAATGATTTTGTTTGGTCACGGGAATTTTTGTAGTAGGGTGTTATTATGCTTTTAGGTTGTCACAAAAATTTTGAGGTCAAAATTATTTTTGTGATATTTTTCTTAAATGCTAGTTTGAAAGGTGTTCACTGCCTATGTCTGTAAAATCAGTTTTACTACCGATTCAATTGTGTATATTGACCTACTCCAATTTTTGTTGAAGGCAATTTTTGGATATGTTATAGTTCTATGTGTCTATTATATGTGTTAATTTTTTTTGTAGATTTTTCTATGGCATCAAAATGTGATAAACGGACCTGAGTTTAGAGTTGTTCACTGCCTAACTATTGCTGGTAGATTTTGTGTCATGAAATTTGTGACTTATTTTAAATAACAAATGGAATTTTTGTGACCAACGAAAAATCATGGTAATATGTTTATATGTTAACTTTGTCCCTGCCAAGTTTGGAGCTTGAATTGCGTGTGAATTATGAGATATTAGGCTATGAATTCATAAGGGTCAGACAACATGTGTATAGGCAGTTTTGCTGATATTTTTTTTTTAGGATTGATAAAATGTGTTTTTAATTAATGTTCTTAAGAGAAGCATGTATTAGTATGTTGTTTGGTATTGAATGACATCATGGAGACAAATGCTAATTTCTAGTGTAAATGAATGGTTGACATGAACATTTCCAAGAGGCGAGCACATCAAGACAGTGGCGACATCACCTACAATTAAGGTTGAGTAAGCTAAACAAGTAAGTACATTCTCACTTGCAACATGATGAAATTTACAAAAGTTTGAAAATCTATGTTCATGATGGTTTTATGATGATTTGTATGATGAATCTTTGATGGTGTTATTGATGTTTTATTATGAAAGTTTGATTTATCAAAAGTTATAAATATTAAATAATGACGTATTTCAAAGTATGAAAGTATAAATATGTATACATGTATCACCTAAATAAGTGTTGCACACCCAAAGTAATGTTATGTTTATGTTCATGATGTTGTGTTTGGTTTGGGATTAGCTATCCCTCTCCTCTCACTATGGCGCGCCTATAATGATGATGATAGTGCAACACTTGGGGCCCTAAAGATAAAATGAATGAGGTTTTTAATATGGTTAATGTTAACGAAAGATATGTTCTATACGAAACCGTGCCTAGTGCACTTTTATGATGATAATGATGATGACTATGGTTATGATGTTTTCATAATATGTTTTACGATATGAGATAAAAATGTACTTACTAAGCTTTTGGTTATTCAATTTTACATCATGTTGCAGATAGAGGTAAAAAGATCATGGATTAGGTGGAGGGCAAGGAAAGGCATGTGAGCTATGCATGATGGGTTGAAAACGGAAGACGCCAAGAAAGAAGTTTTAAATTTATGAACTATGCTTATTTTTCATAGTTTGAGATATTGGGACTTGTTTTAATTTATTTTTGGTTCTGACAGTAGATCAACTTGCTAACCATTACTGGTCGGACTGCCGATGCAATGATCGGCCTGCCGATTACCTTGTATCAGCTTGTCGATCCTAGTATTTTTAAAACTTTGATTTTGCAAGGCCTCGAACGGCCTGCTGGTGGTTGAAGTTTGGACTGTCGGTCATGTTCGGCCTACCGGTGTTTGGAGTTCAGCCTACCGAACTGTAAACAGAATTAAGTGATGATTTTAAACTCTATTTATATTATGTCTTCGTTAATTTGGTATTGATAAACTATTTAAATGAATATAAGAAGTTTTGAAATATTGAAATTTAGTTTTAAAAAAAATGTGTGCATGGATCCTTGGATAAGTTTAATAAACTTTACCTTATTTAAATGGTTAATTTTAAAAGTAATAAAAAGGGAATGAATGTAACGACATTTGTGACGTCTGTAAGAGGGCGTTACAGGCTTTGGTATTAGAGCAGACTTTCGTTTTCAATTCATATCGCCACACGTCGGTCTAAGTCCTCCAAGTCAGTATGTTTTAAGCTAATTTTTTTAAGTATACAAGTTTGATGATAAGTATGAGATTTAGTTGTATGATGAATAAGGCCCTAGTACATAATATAGTGGTGAAATCCTGTCTCATAAATGTAATGATCGAGAAAAATTTCATTAATAAAACCTAATATTTAATGAGGTTTAATTAATAAATTTACTTTTAAAAATGTAAATTTTTGTAAAAATTACGATAAAGTAGGAATAAACGGCATTGATTGTAAATTTTATGGTAAATGTGATGTAATGTTGGATATTACCGAATACAGATTTTATGAGTTTAATTACTCAAAAATATGTAAATAATATCCATAAAATGAATTTTATATCACGATTAATTATACAATTGTGATATAAATAAGTGGGTGATTAGAATGTAAATAAGACATAAAAGTTATCCAAACCCAAATCAGGGGTAAAAAAGGAGGCCGAAGTAGTATGAGTATACTGCTAAACAAAAACGCAGATACAAAAAATGTAATGATTAGCATCCAAAAGTGAATGAAAAGTAAGTTAAATATTTTTATACAGTCTAAGGATAGAAAGTACACTAATTTGACCAAGGCAGTATAGGAAAAATACTGTGTGGTGAAAAATTACACAGTATAAATTTTTAACTCCATAAAGTGGACACTCCTTGGTTTTCTATTGGGCCACATGTCTAGAAAAGTGGCCCAATCACCTTGTGACACCTAGTGGTATACTCATGGGTTATCATGAGTCACCAAATGTGATAAGGAAGCATTTAGTGCATGGTTATCACAAAATTTCAATTCCTTTCTTTTGCTCCAAGTTCTGGCAGCGATAACCAAGACTTCTAAAAAATTTTCTCAGCCCCCAAACTTTGCAAAAACAGTCCCAAACAAGTTTTACAAGCAAGTACAAGGATTTTCCACAAGTTTTAAGGCAAAATCCTAAACTTTTTAATGAGTTTTCAAGGGATTTTTTATGGGATGAAGAGAGAAATTAATCCATGGTATTTTTGTATGGAAAGGAAGCCTAGGAGAGAGTTCAAAGGGATTTTGAAGGCTTGAAACCAAAAGGGTGTTATTTTGGCAAGTTCAAAGTTTTAAAGTTTTGAAATTTTATGGATTTTATTTTGATTTCTATTCTTTCAAATCCATGTGGGTTCTTGAGCATGTATTTGATGAAATTTCATGTATATGTGATGAATGGTAAGTTTAAGTTGTGAAACTTTGGTTTTTAGTGCAAATTGGTAATTTTTGGAAATGGTATTATTTTTGTAATTTTGATGTTTGACTTTGCGAAAGTGATGTTTGAGCATGAGAATGTGTTGATTAAGGCATGGAATGGATTCTGGAGGGGTAGAATTTCAATTTTGAAATGGATTTTTGTAAAAATGCCGTAGGGACTAAATTGAAAGGAAAAAGATTTCTCTCAGTAGAATTGAAAATGGCCAAAAGCACCCTTGTACAGTGAGATTTTAGAAAAAGTTAAAACACAAAAGTTGTAGATCCTGACGAAACTGTTAGGCATCGCAGACAGTTTGTCAAAAAACTTAGTCGTTTGTGAGATTTTGATTTTTCAAAAAATTTACGAAAATTGTGAAAAATTTTTAAAAGGGCAAAAATGTCATTTCATAAAGGATTTTGAATATGGTACTTTGAGCAAAAATATCCTTGAGAAAAATAGGGAATTTTGATGCAAAGAAGTAAATTTTAGTTCCGAGGGCAAAATCGTCAAAAATTTTAATTCAGGGACTAAACCGTAAAGTTTTATGAAAATGGTGCATAATTGAGAAATAATGAGATTTGACCCACTAGGGTGTTATTTTTAAATTAGTATGTGGTTATTTTCGTAAGAATAATGAAATCGAGCTCGGGTAGGTTAGTGGTCCCACGAAGGGCAAAATCGTCATTTTTGCCCAAATAACCTTGAAATGTTTCCAATGGGATAAGAAAACAACTAGAAAGGTTCCCGCACTTCGTTAGAAATGATAGGGTAGAGTTAGATAGAAATAAGAAGAAACAGTGGTTTTTAGAGTTGTATATAGTAATGCAACTCAATTTATTAACTAATGGATATTCTGTATCGAAACATAGTGAAATTTGGCTAATAGCTTTGTAATTGGCCAATAGGATCCTAGGAGTCTAGGAGAAGGGAAATCGAGATTAAGTTGCCCGATATTCGCATCAAGTAAGTATCCATCTCACCTACAGTATGAAATTGTAGGCTTAGAGTTTAAAATGTGTATATGTATACATGTGTGTATATCAAGGTGTATACTTATATGTATGCAATGACATGAGTATTTATAATAATAAAAGGGTATACTTGTGATTATATGGAACATATATATATACCTGAGAGTATATTATGATATGTACCTGAGTGCATACGATGATCTATACTTGTGTGTATATTTTATATTAAGTACCTGTGAGTACATTATGTTATATACCTGTGCGTCTATTAATGTGAACCAGTGTGTATATTTTATGTTAAGTACCTGTGAGTACATTATGTTAAGTACCTGTGAGTACATTATGTTATATACCTGTGCGTATATTAATGTGTACCAGTGTGTATATTTTATGTTAAGTACCTGTGAGTACATTATGCTATGTATATTTTATGTTAAGTACCTGTGAGTACATTATGCTATATACCTGTGCGTATATCAATGTGTACCAGTGTGTATATTTTATGTTAAGTACCTGTGAGTACATTATGTTGTATACTTGTGCGTATATTAATGTGTACCAATGTGTATATTTTATGTTAAGTACCTGTGAGTACATTATGCTACATATCTGTAGTTATATTAATGTGTACCAGTGTGTATATAAAGTATGTACCTGTGTGTACTATATCGTACAAGAGCATTTATGTAAATTATGTTATGTATAACATGTGATCATCACTTCATGCATGGTATGATAACCATAATAAGTGAATTGGTAAATGAATCACCAAAAGTTAAGAAAAGTGTCGTATTGACTCCTGACTCAAGGGGAGTTTAAGGATTATAGGATGGTCGCGGTGTTACGTAGACCTAAGTGTGTCATGGTACGAACACTTGGGCCCTAGTTAAAGATAAGAAATGATAATGATAAAGAATGATTATAAGAAAGCATAATGAGATCATGCATTTTATTGAATGTGCATGTGGATTATATGGGACTTACTGAGCGTAGGCTCACTAAGTATTTCATGTTGTAGGTGACGAAAAGGTCAGAATAAATCGTAATGATGAGCTGGCGGACGGATGATGTGTACAGACTGGGTATGGTTTCTGCCGCAGTATGTTTTCCACTGTATGGTGTTTTAAAATATTTTGAAAGTAATGTTTGATAAGCTATATTGTAAAAGAAGGATGATTATGTAAACACAAGTATATGTTTGTATTTCAAAGTTGTTAAACCAGTATATGTACAGTATTTAAAAAGAAAAAAAATTTCCTAAATTTTTTCCCTAAAGTAAGTAAGAAAGAGTTTTATCACAACCCAAAAAGGCGGGTTGTGACTGTTTGTATCAGAGCGAAAATCTTGCCACCCTATTGCACATTGTCGTATGCTCCATTGCCATAGCTCAAATAAGATAGTTTGATTTTAAGTATAGGAATGTTTAGTTTCTAATTTTATATGGCATTGATATGTTAATTACGACAATAAATATAGTATATGGCGGAACCGCATCATGATCGTGATATGGAAGCTGATCGAAGAGCTAGCATTGTTTTTCAAGATACAATGCCACCACGATACTTTGGGAGTCAGCAACCTATGGTGTTGACTGAATGGCTTCATGCAGTTGAGGTAATCTTTGATGCTTGTCATACGCCACCACATCTCCAGGTATTATTGGCCTCAGGACTGTTCTTGAGGGAAGCTTTAGCATGGTGGTTGAGGATTGGACCTGATGAATGACTAGGGGACTGGCAAGGCTTTAGACAACAAATTCAAGCTGAATTCACACCTTTACCTCCAGCAGATGTCATGCACATCCAAATGATCCCAATGCTGTGGGCTGATCGGCGACGCATGTTGTACTTACATGTAGAACCAGTTTGGGGAAGATATGTAGGGGAGCTGGTAGATCACTATATCTTAAGGTTTCGTCAAACCATGATGCCATTAATTCCTCCCGAATTACCTTTACGGTGAATTTGTGATCTGGTTTGGAGAGATCTTCCTGATGCCGTTCAGCAGCAAGTGCAATATCCAAGGAACTACCTCAGCATCCACAACTTTCTTATGGCGGTACTACATGTAGAGCATAATGTAGTCGCACCCCTAGAAGATCCCCCAATGGATATGGAAGATGATGATGATGATGATGGTAATGATGATGATGATGACAGTGATTAAGAGCCCGTGCCTCCTGAACCCATTATTGTAAGCAATGACGAATCTACTGACTCGGACAAAGAGGAAGAGGAGGATCCCGAGGAGGATTCCAAACATAGTGACATGTCAGGAGTCGAGTCGGACTAGAAGAAATTATGAAGACTTTTGTATAGTCTAATGTATATAGATGTGTGATCATCATAGTTTTGAGCCTTCATGCTTTTGTATATGTATGACCGGCAAGTGGTATCCTTTGTAGCAATAGGGTATATGTAGCCGGAAGTCATAACTGCTCCCAGAGATGATATGAATAGTTATGTATGAAAGGAAAGTATGTATGTATATTAGTTATGCATGTAATGTTATGAAGGATGTAAAAAGGAAATGGAAAAGGTTCATGAAATGAAATGCATGAAAGTAAATGAAATAAAATGAAATGTATGAAGGTTATTGAAATGAAATGCATGAACTGAAATGTATGAAATGAAATGTATGAAGGTTATTGAAATGAAATGTATGAACTGAAATGTATGAAATGAAATGTATGAAGTAAGATATTGAGTTCATGTAATTGTGCATGTTTGCATGTATTTATGTTGTTTAAATATATGCAATTATTGATTGGATACTATTAAGTTAATAGTATATGCCGACCTAGTAACGAAAATATACGATAGGTATACAACGATTGATATCGATGGCTGATAAACTCGGAGAACCTGTGAACCCGGATTTGATGGCCATGATTACGGAGTTAGAACAGAAACTCCGAGCTCAAGAGCTAGAAATGCAAGAGTTAAGAGCGCAGCTAGCGAATCAGAATCTCAAACCGCAGGCACGTGCGAACTCGCCACCCCCAGTACTACCACCTTAGCAAGTGGAACCAGCTGCTCTAGTTGTTCCAGCTGTTTCCGTAGCATCTGCTATCGAATTCTATGAAAGATTCTGACGGATGAAAGCCCTGAAATTTGACTGATCTACGGATCCATTAGAAGCCGATGATTGGCTTACTGGTATAGAATGAGTTTTGAAATTTATGGGGCTTAGTGACTGTGAGAAAGTCTTGTGTGCCTCATTTTCTCTCACCAAGGATGCTGGGAGATGGTGGGAATCGGTAGAACGTAGAAGGAATGTAAGTGAAATGACATGGCTTGATTTTATGGAAGAGTTCGGAAGGGCTTATTTCAATGTGGAAATGATGGCAGCCCAACAAGAAGAATTCAATAAATTTAAACAACGCAACATGTCAGTGGCAGGTGCCGTGAAGAGGTTTAACCAATTGGCACGCTTATGTCTTGAATTGGTACCCACGGATCGGGAACGAATGAGAAGATTGATGAGAATGTTTCAAACTGACATTGCCCTTATAGTCGATAGTGGAGGGCAAGCCCCTGTGGATGTAGAGGATTGTATTGAACGGGCTACTAGAGCCGAATTCAGAATTGCCCGTGACAAGGAAGAGAGGGCAAGAATTTTCAAGACTCTAAAGGAGGAGAAGTCTTTAGCTAAGCAGAGCCAAGTGGTACAGGCAAAAGGGCAAGGAAGTGTTCCAAGTCAAGGGTAGTCCTAGAGCCATCCAGTTGGACGCAATCGCAAAGCTAACAATAAGAGGAAATGGAACGCGATTAGTTCAAAGAATCAAAAAGGACAACCTCAGAAAAGAATCGGTGATGGAAGAAACAATAAGCCTCTCTGCAATCAGTGTAGAAAGAGACATGCTAGAGAAGTGTAAAGCTGGCACCAACAAATGTTTCCTTTGTGGCAAAGAAGGGCACCATGTCAGAAACTGTTTCTCCAATCCCCAGAATCAAAATAACTAGAATCAGAATAACCAGAATCAACAAAGGTCTTAGGGAACCCATCTTCACACAATCCAAGCATAGATCGAAGGCCCTAGTATCAGTCAGGGACGCTTGGAAGCTCCAGAACTAAGTGGACGAATTTATGTGTATATGAAGAAGGAGGATGATGCAGGAACATCGTCGGTGGTAACAGGTTAGTTTTCTGTTGCCAATAATGATGCCTATGTTTTATTTGACTATGGAACAACGCATTCATTTGCCTCGCTTAAGTTTGCTAAACGGTTAAGGAATGAATGGGATAGAATAGAACAGACTTTTAAAACTGCACTTTCCTTTGGGGAGGTATTGAGTTCTGATTATTGGTTACGTCATGTACCGATAATCATTTATGGAAGGGAATTGTATATTGATTTGATCATAATTGATATACAAGACTACGACGTTATCCTAGGAATGGATTTCTTGAGAAAGTACACGGCCAAGATTAACTGTAGACACCACAAGGTTACGTTCCAACCTTCTGGAAGTGAGAAGTTCGTGTATTCAGGAAAGGTTCCTAAGGCTCCAAAGGCGCTAATTTCGACGTTAAAAGCAAAGAAGATGTTAGAGAGTGGATGCATCGGCTATTTGGTGAACTTAGTAAGCAAGCCATAAGAGGCTCAGTTAGGACCAGAAAAGGTCCCCATAGTAAAAGAATTTGTTGATGTGTTTCCAGATGAGTTACCAGGTTTACCACCGGAACGAGAGATCTCGTTCGAGATTGAGTTGACATTGGGTACAACCCCGATGTCGAAGGCACCGTATCGTATGGCTCCAGGAGAGCTCAAAAGCTACAGGTGCAACTACAAGAGTTGTTGGATAAAGGATTTATTCGGCCGAGTCATTCCCCAAGGGAAGTGCCTGTATTATTCATCAAGAAGAAAGATGGAACGTTACGAATGTGCATCGATTATCGAGAGCTAAACAAAGTCACAATTAAGAATAAGTATCCACTTTCAAGGATTGATGACCTATTTGATCAATTGAAAGGAGCGTCAGTATTCTCGAAGATCGATCTACGCTCCGGATATCATCAACTACGAGTTAAAGAGGAGGACATGCCAAAGACGGCATTTCAAACGTGGTATGGGCATTATGAGTTTTGTGTCATGCCATTTGGAATGACTAATGCCCCGGCAGCATTTATGGATCTTATGAATCGGATTTTCAAGGACTACGTCGACAAGTTTGTCATAGTTTTTACTAACGATATCCTGATATATTGAAGAACACCAGAGGAACATACAAAGCACCTGAGGATCGCATTACAATTATTGAGAAGGCATCAGTTGTACGCCAAGTTCTCAAAATGTGAGTTTTGGCTGGAGAAGGTCCATTTCTTAGGACACGTGGTGATACGGGATGGAGTATCCGTTGATCCCACCAAAGTGGAAGCGGTGAATAAGTGGCCTACACCAAAAAGCGTAACCGAAATCAGAAGTTTTCTCGGTTTAGCGGGCTACTATCAACGTTTTGTGGAAGGATTTTCCCGACTAGCAGCACCACTCACTGCACTTACACAGAAAGCAGCAAAGTATTAATGGACTAAGAAATGTAAGGAAAGTTTCAAAGAATTAAAGAGGCGACTAACGAGTGCCCCGGTACTGGCAATACCAGATCTGAACATAGGAAACTATGTGATTTATAGTGATGCATCAAAGACGGGCTTGGGAGCCGTTCTTATGCAAAATGAAAAAGTGATTGTGTATGCATCCCGACAGCTGAAGGATCATGAAAGGAACTATCCAACACACGACTTGGAATTAACAGCAGTCGTGTTTGCATTGAAGATTTGGCGTCATTATTTATACGAAGCTAAATGCAAGAGATATACAGATCATCAGAGTCTGAATATCTTCACACAAAAGGAGCTTAACATGAGACAGCGAAGGTGGCTAGAGTTAGTTAAAGACTATGACTGTGAAATTTTATATCACCCGGGAAAGGCTAACCGAGTAGCCGATGCCCTTAGTCGTAGAACAATGTCTTCATTTGCAATGATACAGTTAATGCCAAAACCCCTTCAGAAGGACCTGATGGAAGTAGGAATAGAGCTAATCATTGGGAGATTGGCCCATTTGTCGTTCCGACCAGTTATTTTGGAAAACTTAAAAGAGCAACAAGAAGTAGATCCGTCGCTACTTAAAGCTAGGAATGAGGTCCTTCAGAACAAAGAAACAGAATTTAGCATCCAAAAAGATGGCATTCTCCATTATAAGGGCAGAATCTACATCCCCAATGATGAAAGATTACAGAAGCAACTATTAGAGGAAGCTCATGAAGCACCCTACGTGGCTCATCCAGGAGCTACTAAAATGTACCAAGACTTGAAAAAGCACTATTGGTGGCATGGAATGAAGAACGATGTCGCACAATTTGTCGCCAAATGTCTCACATGCCAAAAGGTGAAAGCTGAGCATCAACGGCTAGCAAGCGAATTACAGAAAATTGAAATTCCCGAATGAAAATGGGACCAGATAACTATGGATCTGGTGACCGGGCTACCCAGAACTACAAGTGGACACGATGCTATATGGGTAATTGTTGATAGATTGACGAAATTAGCTCACTTCTTACCCATTAAACTCAGCAGTTCTGTAGAAAGACTAGCTGAACTATATGTAGCCTAAATAGTTAGATACCACGGAGTTTCAAAATCTATCATTTCTGATCGAGATGGCCGATTCACTTCCAAGTTTTGGAGGAGCATTCACCAAGCTATAGGAACGAAGCTGACTTTTAGTACAGCTTTTCACCCTCAAACTGATGATCAATCTGAAAAGACCATTCAAACCCTAGAAGATATGCTAAGAGCCTGTGTGCTAGATTTTAAAGGAGGATGGGATAAAAAGCTATCGTTGATCGAATTCACTTATAATAACAATTATCAAGCTTCTATAGGAATGGCTCCTTATGAAGTTCTTTACGGAAGAAGATGCAGATTGCCATTGCATTGGTATGAAACAGGAGAAAAGACATTGTCGACAACGGATTTTGTGCAAAGGACGACGGAGGATGTGAAATTAATTCGTCAATGAATAGAAACTGCCTTTGGTCAACAAAAGAGTTATGCAGATCAACGACGAAGACCCTTGGAATTCCAAGTAAGGGATCTAGTCTTCTTAAAGGTGACAGCAATGAAAAGAGTAATTAGGTTTGGAAAGAAAGGAAAACTTGGCCCAAGATACATTGGACCATTTGAAATCTTAGAACGGGTAGGCAATGTAGCATATAAGTTGGCCTTACCCTCTGATCTAGCATCAGTACACAATATATTCCATGTATCCATACTAAAGAAGTACGTACCGGATCCTTCGCATGTTCTGCAACCAGAGAAAATTGATGTGCAAGAGAATATGTCTTATGAAGAGAAATCGGTTCAGATATTGGCACGAGAAGAAAAGGAATTAAGGAACAAGAAGATAGCTTTCGTCAAAATTCTATGGCATAATCAGCAAGTGGAAGAAGCAACGTGGGAACGAGATGATACGATGAGGAAAAGCTACCCCAAGTTATTTTGATTTTCGAGGACGAAAATTCTTAAGGGGGGTAACTTGTAATGACCGAGAAAAATTTCATTAATAAAACCTAATATTTAATTGGGTTAAATTAATGAATTTACTTTTAAAAATGTAAATTTTTGTAAAAATTGTAATTTTTGTAAAAATTACGATAAAGTAGGAATAAACAGCATTGCTTGTAAATTTTATGGTAAATGTGATGCAATGTTGGATATTGCCAAATACAGATTTTATGAGTTTAATTACTCAAAAATTTGTAAATAATATCCATAAAATGAATTTTATATCACGATTAACTGTAAAATTGTGATATAAATAAGTGGGTGATTAGAATGTAAATAGGACATAAAAGTTGTCTAAACCCAAATCAGGGGTAAAAAAGGAGGCTGAAACAATATGAGTATACTGCTAAATGAAAACGCAGATGCGAAAAATGTTATGATTGGCCTCCAAAAGTGAATGAAAATTAAGTTAAATATTTTTATACAGTCTAAGGATAGAAAGTACACTGATTTGACCATGACAGTATAGGAAAAATACTGTGTGGTGAAAAATTACACAGTATAAATTTTTAACTCCATAAAGTGGACACTCCTTGGTTTTCTATTAGGCCACATGTCTAGAAAAGTGGCCCAATCACCTTGTGACACCTAGTGGTATACTCATGGGTTACCATGAGTCCCCAAATGTGATAAGGAAGTATTTAATGCATGGTTATCACAAAATTTCAATTCCTTTCTTTTGCTCCAAGTTCCGGCAGCCATAACCAAGACTTCTAAAAAATTTTCTCAGCCCCCAAACTTTGCAAAAATAATCCCAAACAAGTTTTACAAGCAAGTACAAGGATTTTCCACAAGTTTTAAGGTAAAATCCTAAACTTTTTAATGAGTTTTCAAGGGATTTTTCATGGGATGAAGAGAGAAATTAATCCATGGTATTTTTGTATGGAAATGAAGCTTAGGAGAGAGTTCAAAGGGATTTTGAAGGCTTGAAACCAAAAGGGTGTTATTTTGGTAAGTTTTAAGTTTTAAAGTTTTGAAATTTTATGGATTTTATTTTGATTTCTATTCTTTCAAACCCATGTGGGTTCTTGAGCATGTATTTGATGAAATTTCATGTATATGTGATGAATGGTAAGTTTAAGTTGTGAAACTTTGGTTTTTAGTGCAAATTGGTAATTTTTGAAAAAAGTATTATTTTTGTAATTTTAATGTTTGACTTTGCAAAAGTGATGTTTGAGCATGAGAATATGTTGATTAAGGCATGGAATGGTTTCTGCAGGGGTAGAATTTCAATTTTGAAATGGATTGTTGTAAAAATGCCATAGGGACTAAATTGAAAGGAAAAGATTTCTCTCGGTAGAATTGAAAAATGGCCAAAAAGACCCCTATACAGTGAGATTTTGAGAAAAGTTAAAACATGAAAGTTGTATATCTCGAAGAAACAGTTAGGCAATACGAACGGTTTGTCAAAAAACTCAGTCGTTTGTGAGATTTTGATTTTTCAAAGAATTTACAAAAATTGTGAAAAATTTTAAAAAGGGCAAAAACGTCATTTTCCAAAGGATTTTGATTATGGTACTTTGAGCAAAAATGATCCTTGAGAAAAATAGGAAATTTTGATGCAAAGAAGTAAATTTTAGTCCTGGGGACAAAATCGTCAAAATTTTCAGTTTAGGGACTAAACCGTAAAGTTTTATAAATATAGGGCATAATTGAGAAATAAAGAGATTTGACCCACTAGGGTATTATTTTAAAATTAGCATGTGGTTATTTTCGTAAGAGTAACAAAATCGAGCTCGGGTAGGTTAGTGGACCCACGAAGGGCAAAATCATCATTTTTGCCCAAATATCCCGAACCGCTTTGAAATATTTCCAATGGGATAAGAAAACGACTAGAAAGGTTCCCACCCTTCGTTAGAAACGATACGGTAGAGTTAGATAGAAATAAGAAAAAAACAGTAGTTTTTAGAGTTGTATATAGCAATGCAACTCAATTTATTAACTAACGGATGTTCTGTATCGAAACATAGTGAAATTTGGCTAATGGCTTTTTAATTGGCCAACAGGATCCTAGGAGTCTAGGAGAAAGGAAATCGAGATTAAGTTGCCCGACATTCACATCAAGTAAGTACCCATCCCACCTACAGTATGAAATTGTAGGCTTAGAGTGTAAAATGTGTATATGTGTACATGTGTGTATATCAAGGTGTATACTTGTATGTATGCAATGACATGAGTATTTATAATAATAAAAGGGTATACTTGTGAGTATACAGAATATATATATATATATACCTGAGAGTATATTATGACATGTACTTGAGTGTATATGATGATCTGTACTTGTGTGTATATTTTATGTTAAGTACCTGTGAGTACATTATGCTATATACCTGTGCGTATATTAATGTGTACCAGTGTGTATATTTTATGTTAAATACCTGTGAGTACATTATGCTGTATACCTGTGCGTATATTAATGTGTACCAATGTGTATATTTTATGTTAAGTACCTGTGAGTACATTATGCTACATACATGTGCGCATATTAATGTGTACCAGTGTGCATATAAAGTATGTACCTGTGTGTACTATATCGTACAAGAGCATTTATGTAAATTATGTTATGTATAACATGTGATTATCACTTCATGCATGGCATGATAACCATAATAAGTGAATTGGTAAATGAATCACTAAAAAGTTAAGAAAAGTGTCGTACCGACTCCTGACTCAAGGGGAGTTTAAGGATTACAGAATGGTCATAGTGTTACGTAGACCTAAGTGCGCAATGGTACGAACACTTGAGCCCTAGTTAAAGATAAGAAATGATAATGATAAAGAATGATTATAAGAAAGCATAATGAGATCATGCATTTTATTGAATTGCATGTGGATTATATGGGACTTACTGAGCGTAGTGTCACGCCCCACCAAGCCACAAGGAGGCCACACACTTGTCTTGGGCGTTTTTGGGGGAGAGCATAGCCCAAGTGAGATTCTAGAAGGGTCCAGACTGTTCTACAATGTTCTGCAGCATTCCAGGAGGTTCCAGCACAGTCCAGAATCATCCTGATGAATCTAGCAGATCCTGGAAGACTCAAGACTGCTCTAGAACTCTCTAGAATATTTTATTTGTAAATATCTTCCACACTATGCTAGAACATTCTAGATAGTAAATAGTAGCCGTTAGATCGTTGTAAAGATCAATGTAATCTAGACCGTCCATTAGTTGGGAGGATGGCTATAAATAGGACCATCCCCTTCATTTGTAAACCATCCAAGGAAATCAAGAAGAAAAGCCTTTCCAAAGTTCTCCTTGTTCTCTCTTGTTCCCTTGTGTTCTAGGCAAGAGTGTGAGTGAGTTAGGCTGACTTAGCATCGAGGCATTGCTAAGGCCGCACGAGTAGCTTGGAGAAAGTAAGCTCGTGACAGTTGGTATCAGAGCGAGGCTCAGGCTGAGACAATGGCTAAGAACAATGCTGCTCAAAGGGCCACGGGAGCCAACCCTTCCGACGTGGAGGTGACGCAAGAGCGAGGCCGCGAAGAAATAGTCGACCCCAACGTTGTGGCTAAGCGGGGTCGATCTAAGGACGTGATCTCTAGTTTTGACTCACGCCTATCTCGGGTAGAGGAGGACGTGAGTGGCGTGGAGGCCCAGGTGGATGACCTAAGCCAACGGGTGGATGGCCTAGAAGCGGAGGATGCCGCTATCCACACTGCGATCCGAGGCATGTTGCTTCAACTAGAGGAGTCCTTGCGGGCCGAAATTGAGAAGGTTCGTGAGGAGTTTGCGGGAGAGCTCACCAAAATGCGTCGAGCCCACGAGATGGAGCTGAACAGCACACTCACACGCATTGAGGATATGCGTGGGGACTTAGCCCTTTGCAAGCGGGCATTGGCGACAGGGTCCAGTAGTAGCACCGTTGAAGCTAGGCGCATTGACGTGCCAAAGCCTAAGAGTTTCGGGGGATCACGCAATGCACGAGAGGTGGACAACTTCTTGTGGGGCCTAGACCAATACTTTGGAGCCATGGCCATCACAGACGAGGACGCCAAGATCCAGTCTGCGGCTCTTTATCTCAATGACACAGCCATGCTGTGGTGGAGGAGAAGACGGGGAGACATCGAAAAAGGTACGTGTACCATGACTACCTTTGATGACTTTAAAAGAGAGCTTAAAAGGCAATTTTATCCCGAGAATGCTGAGGATGAGGCTAGAGCTCGTCTGCGAAGGCTTAAACAATTAGGGTCTATTCGTGATTATGTTAAGGACTTCACTAACTTGGTACTTGAGATCCCTGATTTGTCGGACAAAGACGCACTCTTCAATTTTATGGATGGGCTCCAACAATGGGCCAAGACCGAGCTAAGGCGACGTGGGGTACAAGACCTTGCCACTGCCATAGCTGTGGCCGAAAGCCTGATTGACTATGCAAGCCAAAAAGAGTCCACCAACAAGCCGAAGGATAAGAAGGGTGGTCAAGCCAAAGGTGGGGGAGACAAAGGCCAACGCAGAGACGAGCACCGCCAAGATAACACCTCAAGGGGCAAAGACAAAGGTAAACAAAGGGACAACAAGAGTTCAAGTAGGTCCAACAACAAATGCTTCCTTTGTGATGGTCCCCACTGGGCTAGGGATTGCCCACAGAAAAGAGCTTTAAATTCGCTCCTTGCAAGTCATCAAGACGGGACGGAGTCCGATAGTGGCAACAATGGTGCACACATGGGGTCCTTACAGCTACTCAATGTGATCCAATCTGCTCCCAAGACCCAAGCGAAAGGCCTACTCTTTGTGGACGTGTCCATTGGAGGGAAACCAACGGTAGCCATGCTTGATACAGGTGCGACCCACAACTTTATTTCAATCGAAGAAGCCCAAAGGTTAGGACTTAAGGCGACTGGTGGAGGGGGCTCCATCAAGGCAGTTAATTCAGCTGCTCGACCCATTCATGGCATAGCTCGAGGAGTTAAGACCAGCGTGGGAGCCTGGTCCGGACATATGGACTTCTCCGTAGTTCCAATGGATGACTTTAGGGTCGTCCTGGGATTGGAATTCTTGGATCAAGTCAAGGCATTCCCAGTACCATTCGCCAACAGCATGTGCATCATGGACGGCGATAAGGCTTGTGTGGTACCGACAACAAGGACCAACAAGCAAGGCGTAAAGGTGCTCTCAGCAATGCAATTTAAGAAGGGCATCCGGAGGGACGAGGAAAGCTACTTGGCTATCCTCAAGGAGCATGATGATGAAGAACAAGGGCCACTAGAAGTCGAGCCAAGGGAGGTAGCAGCTGTCCTCGAGGAGTTCAAGGACGTTGCACCAGCAGAGTTACCAAAGAAGCTACCACCAAGGAGGGAGGTAGACCATCAGATCGAGTTGGAACCAGGGACAAAGCCACCAGCCATGGGTGCATATCGTATGGCACCACCAGAATTGGGGGAACTAAGAAGGCAACTCAAGGAGTTACTTGATGCAGGGTTCATCAGGCCTTCCAAAGCCCCGTTCGGCGCACCAGTCCTGTTCCAAAAGAAGAAGGATGGTTCCTTGCGCATGTGCATCGACTACAAAGCTCTCAACAAAATCACGGTAAAGAACAAATACCCCATCCCTCTGATTGCTGACCTGTTTGATCAACTAGGTCATGCCCGCTACTTCTCGAAGTTAGACCTTCGCTCGGGGTATTACCAAGTTCGCATAGCCGAAGGAGACGAACCAAAGACCACATGTGTTACAAGGTATGGGTCTTATGAATTCTTGGTTATGCCATTTGGACTAACCAATGCACCTGCTACATTCTGCACTTTGATGAACAAGTTGTTCCACCCGTATCTCGATCAATTTGTGGTCGTCTATTTGGACGACATAGTGGTGTATAGCAAGACCTTGGAAGAGCACGTGCAGCACTTGAGAGAGGTGTTTAAGGTGCTACGAGACAACGAGCTATACATCAAGAAGGAAAAGTGTTCCTTTGCCAAGCCAGAGGTAGTCTTCTTGGGGCACAAGATCAAGGGTGGCCAACTAATGATGGAAGATGACAAGGTGCATGCAATCCAAACTTGGGAGCCACCAACCAAGGTACATGAGTTGCGATCATTTCTTGGGCTAGTAAACTACTACCGCCGTTTTATCAAGAGTTATTCGGCGAGGGCTGCTCCACTGACCGACCTTCTCAAGAAAAACAAAGCGTGGGACTGGACAGAGAAGTGTCAAAAGGCCTTTGAAGATCTGAAGAAAGCAATCAGTGAAGAGCCCGTACTCAGCCTACCCGATCACACCAAGCCATATGAGGTACACACAGATGCCTCAGACTTTGCCATAGGAGGAGTTCTTATGCAGGAAGGACACCCAATTGCATATGAAAGCCGAAAGCTCAATGAGACTGAGCGACGCTACACCGTACAAGAGAAAGAGATGACAGCCGTCGTCCATTGCCTTAGAGTGTGGCGCCATTATCTACTTGGGTCAAAGTTCGTGATAATGACCGACAACATTGCAACAAGCTACTTCCAGACCCAAAAGAAACTCAGTCCAAAGCAAGCTAGATGGCAAGACTTCTTGGCCGAATTCGACTATGTCATGGAGTACAAGCCAGGAAAGGTGAATGTGGTAGCTGATGCGCTGAGTCGAAAGGCTGAGCTTTCAAGCATTTCTCAAGTCACTAGCCCATTATTGAGCAAAATCAAGGAGGGACTAAAGGCGGACCCTCAGGCGCAAAGTATCATCGCCTTGGCGAACGAGGGCAAAACACGAAGGTTTTGGCTAGTTGATGACATCCTCTACACCAAGGGCAACCGAATGTACGTACCAAAGTGGGCCAATTTGAGGAAAGACTTAATAAAGGAGTGTCATGACTCCTCATGGGCAGGCCACCCAGGTATGAAGCGCACACTTGCTCTCTTGAAATCTGTCTACTATTGGCCTAACATGCGAGATGGGGTCGAGGAATATGTAAGGACCTGCCTTGTCTGCCAACAAGATAAGATAGTCCAACAGCAACCAGGTGGCATGCTCAACCCACTACCCATTCCAGAGAGACCATGGGAAAGCGTCTCTATGGACTTCATCACCTGCCTACCGAAGTCCGATGGATGTGGAAGCATTATGGTCGTGGTGGACAGGTTTAGCAAGTATGCAACCTTTATTGCAGCGCCAACTGACTGCACCGCAGAGGAGGCAGCCAGACTATTCCTCCGCAACGTAGTCAAACTTTGGGGCGTTCCAACAAGCATCATCAGTGACCGAGACCCTCGTTTCACTGGAAGGTTTTGGACGGAGCTGTTCAAGATGCTAGGATCGGACTTGAACTTCTCAACAAGCTTCCATCCCCAAAGCGACGGCCAAACAGAACGCATCAATGCTCTTTTGGAGCTCTACTTGCGGCACTATGTGAGTGCCAATCAACGGGACTGGGCCAAGCTTTTAGATGTTGCACAATTTTCCTACAACTTGCAACAAAGTGAGGCCACCAACAAGAGTCCTTTTGAGATCGTCATGGGACAACAGCCAACAACCCCTCTTTCCCTTGCCACTCGCTATGAAGGGAAGAGCCCTGCGGCGTTCAAATTCGCTAAGTCATGGCATGAGCAGGCAGAGTTAGCCCGGGCATCATTGCACAAAGCGGCAAAGCGCATGAAGAAATGGGCCGACAAGAAGAGGAGGCACGTAGAGTTTAAGGAAGGAGACCTTGTCTTAGTGAAACTTTTGCCACAACAGTTCAAGACATTCAGGAAGGTTCATAAGGGGCTAATACGCAAATATGAAGGACCTTTCGAGATAATCAAGCGTATAGGTAAGGTCTCATATAAACTCCACCTCCCACCCAAGCTAAAGATTCATCCAGTCTTCCACGTAAGTATGCTCAAACCATACCATGAAGACATGGAAGATCCAGCAAGGGGAGTCTCCCATCGAGCACCCACAGCCGTGGTCACCTCCTTTGACAAAGAGGTAGACGAAATACTAGCGGATCGAGTCATCCGAAGACGAGGCGTGCCAAGCTACAGGGAGTACTTTATCAAATGGAAGGGACTGCCGGACACCGAGGCTAGTTGGGAAACTGAGGAGGCACTTTGGCAATTCAGAGACAGGATCCAACAATACCATGAGGACGCGACGAGGGCGTCGCGAGCATAGGTGGGGGAGAATGTCACGCCCCACCAAGCCACAAGGAGGCCACACACTTGTCTTGGGCGTTTTTGGGGGAGAGCATAGCCCAAGTGAGATTCTAGAAGGGTCCAGACTGTTCTACAATGTTCTGCAGCATTCCAGGAGGTTCCAGCACAGTCCAGAATCATCCTGATGAATCTAGCAGATCCTGGAAGACTCAAGACTGCTCTAGAACTCTCTAGAATATTTTATTTGTAAATATCTTCCACACTATGCTAGAACATTCTAGATAGTAAATAGTAGCCGTTAGATCGTTGTAAAGATCAATGTAATCTAGACCGTCCATTAGTTGGGAGGATGGCTATAAATAGGACCATCCCCTTCATTTGTAAACCATCCAAGGAAATCAAGAAGAAAAGCCTTTCCAAAGTTCTCCTTGTTCTCTCTTGTTCCCTTGTGTTCTAGGCAAGAGTGTGAGTGAGTTAGGCTGACTTAGCATCGAGGCATTGCTAAGGCCGCACGAGTAGCTTGGAGAAAGTAAGCTCGTGACAGTAGGCTCACTAAGTATTTCATGTTGTAGGTATTCCGATGAAAAGGTCAGAATAAATCGTAATGATGAGTTGGTGGACGGATGATGTGTGCAGACTAGGTATGGTTTCCAATGTATGGTGTTTTAAAATATTTTGAAAGTAATGTTTGATAAGCTATATTGTAAAAGAAGGATGATTATGTAAACACAAGTATATGTTTGTATTTCAAAGTTGTTAAACCAGCATATGTACAGTATTTAAAAAGAAAAAAAAAATTCCTAAATTTTTACCCTAAAGTAAGCAAGAAAGAGTTTTATCACAGCCCAAAAAGGCAGGTTGTGACAATAAATTAGAAGATTGTTCCTAAATTTATAATCCTTTTAGGGAATCGACAATGGACGAACGTAGAAGAATGCAAACTCGTGCTCAAACCAATGAAAGGTTGATGACGATGATCACTGAGCTATAGAGACAACTTGAGGAACAAAGAAGGGAAATTACATAATTGAGAGCCCATGGTCAAGGCAATGAATGATGAGGCAACAATATGCCACCTCCTCCTCCTCCCCAACCACAAGTAAATGAAGTAAATGAACGATGAGACAACTTGAGGAACAAAGAAGGGAAATTACAGAAGGGAAATTATAGAATTGAGAGCCAATGGTCAAGGCAATGAACGATGAGGCAACAATATGCCACCTCCTTCTCCTCCCCAACCACAAGTAAATGAAGTCCTGGCTCCTGCTGCTAAACCCAGACCGGTCTATCAGGAACCACTCTTAGTTAGATGGAAGAAGGTTAAGCCAATAGACTTTGAAGGTTCTAAAGATCCTCTAGTCGCTCAAGGATGGTTAAAGACAATTGAGGCCACTCTAAAACTCATGGGCTTCACGGATAATAAGAAGGTTCTCTACACTTTATACTACCTCACCATGGAGGCCAGAATTTGGTGGGACGGAATTGAACAGAGCAAGACTGTCGATGAGATGACATAGGCTGATTTCGTTCATGAATTCAACACAAAGTTCTTCCATATGAACATTACTAGGAAGCACTATGATGAGTTTGAGAACCTACGCTAGGGAGACATGTCGGTTACAGATGTGGTGGCAAAATTTGATCAATTAGCTCGCCTTTGCCCATGGATGGTTACTGATGAGAGTGAAATGATCAGAAGACTGATCAGAGTCCTCCGACCAGAGATTGCTGCAATTGTTGATGGGGTAAGCCCACCCAGAAACCAAGAGCAGGTTGTTTTAAGGGCCCAACGTGCTGAATTTCATCTATCGAAGCTAAGAAGAAACCAGCCTTAGTCAAGTCAGCCAGCAAACAATGCAAGCATCCAGAATGATCCCCAACACAGAAACAACAACAACAACAACAACCAACATTAGAGGAACAACAAAAGGAAAGGCAATTCACAGAACCAACAGAGTCAAGGCAACAAGAGGCATAATGGTGGCTAGTCCAACAACAATAACAGGCAAATTCAGCCATGCACCAAATACGGGAAGAAACATCCTGGAGAATGTCATTTGGGAATGAACCAACATTTCATCTGTGGACGTGAGGACCACTTTGTAAAGAACTGCCCCAACTAGACTAATGCTCAAGCTGAACAGAGAACTCCTCAAGCCCAACTCCCTCAGATGCAAGCCTCCTTAGAAGGGCCACTGATTAGTCAAGGAAGACTTGAAGCCCTATCTATGAATGCCCGCATCTACGGTATGACGAAAGAACAGGTGGCTACTGAAGCCTCTAATGCGATCATAGGTCAGATTTCGAGCCTCTCTATTAATGCACATGTTCTCTTTAATACGGGTGCCACACATTCGTTTGTATTATCGTCTTTTGCTAAGAAGTTAGGGGTTCATTTAGAGCCAATGAGACAGGAATTCACTACAGCACTACCCTCTAGAAAAGTAATGATATCTACGCACTGTTTGCGTACTGTTCCTTTATGGATTTTTGAAAAGGAACTCTTCATTGACCTTATTGTGATCGACATGTACGATTATGACATGATTCTCAGGATGGATTTTTTGAGCAAGTACAATGCTTCTATTGAATGTTAAAAATGAAAGGTGATCTTTCATCTTGAAGGTGAATAAAAGTTCGTGTACGTGGGCGAGTCCAGAAAGAAACCAAGCATGTTTTTGTGAGCCATGAAAGCAAGGAAATTGTTAGCAAGTGGCTGCGTGGGTTACTTGGCAAACGTTGTGGACAAAAGTCAAGAAGAAAAGAAAAGGATTGAGGATGTGGCAGCGGTATGAGAATTTTTAGAGGTGTTTCCAGATGATCCGTCAAGCACCCCTTGATAGAGAAATTGAATTCAAGATCGAGCTCGCTTCAGGCACCGACCCGATTTCAAAGGCATCTTATAGAATGGCCCCAGCAGAATTGAAAGAGCTTCATTCTCAACTAAAGGAACTTCTCAACAAAGGCTTCATCAGACCTAGTCATTCACCTTGGGGAGCTCCAGTCTTATTTGTTAAGAAGAAGGATGGCTCTATGAGACTCTATATCGACTATAGAAAACTAAATAAGGTGACAATCAAGAACAAGTACCCGTTGCCTTAAATCGACGAGTTGTTTGATCAACTTAAAGGTGCATCTGTGTTTTCAAAGATCGATCTGCAGTCGGGATATCACCAGTTGAAGATTAAAGGAGACATCCTAAAAATAGCCTTTAGATCAAGGTATGGTCACTATGAATTTATGGTTATGCCTTTTGGTCTAACGAATACACCTGCAGCCTTCATGGACCTGATGAATCGGGTATTCAAGGATTTCCCTGATAAATTTGTCGTTGTATTTATCGACGATATTCTTGTTTATTCAAAGAGTCGGTAAGAACACGTTGAGCATCTGAGAATTGTGCTGGAGACATTAAGGAGACACAAGTTGTATGCAAAGTTCTCCAAGTGTGAATTTTGGCTCGATAAAGTGTCTTTCCTCGGGCATGTAGTATCAAAGGAAGGGATAATGGTAGATCCTACTAAAGTGGAGGTTGTTCTCAATTGGAAACAACCAACAAATGCAAGTGAGATAAGGAGCTTTTTGGGTCTGGCTGGTTATTATCAAAGATTTGCAGAAGACTTCTCCAGGATAGTAGCGCCTCTCACAAATCTAACCCGCAAAGGAAAGAAGTTTGAATGGACAGATGCATGCGAGAAGAGTTTCCAAGAACTGAAGAAAAGATTAACTACAGCTCCAGTATTGGCCATTCTTGAAGGAAGTGACAGATTTGTGATCTACAGTGACTTTTCTAAGATAGGCCTTGGTGCTATACTGATGTAGAATGGCAGAGTGATCATTTATGCATTGAGACAACTAAAGGATTATAAGAAGAACTATCCCACTCATGACCTTGAGTTAGCGACTGTTGTTTTCGCACTAAAAATATAGAGACATTACTTATATGGGGTCCAGTGCAAGATCTTTACTGACCATCAAAGTCTAAAGTACTTCTTCACTCAGAAGGACCTGAACATGAAACAACGAAGATGGCTAGAGTTGCTGAAGGATTATGATTGTGAAATCCTTTATCATCCAGGAAAGGCTAATCGGCTAGTTGATGCTCTGAGTAGGAAGGCAGTTGCCACATTGTTGTCATTACAAGCGATGTCTCAGCCTTTAAGGAAAGAAATTCTAGACTTCGGTTTAGAACTCATATCAGGCCAACCATCAGCACTTACTCTTGCTCCAACATTGCATGATGAGATTTGGAGTAAGCAAGATGAAGATGTAAGCCTCACAAGGATTAAGCAGGAAATAAAAGAAGGGAAATGTGAAGAGTTTTGAATTACTGATGATAGAACTCTGTACCTCAAGGACCGTTTATGTGTTCCCAACGATGATGGCTTAAGGAGAGGGATTTTAGCAAAAATACACGATACTTTTTATTTAATTCATCTAGGTGCAACAAAGATGCACAACAATCTAAGGGACAACTTTTGGTGGTTTGGGATGAAATGTGACGTTGCAATGTATGTGAAGAAATGCTTGATACGCCAACAAGTCAAAGCTGAATACCAAAGACCTGGCGATGGTTTACAGTCAATTCAGATACTGGAATGGAAATGGGAAGAGATTGTAATGGATTTCATTACCAGTTTGCCCAGGACTATAAATGGTTATGATGCTATTTGGGTTGTTGTTGATCGATTGATGAAGATGACACATTTCATTCCTATCAAGATCACTTACTCTATGGAGTGGTTAATGGAACTCTATGTCAAGGAGATCATACGATTTCATGGAATCCCTAAGTCTATCATTTCTGATCGTGACAGTAGGTTCACGTCCAAGTTTTGAAAAAGTGTACAAACTGCGATGGGGACTAAGTTGCATTTTAGTACAACTTTTCATCCTCAAATAGATGGCCAAATAGAGAGGACAAACTTGATCTTTGAGGATATGCTTCAGGCCTGTACTCTCGACTTCAAGACCAACTAGTGTAAAATGATGCCGTTAGCAGAATTTGTTTACAACAACAGCTACCAGGCGACGATTGGAATGGCACCTTACGAGGCCCTGTATGGGTGAAAATGTAGGTTGCCTATATGTTGGCATGAAGCTGGTGAAAAGAAGTTGATAGAAAGTGTTGACGATGTAAAGACCGATTTTGTTAATGAAACCTCTGAGATGATTAAGTTGATACGAAAGAGAATAGAGATCGCCTAAAGCCATCAGAAAAGTTATGCTGATAAAAAAAGAAGGCCCTTAGAATTTGCTGTAGGAGATTCGGTGTTCTTGAAGGTTGCACCAACGAAAGGAGTCATGAGGCTTGGAAAGAAAGGCAAGTTGAATCCAAGGTTTGTTGAAACCTATGAAATCATGAAGCGGATAGGCAAAGTAGCTTATCAGTTGAGACTACCATAAAAAATGTCATCTATTCATGATGTGTTCCACGTTTCGATGCTCAAGAAATATGTCCTAGATCCTACGCATGTGATTAATCCATAGGTGATCGAAATGCGAGATGATCTCAGCTATGAAGAAAAGCCAGTGGAGATACTAGATCCAAAAACCAAGACCTTGAGGAATAAAGAAATTCCATTGGTCAAGGTGCTATGGCGAAATCACCAAGTGGAAGAAGCCACATGGGAATGTGAAGATGACATGAGAACTAAGTATCCGCAACTATTTTGAGTATCGAGGATGAAACTCTTATAAGGTGGGGAGAATTGTAACACCCGTCAAATTTTCATGTAACGGATTATGTCAAATGAATAACGATGTTAGTAATTTCCTTATTAATATATGATATAATGTTACTAACTATTTTATTTTAAGTATGACGACAGGTGACGGTCACGAGGAATTGATGTGCTCAGGGTGTTCATGTCATTTATGTTGTATGTCTGATAATAATTTTTGTAATAAAATTAATGTTTTGTTATATTTTAATGTATACGGCGGTTTGGCAAGTCAAATTATCCCTCATAGAATGGCAGGCCGATGGCTTCCATCGACAAGCCAGACCTCATGACTTCTGTAGGCCGAAGACAGTTGACGAGTAATTAACAGGTAATCACCAAAATTGTGGCATGGAAGACTAATTTTAATCGGATGATAAATTGTGAATGATTAGCTTAATTTTGGCCTATTTTCTTATTTTATGTGATGGAATTATTTGACTTTTATAGATGATTGAATTATTTTAGAAGGTTTCCTATTTTGAGAGTTAAATTTTGGTAAGTGGACCAAATCATTATAATCTTTCTGTAATTCCCTTCAATCCCACGAATCACTCCAAAAAAAAAAAAAAAATTCACGTAAAAAGAATTTTGATTTAACAGAGATAGTTGTCCTCCTCCATCATTTTTTTCATTCACGTAAAAATTCTCACACACTCTCTCTCTAAAATTTCTCTTAGACATCTTCTTTCTCTCTTCTACACAATTTTCTCCTTATTCTCTCCCTCAATTCTCCTGCAAATAATTGAAAGAAATATTGAGTTTTCTTTGGGCGAATTCAAAGGAAGCTTGAGAAGAAATTATTTTGAGGTAAGAGACTCTTCTCAGCAATTTTAAAATTTTGATCACCTTGTAATCCGACTGCTATGTCTTTGTCTACAAATTTTCGTTTGCTCTAAAATTTTAATATGTTATTCATGTATGTGTTATGTGATAACCTTCAAAATTCACCTCGATTGGATTTTTCTATGCTGAGATATGAATTTTCTTCTCCCTGCTACTCACTGCTAATTAATGCTGATCGGAAACTTTGTATTTTCTTTATGTTCTAATCCCTATAACTTTGCCAACAAATTTTCGTTTGCTTTGAAATTTTAATATGATTTTCATGTATACGCTATGTGAAACACGCCTTAATTCGGGCGTCACAGATGTCGTTACATACTTACATTCGTACAAGCATAAACCTTAAAATTATAAATAATATCAAACTTTGTTGTTACTATTGATTTTAAAAGTACTTAGACTTACATTATTAGGACCCATTCATACGTTTTTTTTTTTTTTTTAACTTAACATTGTTTCGAAAGGCATTGATTAAATTATTCCTTATCATAATTTATTCATTTATACTTTAAATTAATCATGAACTTATATTAATAAAATAGATATACCAAGTTGTAAAATAAGGGCTTAACAAAATATCACAACATATCATAATAAACATCAAATCATTTAAAACTTACTTACTCCCACAGTTTGGCAGGCCAAACATCATCGACAGGCCGGAGTTCCCTCTACCGGCAGGCCGACAGAGGCTTTGCAATACTGATTGAAAATTCAGCCATGTTCGGCAAGCCGAAAAATTCAATGGGCAGGCCGAACTTCTGGTCTTCGGCAGGCCGGCCACAGAGTTCGGCAGGCCGTCCGAGACCAAATTCCTTTAGAAAACTTTAACTTAAAACATAACAACTTTACATAAAATATAGCGGAAGTTCATAATTCATTGAAAAACGATAAAATAACTTATAAAACCATAATAAAAGTATTCTTAAACTTAACATAAAATATATGTTCAAAAATATAACTTGATTAAATCATAAAATCATTTTCTTGGCGTGCTTCCGGTTACAATTTATCGTTCATGTTGCTCACACGCCTTCCCATGTCCTCCACCTAGTCCATGATTCTCTTACCCTTATCTGCAACATGACATATAAAACATGATTAAGCTAAAGCTTAGTAAGTACATATATTCTCACAATTTAAAACTTTTTATAAACGTCATCATCATCATCATCATTGTCATTGTATCATAAAAGTGCCTTAAGCACAATTTCATAGAACATATCTTTCGTAACGTTAACCATTTTAAAACTTATTCCATTTTATTTTAAGGGCCCAAGTGTTGCACCATAACATCATCATAGGCGCGCCATCATGAGAGGAGAAGGGTAGCTAATCCCAAACCAAACATGACATCATAACATAACATTTCATAGCATTGGGTGTGCAACACTTATTAGGTGATACATATATACATACTTTTCATTCTTTGAAACATGTCATCATCATACATGCATATCTTTAAAATCATGAAAATCTTTCATAAGAAATCCTTTAAGGAAAAATCATCATAAAATCATCATGAAAATCCTTGTAAAACATATCATCAATCCTTGTAAAAACATGTGTCATGTTGCAGGTGAGAATGTACTTACTTTATCGTTAGCTTACTTAACCTTAAAAACGCACTTGGTGACGACGCCGTGGTCTCGATGTGCTCGTTTCCTAGAGTGTTCATGCCATTTATCATTTAAAGATGTAATAAAATCAATACTTATCATGAAATATCCATACACATAACATTCATTCATATAATATTCACATAGACATACACAACATTTCATAACAAAAATCCAGAAATAACATTTATTAAAACATTTTTCTTATTGAATTCCCATAACAATTTCATAACATATAAATAAAACACATTCATCTTTCATACTCATACATATGCATATTATAACAATTTCTTATGAAAACATCATATTTACCCCTTGAATAATCATTACATTTTTTTTATACTTTCAAAATTATACAGTAACATTACTGTGAAGAGTAGAAAATAGAAATATCATATTCTCATAAAACATTCATATGACATGAAATTAGAAAGCACCACATAACATATATGCATAACATCACATTTAAAATTTTGAGACAAAACACAATACCTATAGAAAGATTTTGTAGACGAAACGAAGAGAAGAATTTCTTTTCAAAAATACTAGAGAAAACCGAATACATACCTTGAAGTTTCTTCTCAAAATCCTTGAATTTAACCAACGAAATAAGATTTTTCTTTCAATGTACTCAGAAAATTTTCGTGAGAGAGAGAGAGAGAGAGGAAGAACTCGTGGAGAAGAGAAGAGAAAGAGAAATGAAAGATCGTCTCAGAAATTTTTGAGAGAAAAACATGAGAAGGAGAGAAAATAATGAAAAAGGAAACGTTAAAAATTTTTAACGTATTAAACATAATTGATGGGAATTCAATTCCCTTCATCAAGTCAGATTTTTCTGACTGTTAAGGGCTGTTGGCGTGGAAGGAAAGAAGAGAAAGAAGGAAAGTCCAATCTCCCACTCAATACTTACCATGTTTTGCCCTATTTAAATTGGAAACCATATAAATTGACATAAATCTTGCAAGTCAAACCCATTTTATTTCCTTAACTGATAAAACATTCCATTATTATACCAATTAATCACATTAAATCACCCAATTAACGTAATTAACTCAGCCATAATTTTGGAGAGATTTCTGCTGACTGCTCGTCAGCCATGTTCGGGCTGCCGGTTTTCCCCTTCGGCCTGCCGGTTCCAACAAGTTTGGCCTGCCGGTGGGGTTCTTCGGCCTGCCATTCTCGGGCAAGAAGTTCGGCCTGTCGAGCTTAAAAGTTCGGCCTGCCGATCTGTCATTAAATGCCATAACATAAAACATTCATACATCATTGCATCATAATTAATCATATATTGCATCAGAAATAAACATATGCTTAGAATTTCACATGAACACTAGAGCACAATGACCCCATGCGGTCGTCACCTATCACAAAAATTAACATAAGAAGTTAGTAACATACTCATCACATATCATATCATATAACGTTATTTTTAATAACATTTCTTATTAACGTTACTAACTTAACGTGGTTCGTTACATGAAATAGGCGGGCGTTACACTATGTGATGTTGCTCCAAAATTCGTACCATTTAGTGTTGTGTAGGCTGAGATATTAAATGTTCATGCTCTGCACCTCATAATGAATTGTTGCTGATTGGTTATGTTGCACAAAAATGTGGTTTTTGTTTAAGAGGCAAATGTGCTTTGATTTTTACAAAATTTGGAAAAATTTTCATGGTCATATTAGGTTGTGAACTGGGAAATTTTGTGCTAATATTATGTGTATGTTGTGAGTTATTAAACTTTCTTCAAACTAGGTTTTTATGGCTGTGAACTTGCAAACTTTGGACCTCTTGTTTCTCTAACTTTTTATTATGTCTAAATGATTTTGTTTGGTCACAAGAATTTTTGTAGTAGGGTGTTATTGTGCATATAGGTTGTCACAAAAATTTTGAGGTCAAAATTATTTTCGTGATATTTTTCTTAAATGCTAGTTTGACAGGTGTTCGCTACCCATGTCTGTAAAATCAGTTTTACTACCGACTTCAATTGTGTATTTTGACCTTCTCCAATTTTTGTTTAAGTCAATTTTTGGATATGTTATAGTTCTATGTGTCTATTATATGTGTTAATTTTTTTGTAGATTTTTCTATGACATCAAAATGTGATAAATGGACTTGAGTTTAGAGTTGTTCACTGCCTAACTATTGCTTGCAGATTTTGTGTCATGAAATTTGTTACTTATTTTAAACAACAAATGGAATTTTTTTGACCAACGAAAAATCATGGTAATATGTTTATATGTTAACTTTGTCCCTGCCAAGTTTGGAGCTTGTGTGTGAATTATGAGATATTAGGTTATGAATTCATAAGCGTCGACAACATGTGTACAGGCAGTTTTGCTAAAATGTTTTTTTTTTAGATTGATAAAATGTGTTTTGAATTAATGTGCTTAAGAGAAGCATGTATGAGTATGTTGTGTGGTATTGAATGATATCATGGAGACGAATGTTAATTTTTTTGTAAATGAATGGTTGACATGAACATTTCTAAGAGACGAACACATCAAGACTGCGGCGATATCACCTACAATTAAAGTTGAGTAAGCTAAACAAGTAAGTACATTCTCACATGCAACATGATGAAATTTACAAAAGTTTGAAAATCTATGTTCATGATGGTTTTATGATGATTTCTATGATGAATCTTTGATGGTGTTATTCATGTTCTATTATGAAAGTTTGATTTATCAAAAGTTATAGATATTAAATAATGACATATTTCAAAGTATGAAAGTATAAATATGTATACATGTATCATCTAAATAAGTGTTGCACACCCAAAGTAATGTTATGTTTATGTTCATGATGTCATGTTTGGTTTGGGATTAGCTACCCCTCTCATCTCACGACGGCGCGCCTACAATGATGATGATGGTGCAACACTTAGGCCTCTAAAGATAAAATGAATGAGGTTTTTAATATGGTTAATGTCAACAAAAGATATGTTATATACAAAACCGTGCCTAGTGCACTTTTATGATGATAATGATGATGATTATGGTTATGATGTTTTCATAATATGTTTTACAATGTGAGATAGAAATGTACTTACTAAGCTTTTGCTTACTCAGTTTTACATCATGTTGTAGATAGAGGTAAAAAGATCATGGATTAGGTGGAGGGCAAGGAAAGGCATGTGAGCTATGCACGATGGGTTGAAAATGGAAGACGCCAAGAAAGAAGTTTTAAATTTATGAACTATGTTTATTTTATATGTATGTTTATTTTCCGCACTTTGAGATATTGAGACTTGTTTTAATTTATTTTTGGTTCTGACAGTAGATTGGCTTGCCAACCATTACTGGTCGGACTGCCAATGCAATGATCGGCCTTTCAATTACCTTGTATCGGCTTGCCGATCCTAGTATTTTTAAAACTTTGATTTTGCAATGCCTCGAACGGCCTGCCGGTGGTTGAAGTTCGGATTGCCAATCATGTTCGGCCTATCGGTGTCCAGAGTTCGGCCTACCGAACTGTAAACAGAATTAAGTGATGATTTTAAACTCTATTTATATTATGTCTTCGTTAATTTGGCATTGATAAACTATTTAAATAAATATAAGAAGTTTTAAAATATTAAAATTTAGTTTAAAAAAAATTTATGCATGGATCCTGGGATAAGTTTAATAAACTTTACCTTATTTAAATGGTTAATTTTAAAAGTAATAAAAAGGGAATGAATGTAACGACATCTGTGACGTCCGTAAGGGGACGTTACAGTGACTCAGAAGGCAGGGCAAGGAAGAAGACTACGCCATGGAACTATTGGAGAACAATCTTGCTCTTGAATGTCCCTCCAATCTCTGTAAAGTCGCTGCAGATTTTGGCGATCATGTCCTTGTTAGAGGCTTTCAAATTCGACGCCTTAAGAGTGGCCAACTTGTAGATCTGTGGCGGTGGCAACTAAGGAGGCAGGGTAAGGTAAGGAAGATCGTGTGAATAGAAAGAAAAGGACAAGATCACACGGCCGATCAACGTTGATAATCTATGTCACCAACATACTAAGGCGGTGATGGCAATGGTGGAGGCGATTGGAGGAGAGAGAAAGAGAGAAAAGTGGAGAAAACAAGAGGAGAGAGGGAGGGAGTAGAGAAAATGAGAGCAGAGAAAATGAGAGCAGAGTGTGGAGAAAAATAGAGGATGAGAGATTTGAGAGGGAAAAGAAGGGAAAAAATTATTAGGGTTTTTTGGTTTAAATCAAAATAAAAACAAAATAAATGAAAAAGGGACAGTTTTGAAAACTTAAAAAGAATAGGTCATTTTTAATAAAGGGTGTCCATAAGAGTCATTTTATGTAGTTTTCTCAAAATATTATAGCATGTAAAAGTTTTACACTATAATGTATATTTTCTTAATACTATAACATGTGAAAGCTTTATATTATAGCAATCATAACTTTTGGATGAAACTAACAATGCCAAATATAATATTAGTGTTTAAAATTGTGTTTAACCAACCACATAATTTTTCCATGCTTATTCATTGAATGATATAAAAATATAATTGGTTAAACATTATTTAAGTCACTAAAAATTACTTTCGATATAATTCTAGATTTTCAAGCGTTATATGTATAGTACTTGTGATCTGTTGTCATAAAAATAGATGTACTAATGGTGTACAATATTGTTTTTTAGGTATTAGTGATAGTAATGATAGGATTGTTTATTGAGGAAATGGGGTAATAGCCCTTCATGAGGTTTGTGTTTCTTGAAGAAGCAAGTTGGTGCCTGAAAAATAAACTTGAGCAGATGACAACCCACATATATTCATCTTTTTCCTATTTCTAGTGCTAAGAAGTAGGCGGTTCAGAATTTCTAGTGATTGTATTTGCTAACGTTGTTTTTTTAGGGCAAGTTCAATCAGCTAAGTTGGATCTATTATAACACGAAAAGAAAAATATTATTTATTCCCCCCCTCCTTTTTTTGATTTTTATAAAATCATACATACATAATAGTTTATCTAATTTATTATAAATATGTCGGAAAATAGTTAGAACAAATAAATTAAAAGCAAAATACTAAAGCATGTAAAATATTTACAATATAGATCTTTCACTTTACAATATTATAATATATAAGAATTTTACATTGTAGCAGTTGAAACTAATTAGTTCCATAACGTTATCAAACACAACATATATGACAGGTGAGATCTCAAACACAACTGTGCTTTTTATCATGTGCCATTTATACGTCTCCATTACATATGTGGTGATGTTAAATAACGTTCGACATATCTTTAAAGTTTCAGATAAGGTTTTTTTCCCCTAGGGAATTGCATAATATCTGCAGCTTCAGAGGGCTGTAAATTTCTGAGAATGTCGTATGGGAAATCCTAAAAAATGTGGGGCTTGAATAGTGTAAGAATTAAATAGGAGAGATAAAATAATTAGCAATTAAATAGGGTAGAAAAGAATTAGAAACAACAAAGAAAAAAAAAAGGATAATCTGCCAGGGAAAATGGCCTTGTCCCACAAATGTGAAATACCATTCCTATCAACATGAAAGGCTCAATGAGGTACAATCATAAAAGGATGCCCCTCTCCCTGCCTTTATTAAAGAATACTTAATTTTTAAGGCATCGCCCACGTATACCAAGCAAAATGTACTCTCGATTTGCCTCTAACAATTAAATAAAAAATTAAAATTAATTGTATGACTATGCCTTTTAATTTTTATTATTTTATAATTTTTCTATTTGTTTTTAGAAAATATAAAGTATCTTTTGAATTTGAAAAACTTATTTCAATTTCATCCCTTGTAGACTTTTTTGACTTAAAAAACGTAGAGATAAGATAAAAAATTGACTATAATTTGTTTATGAAATATATGTTTGTTCTTGAAAAAATTTTAAAAAATATAATTTAAAATTTAAAAAGTCATGAAAATTAAGATCTTTTTTTTCTAAAATTTAGGCCCAGTTTGGTGTCATTTTGAGAATTTTTGAAAATATTTTTGCATTTTTTTGAGGCAAAAATTTTAAAAACACTCTTAGCACAATTACCAAAAAATTCTCATTTTTCAAAATAAAACCACTTTCACCTATTTTAAAAATACTACAATGTTTTGTTTTAGGTTTTTCTATGTTTTTAATATATGAAATATTGATCATAATTATGTATAGGTAGTTATGTTGTTTTGCTAAATTTTGTCTATTAGTA
The DNA here is from genome assembly GCA_025403435.1 of Artocarpus heterophyllus. NCBI lineage: Eukaryota > Viridiplantae > Streptophyta > Magnoliopsida > Rosales > Moraceae > Artocarpus > Artocarpus heterophyllus. The sequence goes on along the minus strand of CM046351.1, from coordinate 23,789,422 downwards.
GGAATAGAATTGAAATAAGTTTTTAAAATTTCAAAGATACCTTTGTAGTTTCTAAGAACATAGGGATAAATTCAGAAATAATTAAAACTAGAAGTTTCTTATAATTGTCCTTGGCTTCAGCTTATTTTCCTTTCTCCTTTTTTTTTTTCCCTTTTAAGTCTTTTACAGTAGAGCCTCATACTAATAGTATATGTTAATGATTATTGAATTTGGTCAGTTTTACATCGATATATATATATATAAACTGGACAATTATAGTTTTTGACATTGAAAAACATAGACCTGTCAATATTGTAATTTTTAAAGTCTTGCCGCCGATTGTTTTAGTGATGAAATGAATCATAATAATATTTATTTTGAGAACCATTTTGTTGGATTTTATGGTGGTTAATCAATAATACACTAATAATGTATCACTGATAAATCGGTCTATTATTATTATACTAATAATGTATCACTGACAAAATCGATATATAATTATTAATCGAAATTGGTTTATCAAGGATTGATATTGGTCCATATATAATAAACCCGCACATCATAGATTAATCATTTCTTTAAATGACCGTTTTCTCGATTTAACAAACTTGGATCCTTCACTATAAAAAAAGGCTTAACAATGGCCATTTACTTTAACCCTTTATCAAAATTATTAGCAAAATGGAAAAATGATAATGCTAAGATCCAAATATGTTTCACAATTTTTAACATTAAGTGATATGATTTTTCATTTCTTATTTGTGGGTGTCTTAAAGTTTTCATATTAATTAATTTTAGGATTATTTATATTGTTAACAAATAAACTTTTTTTTAGAACAGTACTCTTTGAACTTCTGTCTTTTAGCATTTTGATCCCTAACACTAAAAATGACTATTGTTTCTAAAAATTAATAAAGATAATCACTTTCTTCTTTGTATAATTATTGGCAATTTTATGTTTACATTAAGTGCAAAATGTAAAAATAGTTTTGAAGAGTTTCTATTAGCAATAAAGAGAACAATTGCATTTAATGTAACTATTTTTACAATTGACATAAATCAGTCGCTATGAGGACGGAATGATGAAAATCCAACATTAAATTTATAAAAATTGAAATAGATGCTTCTGAAACTGATAGTTTAATATGTTAATCCATGTAAGTAATTTAAACAAAATTGGTCAATCACCTTTTTAATCGATATAATATTAGGGAAATTCTAAAGCAAAATAGAGGAGTCTTATTCGCATTTTTAAATAGTGTCGATATACATCATATGATCACAAGAAGACCCTTATTTAAAAGGATGAGATAAGAGAGCTTATGACAGTAGTTTTAATTTAACACCAAAAGGATATCTAATCTTTTTAATGAGTAAAAAGAGGTGGGATACTTTGTTCGTTCTTAAAGAAATTAGTTGGATCAACTATAGTCTTTACATAAACTAACCTATTGAAATTATTCCTGAAATACTTAGGACCCCAAATCTTGGCTTGTGTAATATCATCATAAGCACTTCTAGTGCCGTTCTTATCTTTTTTCATCCCGATGTCAAGGTCTCTGAAGTTGAGAAATGCAGCCCTCGGGTTTTTTGACACATAGGGAGTCATGTATTTGTAAAGTCTTCCTATCCATCTCATATGCTTTTTAGATGTTGTAGTACTTTCTTTAGTTTCCCAATCCACCAAGTAGTGAATGTAGTAAAGGTTCTCGGCTCGGTAGGGGAATGGAATTGTGGATTCGGAAATATTGTCCATTTTTCCTCCCAAAGGAAATAGATCGATCAGTGCTCGTCCTACCTCTTCTTCATATAACCTTGCCAACATTCATTCGACTACGTCATCTGGAATAGGCTCTTTCACAAAGTCAGATTTCGCTTTGAATGATGCCAAATTGTAACTAGATGTCCTATCAAGTAGAGCGTCCAAGGATTCTCCATTTCTAAATGAATTGAAATAGAGAAAGGATTCAGCCCATCTCATTTCAATGCACTCTTGTCTTAGCAAACCCAGATCGGGAAACTCCTTTTGCATCAACTGAAGGAGGCTTTCTACACGACCATGAAACGTGGCTCGGAAAGAAGCTTGTAGCTTAACTTTCTGATTCCCTTCAGCATCTATTGAACTCACAGTTTGGAATCTGACATATATTGATAGATCCTCGTCAATTTTATTAGCACGACGTTGCCATCGATGAAAGAGCTTCTTTGTTGCATTGTCTTCCATGCTCCTATTGACATCAAACACAGTTACTATTGACGGCACAGGAACAAGTCGAATTTTCCATGCAAGAACAATTCCAAAGCTTGCTGGTCCACCACCACGTATGGCCCAAAACAAATCTTCCCCCATAGATTTCCTGTTAAGAAATCTTCCTTCAGCATCTACTAATTCCGCGTCAAGAATGTTATCAGCTGCAAGGCCATATTTTCGTGTCAAATAGCCATAGCCTCCTCCACCAATGAGTCCACCAACACCGACACTGTGGCAATCGCCTGCTGGGAAGCCAAGATCTTCACTTTTTTCAGCAATCTTATAATAAAGTTCACCTAGAGTAGCGCCAGCTTGAACCCATGCAGATTTGCCCTCTGTATTAACGCTGATAAGATTTAGGTTTCTCAAATCAATCAGGACAAATGGAACATCAGACACAAAAGAAAGGCCCTCATAATCATGGCCACCGCTTCGGGTTCTAATTTGGATGCCATGTTTCTTAGAGCAATAAACGGTGGCTTGGACGTGGGAGGCATAAAATGGTGTGACGATAATTAATGGTTTTGGGGTTGAAGAAGAAGAAAAACGCTTGTTCTGTATGGATGAGTACAATATAGTAGAATATGATGGATCTTTTGAAGTGTAGAAAATGGGTTTAGAAGTGGAGGTAGAGTTGGATATAAGAGTGGTGAGGCAATGAAGAAAGTCTTCATGAGTATGAACGGCTGAAGCAGCCAACACAAAGGAAAATAGAAACATAATAATAATAATTTTGGCAAAGGACGAAGAGAATGCAAAGCACTTCATTTTGCTTCACTCGTTTTTTTTTCACCGTACTATGAGTAAAAAGATACCAATTGCCTCCTTTATATAGATAATAAATGCTAACTGGTTAGGTATTCAATAAATAGACGATAACACTGCATAAGAAAACAAAAAGAGTTGACTAATAGGGTGTTTAAAAGAGTGGTAGGAATCAGTGATGGGAACCACTTTTATTGTAGCATATGAAAGTTTTATACTGTAGCATATAAGAGTTTTACACAGTTTATAACTGAGATTATGGTAAAAACTAAATAGTTTTCATCACTGCCAAACATCCCTTAAAACAGTTTTATGACACCATGGGTACTTTATGTATGGGAAATTAAGGGTTTAATTTTTTGCAGCTTTGAATTTTACGTTTGATGATGTCAAAATGTAAGAAATTATGATTATTAAATTAGTACTTTCCTTTACTCCAGATAATTCCAAAATATGGGAAATTATGATTTTCTGTACGTCTGATCTTTCACAAAATTCCTTTAGTACTTTCATCTATCTTTGATACCGTCAAAGACGTGAGAATTATGATTTCTCACGCCTTTAATTTCTCACAGACCCTTAAATTAATTACAACTTTTTTTTTTGAGTATTTTTCATATAGTACTTTTTCATATTTCATAATATCAAAATATAAAAAAATTATAAAAATGTTATATAACTCTATGGATTATAGTTCCACTCTCTTATCCTATCTATAGATCCTCAATACCAGACAAATGAGGTCTACGTTTTATAAAAGGATGAGGTTATAGCCTATGAGAACAGATAATGTTACTCGAAAAATTATGTTGTCCTATACGTTTAATTTTTCATCGAATTAATTAGTACAGCATTTGCTTTTGATAATGTTGAAATGTAGAAAAGTTATGATTTCTTGTGGCTTTGTTTTTTCACAAAATTGAGTCAATACTTTCATCAACTTTTCCTTAACTACTTTCATTGGCTTGTTTTTGATGATGTCGAAATGTAAGAAAATTGTAAAAGTGTTGACTCAATGTACCTTTGATTTTTCAAAATTGAATCAAAAGTTTCGGTTTGATGACATCAATATGTGGAAAATTATGATTAACTATCTCTTTGATTTTTCACAGAAGTAAATGAGTAGTAATAACTCTATTCTGTAAAAAATGAAGGGTATGAAAAATCATAATTTCCAACATTTTGGCATTATCAAAGGTATAAAATGATGTCAAAATGGTTTCCTGATTCGTGAAAGTACGTTACAGAACTTATGCCGTTTCTGTTGATTGAAAACCAGTTTGAGACGCATGGGAAGTTTTATAAATATTATCTTTTAAAACTTAAATTTAATGAACATTACGCATGCCTAAATGTCACAACTTTTTTAAGTGTATATGTTATTATCTCAAAGAGGTTTAATTCTAGAAAAAAGAAAAGACTGCACAAAAAGAGCGTCATGCATTTTATATTACACGTATATATTTTTTGTGTTATATCTTCGAATCATATATCCTTTCTACTTCATCTAAATATTTGAAGGACCAACTTGAGATGTAATCTTCTTCTATTTATCACATTGTACCTAAAATATAAAAAGAAAAAAAAGAACATTTTTTTCTTTTTTCTTTTTTTTTTGCCCACATTTTTTTTTTTTTTGCGTCCAAAAAAAGAACATAATCTTGTTAAGAAAATTTCAGCAAAAAAAATCTTCTAACAACCAAAAGAAAGAAAGAAAGAAAAGAAAAAAAGGAGCCCAATACAATTGTTTAGAGTTAGAGCATTATCTTATTAAGGTAATTGCATCCAAAAAAAAAAAAAAAAATCCTTCTCCCCACGATAAAGGAGTCTTTGCTTCTTCTTTTTTTACCACTCTTCTCTCATTTTTTTGTTTGTTTTTTCTGGGATCTGCAAAAACAGATATAGATTTGCGCTAAAAAGGGATAGATTTTGAGGAAAAGAGAATATGACTATCTTGTAAATAATAAATGGTGGTTAGATAAAAAAGGTGGTATAGAAAGAGAGTATAAAGAGACTGAATGTGTAAGTGACATTTCGGGGAACGAGTTCAATAGAAAAGACTTCTTATTAAGTGAGTTTGTGTGAAGATTAAGCAAGCATCTTTAAAAAAAAGGGTCTCAAATAAGGTCTAAATATGGCACTCTTTATTTCAAAATATGGGAAATTATAATTGTACGTATGATCTTTCACAAAATTATATTAGTACTTTAATATTCCTTTGATAATGTCAATTATTTATTACTTGTCATACCTTTGATTTCTCAAATTTTTGAATTAATACTTTCATATAGTACTTCTTCTTAATGTCAAAATGTGGAGATTATGATTTCTCATACCTTTAATTTTTATAGAGTTAAAGTAGTACGTCATATACTTCTTATAACGCTCGAAATGTGGAAAAGCTATGATTTCTCGTGCCTTTAATTGTTCACAAAATTAAGTCACTACTTTCATGGACTTTTTTTTTTATAAGATTCTTTTAATTGAGTTTGATAATGACAATATGAGGAAAATTATGATTTATCATCCCTTTGATTTTTCACAGAATCAAATAATTACTTTTATATACCTTGACAATCTCAATATGTTGGAAATTATGACTTCTCATACCTTTGATTTTTTACAGAATAGAGTTAGTACTTTGCATTTACCTTTGATAATGTCAAAATGGTATCCCTGGTTCTTGAAAATAGTCATAGAACTTGTGCGGATTCTGTGGATTGAAGAAAACCAGTTTAAGAAGCATGGGAATTGTCATAAATACTATTTTTTTTAAACATAAATAAATATCACATATATTTAAATATACAATTTATACATGTAATAAGAGTGGCAGTGCTGTACAACTTTTTTAAGTTTGACATGACAAAACATATTTTTTAAAAGTAAGCGTGAAATGTCATTTTTCCAATCACATATAATTCTAGTAAAACAGGAAGACTGTATATATATTTTAAAGGACCGCCATATTTTAGACTTTTTAAACCGTTTTTATCCAAAATAAATATTTTTGGATGATAATATTTCGTCTTTACTAAATCACTAGGAATTTTTAACTTCGACGTTCATTTATTTCGAAAGGATCTTGTTAAATCTTAAAAAAGAAAAAGAAAAATTGAACAATATGACAATTAATGTATACCATGCAGAACACTCAAATTTATGTAACCAATTTACAACTACTTGAGTTCGTTTGGGAACTTGGTTTAAATAAAAAAAATTTTGTTCAAACTAACTTTGTTGTAGTGTTTTTTTTTTTTTTTTTTTTAATTTGAATTGTATAAGGTTGAAACCATTTGTTCAAATTGGATTTTTAAACACCCTCTTACATGTAATTGGGTAGGGTTATTGACGTGCTTTCTAGAACTGCATAATTCTCAATGATGTACTTGTGTAGATATAATTTTAAATTCTTCTTACGATGTATAAGTCGTCGGGAAGAACATTATGATACGTTAGCCGTAATTCTTGTTTTTTTTTTTAATAATGAAAAGATCAAATGCTTCAATTATATAACGTATCGATTTTAGCATGATTTACGGAAATACCGCTTTTATAGAGTTGAATTTTAAACGTATTATTTTTTCAGTTATAAGGTGGTGTGGAGCCTATCAATGACTTGGTAAATCTAATGTTGGATTAAAGACCATAATATGAAATAACAAATTAAAAGTAAATGAAAATCAAAATCGTGATTATTACAGTAAATCTTTTATCTATATAAATACAAATGATAAATGTCCAACCACTGATTTAAGAAGTCAAGATCATTGTCCATATTCATTAAAAAAAATGAACTGCATCTTTGTACTTTTTTCTATACTCATTATTAATGAACATATCTAAAGGAAATATGCAATACAATAACTGAAATATTATCATGATAATTAGACAATATTGTCGTATTAAAAAAAAATATGACCCTGTTTGGTTATATGCCTACGTGGTTTTCCTTAATATGAGACTTGTCGTTTTCATATGTTTGTTTTCTCCAAATAATAGCGGTATTATCATTTGTAAATTATTATTGGTTGGGAAACACATGCTATACGTTTCATATATTCTGCTTGTTATATTGATTTGAAAAAAATACAAGACTATAAGGATGAAAAGAAAAACATAGAGTGGATATAATGTTATATAAAGGAGGCCAACACAATTGTTTAGAGTTAGAGCATTATCTTGTTAAGGTAAATGCAGCACCAAAAAAAAAAAAAAAAACCTTCTAGTAACCCACGATAAAGGAGTCTTCGCTTTTTTTTTTTTTTTTTTAAACCACTGTTCTCTCACTTTTTTGTTTGTTTTTTTCTGGGATCTGCAAAAATAGATATAGATTTGCCCTAAAAAAAGATAGATTTGGAGAAAAAGAGAAGATGAATATCTTGCAAATAATAAATAATGGCTCGATAAAAAAAAAAAAAGTGGTGTAGAAAGAGAGTATAACGAGAGTGAGTGTGGCAGTGACAATTTTGTAAACTTATTATTAAGTGAGTTTGTGTGAGAAAGTTGAGGTAGCACATATCAAAAGATTAAGCAAGCATCTGTTAAAAAAAAAAAAAAAGTCTGAAATAGGGTCTAAATTTACCATTCCTCATTTAAAAATATGGGAAATTATAATTGTACGTATGATTTTTCACAAAATTATATTAGCACTTTAATATTCCTTTGATGCTGTCAATTACTTATGACTTTTCATACCTTTGATTTCTCAAATTTTTTAAATAATACTTTCATATAGTACTTCTTCGTTATTAAGTGGGAGATTATGATTTCTCATACCTTTAATTTTTTATAGAATTAAAGTAGTACATCATATACTTCTTAGCTTGAAATATGGAAAAGTTATGGTTCCTCATACCTTTAATTTTACACAAAATTATGTCAATACTTTTTTTATACGATTCCTTTAATTGAGTTTGATAAAGGCAATATGAGGAAAATTATGATTTATCATCCCTTTGCTTTTTCACAGAATCAAACAAGTACTTTTATATGCCTTTGATAACCTCAATATTATGATTTCCAATACCTTGATCTTTTACAGAATAGAATTAGTACTTCTCGTTTACCTTTGATGATGTCAAAATGGTATCCCTGGTTCTTGAAAACAGTCATAGAACTGGTGCGGATTCTGTGGATTGGAGAAAACTAGTTTAAGAAGCATGGGAATTGTCATAAATACTATTATTTAAAACATAAATAAATATCACACATATTTAAATGTGACACAATTTAAACATGTAATAAGAGTGGTAGTACTGTATAACTTTTTTAATTAGTCTAACATAAGTAAACATATTTTTTAAAAGTAAGCATGAAATGTCATTTTCTCAGTCAGATATATTTCTAGTAAAACAAGAAGACCGCATATATTTTTTAAAGGACCACCATATTTGATACTTTTTAAAATCTTTTTTATATTATCCAAAAATAAATATTTTTGGATGATAATATTGCGTCTTTACTAAGTCATGATGAATTTTCTTACCTTTGACGTTCATTGATTTCGGATGGATTTTGTTAAAAATTAAAAAAATTGAACAATATGACAATTAAAGTATGCAATGCTGGACACCCCTATTTATGTAACCAATTCATAATTGCGCGAGTTAGTTTGGGAGCTTGCTTTGAATAAAAAAGTATTTGTTTAAACCAACTTTGTTAATGTATCTTTTTTTAATTTGAATTGTATAAGGTTGATTAGTTTAAATTGAATTTTTAAACACCCTCTTACGTGGAATTTGGTAGTTATTGACATTGGAAATGACTGGAAATGTGTAACGTCCCGAAATTTATTTAACATTAATGTAATGTAAATGATGAATTAGTGTGCCATAATTAAAGTTTTAACTTTAATTAGATTATTTAGTTGGATTTTTAGTTTTTGGTTGTTTTGTTAAATTGATGTGTTCAAAAGATTCCTTGTTGATTTAAAATGATGTTTTGAGTTTTAAAACACAACAATTTGTAAAATGTTAAAAATACTCCGTTTTACAAAACCGTGGGCGGCACATGGTTTTCGCACAGTAAAACCGCCCACCGATTTTCTCTATTTATTTCTCTCTTCTCTCTCTCTCTCTTCACTCTCACGAGCTCTCTCTCTCTCCTCTCTCTTGGTCTCTTGGCAGCCCCTTTTTCTCTCTCAATTTCTTTCAAAATTTTTGATTTCCATTCGAATCCAAGCTTCTGAACAGCAAGGAGGAAGCTCGGGGACGTGATTCGGCGACCGAGAACGCGGATTGAAGCTTCGATTCGAGGTTAGATTCGAAATTTCTAAACTTTTTACAAAATTTTCGATTTTGTGTGTTTTTGAAATCTAAGTTTGTTTTAGCTTAGAAAACCGTGGATTTGTGTTAAATGAACTTAGAACAACTAGAATCCAAGCCTAGATTGAAGAAAAACGGATTGGATTCAAGATTTTCATTTTTCTCCTCTTTTTCTCATTTTTGGATTTTTGAGGATTTCGAGTTCAAATGTTGTTTAAATGATCCCAAACATGTTCTAGAATGTTTTTCTATCAATTATAGTTGTTTTTCATGCCTGGGATTTGAGAAAAACAGGTTAGAAACAAGATTTGGATTTTGGGGATCGAGAAACCCGTGGCTGGGATTTCTGGATTTTCCCAGTTCGGCAGGCCGAAGTTCATGTTCGGCAGGCCGGAGTGATGATGGGCAGGCCGGTGTTCTTCCGACCGGCAGGCCGAATCTGGGGAAATGTTCGACAGGCCGAACTGTACAGTTCGGCAGGCCGAAGCAGGGCGTCTGGCAGGCCGACCGAGGCATGGAAAATTTTGTGATTTTTACCCGATTTCACTGTTTTGAACCCTGATTTAAATCCCAACCTTATAGGATGATTTTAATGATACAAATGGCACACTAGGACATCATGAAATGATTTGGTAACATAGAATGTCTCGAACTAGATATTGATCGACTTAGTTTGTATCTAGGATTGTTCGTGGTTCCGTGGAGCTAACGTATAGCGGATCGGGATTACGGTGTGGGGTACCGGCACGAGTACTGAGGTAGGACTTCTATCCTATTTCTTTGGTAGCCTGGTTTTGAAATGATTTGGCTTTGAAAATGATTTCTATCAAAATGTTTTCAACGGTTGTTTGAAAATGGTTTTATCGGTTATATTTTTATATACCGTGATATGAAATGAATTTCATAATGAATGTAATTGACAACACTCGGTAATTGGGTTTTGAATGATAATGATAATAAACACATGGGCATGATGCCATATCAGAGATCGGGTCGTGATCGACCTTGGGGGCAGGTCCCGAAACCCAGCTGGGCCACTACGGTGGTGATTTCATGGTTTGCCTAGGTAAAAGTAAACTGGTGTTTTGATTTGACGAGTAGACTGTTCTGTGTCAGAACGGTTCTACTCAATTTATTTATTTATTTATTTAAGTTCCCTTTTTGTATAACTCCTGATAATGTTATGTTTCTTTGCATTAAATTATTTTATAAAACTTAGTCCTACTGAGCCTTTCGCTCACGTTTTACTGTTTTAAATTTCCCCCCCCCCTTCTAGGTGGTTTCCCATTTAGGTTTGGAGAAGATTCTTCGGACCGAACTCAGGAGCAATAGGAGAATTTATTTACATTTTGTATTTATTAATCAAGGCATGTAAGACTTAACTTTATTTGTACTTGGACTGTAATTGTATTTATGATATTGTCAGAACCATGTGTGTGCACAAGTTGTGGGTTGTGGAACCCATATTCGCGGTTTTTATTCAATTATTGTTATTTGTTTAATGATTTTAAATTCTTTATCAAATGTGGTGGAAAAATCTCTTTATTTCTTGCTTAATTGGATTCTTAAACTCTCGGTTTTTAATTAAATTCTCTTTTAATTAATCTAAATATTCCGCCACGTCACCTCCCGTACTCCGGGGCGTGACAGAATGGTATCAGAGCTCAAGGTTATGAACCTTGGGAATTGTGCACACATAAGTTTGACAATGAAATAACTCTGACAGTCCAAATTTTGTTTTCAGAAGTGAGAGAATGGCACCTAGACGTCGTTCGACTGCTGACGCCGAGTTCGGAAATGATGAGGGCCTGATGAGGTCTATGATTGCGGCTTTCCGGCAGATGGCAGCCAGGACTAGACCGGAAGACTCCAGTGTTGGTAGTCGGCATGCTTTCTTTAAGGAATTTCGGCGGGCGTCTATTCCGACTTTTGATGGCAATGGGGATCCGCAGTTAGCAGAGTATTGGTTGGATTCGATCTTGAAGCATCTTGATACCCTTGGTGTGCCTGAGGAGTATCGTGTGGAGTTTGCGGCATATAAGCTCGAGGGTGGCGCCAACACCTGGTGGAAACAAACTAAGCGTCTGGAGCGCGGTGGCGATATCGGTTGGGACAAGTTCGAGGAGCTGTTCTATGATCGGTATTTTCCGCAGGGGTATAGAGATCAGAAAGCAGCTGAGTTTTATAGATTGTAGCAGGGTGATCTATCAGTTCGGGAGTATGAGGCAAAGTTTAGCGAGTTGGCTAGGTTTGCTCCATCAGCTGTGGCATCGGAGCGCGAGAAATGCATCAAGTTTCAGGAAGGACTCAAGGCTCCTATTCGGCGGCAGTTGGTTGCTCTACGGCTTAGGAGTTTCGGAGAGCTTGTGTCGTCGGCGATCTCCGTGGAGAATGATTACGTGCAGTATTGTGAGGACCGAGCCAAGGCTTCAGGAGGACCGCAGAGGAGTGGCAGGAAGAGCACCAGTAGTCGTCCAGCTCCAGGGAAAGGCAAGCAAGGCGGTGCGACCAGTGGCAGCAGCAGTTCGTCTGGCAGCGGGCGCAGCAATCCCTACAGCTTCCATTGTCATTTCTGTCAGCAGCCCGGACACATCAAGAGGAATTGCCCGATCAGGAGTGCTCGTCTTGGATCGCAGACCGGGGAGGATGCCAGTCGTCAGTCTCAGCCTCAGCCTCAGACCCTACCTCCGCCTCCGTAGTACCCGCAGTTGCAGTATCCGCAGTTTTCTCCTCAGCAATTCTCATATCCGACACGGGGACAGCAGTCGCAGTATTTTCAGCGCAGTGTTCCTCAGTATAGAGCTCCGAGTACAGGTAGTGTGCAGTCATCTCCATCTCAGCAGTATCGGCCGAGTAATGCAGGACCCAGCAATGTCGGTAGAGGAAAAGGGAAAGCGCCAGTGCAGGTTCATGCAATGGCATCTGGAGGGTCAGATTCTCAGATTGGTAACGCGGTTGTCGATGGTATGGTTTTGGTTTCTAGATCTTTAGCTCGCGTTTTATTTGATACCGGTGCCTCTCATTCTCTCATTTCGAGTTCTTTTGTACATGCCTTGGGATTAGAAGTAGAAGAGTTTAATGAACCCCTAGTTATAACTTCTCCCTTGGGGCGGGTGTGTGTGAATTGTATGTGTAAATCTTGTAAAATAAAGATTGGGGATGAGATTTTGAAAAGTGATTTGATTGTACTCCCCATGAGTTCCTATGATATGATTTTAGGGATGGACTGGTTGTCCAGGTATAGTGCAGTTGTGGACTGCCAACTTAGAAAAGTGACCCTAGTGTCTGATAGGGGGACGGTAATCACTTACCAGGGTGGTGGTGATTGGCTAATGAGTGAGCGTCTCATGAAGTCATGTCTAGGAGGGCGAAGGAATCTAGATTGTTTTGCTTTTCTTGCCAACCTGGATTGCGAGCCCTATGTTTCGAGTAGTAGTGTAGCGATTCCGGTGGTTGATGAGTTCGAGGATGTCTTCCCCGACGAGTTATCAGGGTTACCACCGCATCGGGAGATTGAGTTTGGTATCGAGTTGTTTCCAGGGACATCACCGATTTCTATGGCACCTTATCGGATGGCGCCGACAGAAATGAAGGAATTGAGGAAGCAACTTCAGGAGCTTGCTGATAAAGGATATATTCAAAATAGCACATCTCCGTGGGGAGCACCGGTTTTGTTTGCTAAGAAGCACGATGGGACTCTCAGGTTATGTGTAGATTATCGGCAGCTAAATCGTGTTACGGTGAAGAACAAGTATCCCTTGCCTAGGATTGATGAGCTATTTGATCAGTTGGGAGGTTCGCGATACTTCTCGAAGATTGATTTGCGGTCAGGTTATCATCAGCTCAGAATCAAGGAAGAGGATATTCCCAAGACAGCTTTTAGGACTCGGTATGGGCACTTCGAGTTTCTGGTTATGTCTTTCGGGTTGACGAATGCTCCGGCAGCTTTTATGGATTTGATGAACAGGATATTTCGGCCGTATCTGGATCAGTTTGTGATCGTGTTCATCGATGATATTCTTGTGTATTCTAAGACTTGGGAGGAGCATGAGCAGCATCTTCGGATCGTGCTTCAGACTCTGCGGGAGCACCAGTTGTATGCTAAGAGAGAAAAATGTGAGTTCTGGTTGACTGAGGTCAAATTTCTGGGTCATGTCATCTCGGAGCAAGGTATTTCAGTGGATCCGTCCAAGATTGAAGCTATATTGGAGTGGGAACGACCAAGGAATGTAGCGGAGATTCGCAGCTTCTTAGGTCTTGCTGGATATTACCGGAAATTTGTAAAGGACTTTTCGAAGATTGCAGCTCCGTTGACGAGGTTGATCAGGAAAAACGTCAGGTTTGAGTGGGATGAAGATTGTGAGTCTGCTTTTCAGGAATTGAAGAACCGGTTGACTTCAGCTCCAGTATTAGTTATTTCTAGTAGTGACGAGCCGTATGAGGTTTATGCGGATGCTTCAGGGCGCGGACTTGGATGCGTGTTGATGCAGCATGGACGTGTGGTTGCGTACGGATCGAGACAGCTACGACCTCACGAGCGGAATTATCCTACTCACGATTTAGAGCTTGCAGCGGTGATCTACGCGCTGAAGATTTGGAGGTGTTACTTGTATGGAGCATCGTTTCAGGTCTTCTCCGATCATAAGAGTTTGAGGCATTTGTTCACTCAGAGGGATCTCAATCTGAGGCAGCGCAGATGGGTGGAGTACATGGAGGATTATGATTTCGCGTTGCAGTATCATCCCGGAAAAGCTAATGTGGTAGCGGACGCGCTTAGCAGAAAGTCTTTAGGGATTCTCGCTTGTTTGATTTTTGAGGACTGGAGCAGGGATACGACAGTGAGTGAGTATCGGCTACAGTATCATGACGACGGTGATCGAGTTTTGTTGTATCACGTGGAAGCGACTCCAGCTCTTGTTCGGATGGTGAAGCAAGGTCAGTGGCAGGATCGACATTTGCAGGGGATTTGGTCGCGGATTCAGAACGGGGAGCAGTTTGAAGAATGGAGCGTGCATGCAGATGGATCGTTGTACTTTCGGGAGCGTCTTGCAGTTCCAGTTATCGCCGAGGTGACGAAATCCGTTCTAGACGAAGCTCATAGGTCTTAGTTTGCTATTCATCCGGGAAGCACCAAGATGTATCGTGATTTGAAGAGGCACTATTGGTGGAGAGGCATGAAGAAAGATGTTCGCGAGTACGTGGCCAAGTGTTCGACGTGTCTTCAGGTGAAAGCCGAGCATCAGAAGCCTGCAGGTCAGCTTCAGCCGCTTCCTATTCCAGGGTGGAAATGGGAGCATGTGACGATGGATTTTCTCACAGGTTTGCCGAGGACGGAGCAGCGGCATGATGCAGTTTGGGTTGTGGTCGACAGGTTGACGAAATCGGCGCATTTCATTCCGTTTAGGTCGACGTGTTCTAGGAAGATTCTCGGGGAGTTGTATATGCAGAATATTGTGAGGTTGCATGGAGTTCCTTTGTCCATCACCTCTGATCGAGACACCAGGTTTAATGCTAAGTACTGGAGGAGTTTTCAGGAAGCTTTGGGTACGGATTTGAACTTCAGTACGGCGTTTCATCCTCAGACTGATGGGCAGTCTGAGCGGGTTATTCAGGTTCTCGAGGATATGTTGCGTGCTTGTGCGTTGGACTTCGGCGGGAATTGGAAGCAATATTTGCATTTGGCGGAGTTCGCGTACAACAACAGTTATCAGGCGAGTATCGGTATGGCACCATTTGAGGCATTGTATGGGCGACCGTGTCGGTCACCTGTGTGTTGGGCCGAGCCGGAGGATAGAGTTATTCTTGGGCCAGATGAGATTCGTGACAGCAACGAGAAAGTCGCGGTGATTCGGGATCGGTTGAGAGCAGCTCAGAGTCGGCAGAAGAGCTACGCGGATAGGAGACGTAGACCTTTAGAATTCGCGGTTGGAGATTTTGTTCTCTTGAGGGTGTCACCTCGTAAGAGAACTATGCGGTTTGGAGTGAGTGGGAAACTCGCGCCGAGGTATATTGGGCCGTTCGAGATCACTCAACGTGTTGGTGTGGTCGCTTATCGGCTTGATCTTCCGCCCGAACTTTCTCATGTGCACGATGTGTTTCATGTGTCGATGCTTAGGAAGTGTCCACCTGAGCAGGGTAAGATAGTATCGTTTCGCGATGTGCAGGTTCAGGAGGATACGACGTACGAAGAAGTGCCGATTCAGATCATCGACCGGAAAGTGATTAGCTTGCGTCGTCGTGAGATACCGTTGGTAAAGGTCGTGTGGCAGCATCACGGGGTTGATGAAGCCACTTGGGAATTAGAGTCGAGTATGCGGGAATTGTATCCGCATTTGTTTTGTTTTTGAGATGAGTTGTAAATTTCGAGGACGAAATTTCTTTTAGGGGTGGAGAGCTGTAACGTCTCGAAATTTATTTAACATTAATGTAATGTAAATGATGAATTAGTGTGCCATAATTAAAGTTTTAACTTTAATTAGATTATTTGGTTGGATTTTTAGTTTTTGGTTGTTTTGTTAAATTGATGTGTTCAAAAGATTCCTTGTTGATTTAAAATGATGTTTTGAGTTTTAAAACACAACAATTTGTAAAATGTTAAAACTACTCCGTTTTACAAAACCGTGGGCGGCACATGGTTTTCGCACAGTAAAACCGCCCACCGATTTTCTCTATTTATTTCTCTCTTCTCTCTCTCTTTCTTCACTCTCACGAGCTCTCTCTCTCTCCTCTCTCTTGGTCTCTCGGCAACCCCTTTCTCTCTCTCAATTTCTTTCAAAATTTTTGATTTCCATTCGAATCCAAGCTTCGGAACAGCAAGGAGGAAGCTCGGGGACGTGATTCGGCGACCGAGAACGCGGATTGAAGCTTCGATTCGAGGTTAGATTCGAAATTTCTAAACTTTTTACAAAATTTTCGATTTTGTGTGTTTTTGAAATCTAAGTTTGTTTTAGCTTAGAAAACCGTGGATTTGTGTTAAATGAACTTAGAACAACTAGAATCCAAGCCTAGATTGAAGAAAAACGGATTGGATTCAAGATTTTCATTTTTCTCCTCTTTTTCTCATTTTTGGATTTTTGAGGATTTCGAGTTCAAATGTTGTTTAAATGATTCCAAACATGTTTTAGAATGTTTTTCTATCAATTATAGTTGTTTTTCATGCCTGGGATTTGAGAAAAACAGGTTAGAAACAAGATTTGGATTTTGGGGATCGAGAAACCCGTGGCTGGGATTTCTGGATTTTCCCAGTTCGGCAGGCCGAAGTTCATGTTCGGCAGGCCGGAGTGATGATGGGCAGGCCGGTGTTCTTCCGACCGGCAGGCCGAATCTGGGGAAATGTTCGACAGGCCGAACTGTACAGTTCGGCAGGCCGAAGCAGGGCGTCTGGCAGGCCGACCGAGGCATGGAAAATTTTGTGATTTTTACCCGATTTCACTGTTTTGAACCCTGATTTAAATCCCAACCTTATAGGATGATTTTAATGATACAAATGGCACACTAGGACATCATGAAATGATTTGGTAACATAGAATGTCTCGAACTAGATATTGATCGACTTAGTTTGTATCTAGGATTGTTCGTGGTTCCGTGGAGCTAACGTATAGCGGATCGGGATTACGGTGTGGGGTACCGGCACGAGTACTGAGGTAGGACTTCTATCCTATTTCTTTGGTAGCCTGGTTTTGAAATGATTTGGCTTTGAAAATGATTTCTATCAAAATGTTTTCAACGGTTGTTTGAAAATGGTTTTATCGGTTATATTTTTATATACCGTGATATGAAATGAATTTCATAATGAATGTAATTGACAACACTCGGTAATTGGGTTTTGAATGATAATGATAATAAACACATGGGCATGATGCCATATCAGAGATCGGGTCGTGATCGACCTTGGGGGCAGGTCCCGAAACCCAGCTGGGCCACTACGGTGGTGATTTCATGGTTTGCCTAGGTAAAAGTAAACTGGTGTTTTGATTTGACGAGTAGACTGTTCTGTGTCAGAACGGTTCTTCTCAATTTATTTATTTATTTATTTAAGTTTCCTTTTTGTATAACTCTTGATAATGTTATGTTTCTTTGCATTAAATTATTTTATAAAACTTAGTCCTACTGAGCCTTTCGCTCACGTTTTATTGTTTTAAATTTCCCCCCCCCCCCTTCTAGGTGGTTTCCCATTTAGGTTTGGAGAAGATTCTTCGGACCGAACTCAGGAGCAATAGGAGAATTTATTTACAATTTGTATTTATTAATCAAGGCATGTAAGACTTAACTTTATTTGTACTTGGACTGTAATTGTATTTATGATATTGTCAGAACCATGTGTGTGCACAAGTTGTGGGTTGTGGAACCCATATTCGCGGTTTTTATTCAATTATTGTTATTTGTTTAATGATTTTAAATTCTTTATCAAATGTGGTGGAAAAATCTCTTTATTTCTTGCTTAATTGGATTCTTAAACTCTCGGTTTTTAATTAAATTCTCTTTTAATTAATCTAAATATTCTGCCACGTCACCTCCCGTACTCCGGGGCGTGACAAAATGACTATCGCATAATATATTAGTTACTCTTGTAAAATCAACAATGACGTGCTTTCTAGAATTGCATAATTCTCAATGATGTTCTTGTGTAGATATAGTTTTAAATTCTTCTTACGATCTATAAGTCGTCGGGAAGAACATTTTGATATGTCAGCCGTAATTCTAGTGTTTTTATAATGAAAAGATCAAATGCTTCAATTATATAACGTACCCATTTTCAGTATAGTTTGCGGAAATACCGCTTTTATAGAGTCGAATTTTAAACGTATGATTTTTTCAGTTATAAGGTGGTGTAGAGCCTACCAATGACTTGGGAAGTCTAATGTTGGATTAAAGACCATAATATGAAACACAAAATAAAATTAAAATCAAATGAAATGAAAATCATGATTATTACAGAAAATCTGTTATCTATATAAATACAAATGATAAATGTCCGACCACTGATTTAAGAAGTCAAGATCATTGTCCATATTCATTAAAAAAAAATGAACTGCATCTTTGTACTTTTTTCTATACTCATTATTAATGAACATATCAAAATGAAATGTGCAACACAATAACTGAAATATTTCATGATAATTTGAGAATATAGTTGTATTAAAAAAATACGTATGTGTTTGGTTATATGCCTACGTGGTTTTCCTTAATATGAGACTTGTCGTTTTTTTATGTATCTTTTCTCCAAATAATAACGGTATCATCATTTGTAAATTATTACTGGTTGGGAAACACACGCTATGCGCTTCATATATTCTGCTTGTTATATTGATTTTAAAAAAATACAAGACTATAAGGATGAAAAAGAAAAACATAGAGTGGATATAATGTTATATAAAGGAGGCCAACACAAGTGTTTAGAGTTAGAGCATTATCTTGTTAAGGTAAATGCAGCAACAACAAAAAAAAATCCTTCTAGTAACCCACGATAAAGGAGTCTTTGCTTTTTTTTTTTTTAAACCACTTTTCTCTCACTTTTTTGTTTGTTTTTTCTGGGATCTGCAAAAACAGATGTAGATGTTGTAACACCCGCCTATTTTATGTAACGAACCACGTTAAGTTAATAACGTTATTAAGGAATGTTATTAATAGATAACGTTATATGATATGATATGATATGTGATGTGCATGTTACTAACTTTTTATGTCAAGTTTTGTGACAGGTGACGACCGCATGGGATCGTTGTGCTCTAGTGTTCATGTGAAATTTTAAATATATGAGTATTTATGATGCAATGATGTATGAATGTTTTATGTTATGGCATTTAATGACAGATCGACAGGCCGAACTTTTTAGATCGGCAGGCCGAAATGACTGCCCGAGATCGGCAGGCCGAAGAAACCCACCGGCAGGCCGAACTTGTTGGAACCGGCAGGCCGAAGAGGGAAAATCGGCAGGCCGAACACGGCTGACAAGCAGTCAGTAGAAATTTCTCCAAAATTATGGCTAAGTTAATTACATTAATTGGATGATTTAATGTGATTAATTGGCATAATAATGGAATGTTTTTATCAGTTAAGGAAATTAAAGGGTTTGACTTGCATTGATTTGTATCAATTTAAATGGTTTCCCATTTAAATAGGGCAAAACATGGTAAGTAATGAGTGGGGATTTGACTTTTCTTTTCTTCCTCTCCTCTTCTCCATGCTTCAAGCCCTCAACAGTCAGAAAATTTCTGACTTAATGAAGGGAATTGAATTCCCATCAATGGTGTTTCTTACATTAAAAATTTTAACGTTTCTTCTTTTTATTATTTTCTTTCCTTATCACGCTTTCTCTCTCAAAAAAAAAAAAATTCTGAGACATTTTCTTTTTCTCATCCGCATTCTTTCTCTTCTCTTCTCCGCGAGTTCCTTTTCTCTCTCACGAAAATTTTCTGAGAAAAATTGAAAGAAAATTTTAAATTTTGTTGGTGAAATCAAGAGTTTTGGGAAGAAATTTTAAGGTAAGAACTTAGTTTTCTTTGTGTTTTTGAAAGCATTCTTCTCCTCAATTGTCTACAATATCTTTCTTTAGGTATTGTATTTGTTTTGAATTTTTTAATATGATATGCATGTGTATGTTATGAGATGATTTTTTCAAGTTTCATGTCTTCTCGGTTTTTATGATATAAATATGAATTTTCTGTCTTCTACCCTTCACAGTAATGTTACTATTTAATTTTGATGAATAAAAATGTAACGTTCATTCAAGGGGCAAATATGATGTTTTCATGAAAAGTTGTTAAAATATATGCATATGTAAGAGTATGTAAGATGAATGTATTTTATGATTATGAAATGTTTTGATAATGTTGTTTTTGGGATTTTCGTTTTATTAAACGTTTTATGTATTTACTTGATTTTATGCATGATAATATGATGATTGTATGGAGTTTTAAATTAAATATATGTGTTTTAAATTATTAGAAAATGTTTTTCAAAAAGATTTTTTTATGTTTACAATGTATGAAATGTTTTGATTTTTAAGGAAGCATGTTATGAATAACATTTACATGTTTTGATGATAATCTTATGATGATGATTATGGGATATGTCTTAAATGTGATGAATGTATACATGAGTGTATGTATATGTGAATATTATATGAATGAATGTTATGTGTATGGATATTTCATGATAAGTATTGATTTTTATTGCATCTTTAAATGATAAATGGCATAAACACTCAAGGAAGCAAGCATATCGAGACCACGGCGTCGTCACCAAGTGTATTTTTAAGGTTAAGTAAGCTATCGTTAAGGTAAGTACATTCTCACCTGCAACATGATACATGTTTTTACAAGGTTTGATGATATATGCTTACAAGGATATTCATGATGATTTTATGATGATTTTCCTTAAAGGATTTCTTATGAAAGATTTTCATGTTTTTTTTTTAAAGATATGCATGTATGATGATGACATGTTTCAAAGAATGAAAAGTATGTATATTTGTATCGCCTAATAAGTGTTGCACACCCCATGCTATGAAATGTTATGTTATGATGTCATGTTTGGTTTGGGATTAGCTACCCTTCTCCTCTCATGACGGCGCGCCTATGATGATGTTATGGTGCAACACTTGGGCCCTTAAGATAAAAATGAAATAAGTTTTAAAATGGTCAATGTTATGAAAGATATGTTCTATGAAATTATGCTTAAGGCACTTTTATGATACGATAACAATGATGATAATGATGTTTATGAAATGTTTTAAATTGTGAGAATATATGTACTTACTAAGCATTAGCTTAATCATGTTTTATATGTCATGTTGCAGATAAGGGTAAGAGAGTCTTGGAATAGGTGGAGGACATAGGAAGGCGTGTGAGTAACATGAACGATGAATTGTAACCAGAAGCACGCCAAGAAGAACAATTTTATGATTTGATCAAGTTATATTTTTGAACATATATTTTTATATTAAGTTTTAAGAATACTTATATTATGGTTTTATAAGTTATTTTAACATTTTTTTATGAATTATGAACTTCCGCTATATTTTACGTAAAGATTGGTATGTTTTAAATTAAGTTTTCCAAAGGAATTTGGTCTCAGACGGCCTGTCGAACTCTGTGGCCGGCCTGCCGAAGACCAGAAGTTCGGCCTGCCGATCGAATTTTTCGGCCTGCCGAACATGGATGAATTTTTGGTCCGAATTGCAAAGCCTCTGCCGGCCTGTCGGTTGAGGGAACTCCGGCCTGCCGATGATGTTCGGCCTGTCGAAGTCCCAAGTTCGGCCTGCCGAACTGTGGGAATAAATGGATTTCAAATGATGTGATGATCAAAGAGATTTAACGTGATGTTTTGTAAAGTCCTGATTTATACAACTTGATAAACCTATAGTATTAAATAAGTTCATGATTGATTTAAGTATAATTGAATAAATTATGTTATGGAATAACTTAAACATTGTATTCTAAACAATGATAAGTTTAAAAAAAAAAAACGTTTGAATGGATCCTGGTATTGTAAGTTTAAGTACTTTTAAAATCAATTGTAACGATTAAGTTTGATATTATTTATAAGTTTAATGTTTATGCACGTAAGAATGTAAGTATGCAACGACATCTGTGACGTCTGAATTAAGGGGCGTTTCAGATGTGCCCTAAAAAAAGATAGATTTGGAGAAAAAGAGAAGATGAATATCTTGCAAATAATAAAAAGTGGCTAAAAAAAAAAAAAGGTGGTGTAGAAAGAGAGTATAAAGAGAGTGAATGTGGGAGTGACAATTTTGTAAACGAGTTCAACAGAAAAGACTTATTATTAAGTGAGTTTGTGGGAGAAAGTTGAGGTGGCACATATCAAAAGATTAAGCAAGCATCTGTACAAAAAAAAGGTTTGAAATAGGGTCTAAATTTAGCATTCCTCATTTAAAAATATGGGAAATTATAATTGTACGTATGATTTTTCACAAAATTATATTAGCACTTTAATATTCCTTTGATGCTGTCAATTACTTATGACTTTCATACCTTTGATTTCTCAAATTTTTAAAATTATACTTTCATATAGTACTTCTTCATTATGTCAAAATGTGGGAGATTATGATTTCTCATACCTTTAATTTTTTATAGAATTAAAGTTGTACATCATATACTTCTTATAATGCTCGAAATATGGAAAAATTATGATTTGTCATACCTTTAATTTTACACAAAATTAAGTCAATACTTTTTTTTATAAGATTCCCTTAATTGAGTTCGATAATGACAATACGAGGAAAATTATGATTTATCATCCCTTTGCTTTTTCAGAGAATCAAACAAGTACTTTTATATACCTTTGATAATCTCAATATTATGATTTCTCATACCTTGATTTTTTACAGAATAGAATTAGTACTTTTCATTTACCTTTGATAATGTCAAAATGGTATCCCTGGTTCTTGAAAACAGTCATAGAACTTGTGCGGATTCTGTGGATTGAAGAAAACCAGTTTAAGAAGCATGGGAATTGTCATAAATACCATTTTTTAAAACATAAATAAATACCACATATATTTAAATGTGACACAATTTAAACATGTAATAACAGTGGTAGTACTGTATAACTTTTTAATTAATCTAACATAAGTAAACATATTTTTTAAAAGTAAGCATGAAATGTCATTTTCTCAATCAAATATATTTCTAGTAAAACAGGAAGACTGTATATAATTTTTAAAGGACCACCATATTTTATACTTTTAAAATGTTTTTTATATTATCGAAAAATAAATATTTTTGGATGATAATA
The DNA here is from genome assembly GCA_025403435.1 of Artocarpus heterophyllus. Classification (NCBI taxonomy): domain Eukaryota; kingdom Viridiplantae; phylum Streptophyta; class Magnoliopsida; order Rosales; family Moraceae; genus Artocarpus; species Artocarpus heterophyllus. Next base: position 23,766,403 of record CM046351.1, on the reverse strand, counting down.
TTTCGTCTTTACTAAGCCATGAGGAATTTTCTTAGCTTTGACGTTCATTGATTTTGGATGGATTTTGTTAAAAATTAAAAAAATGGAACAATATGACAATTAAAATATACAATGCAGGACACCCCTAGTTATGTAACCAATTCATAATTGCTCGAGTTGGTTTGGGAGCTTGCTTTGAATAAAGAAGTTTTTGTTTACACCAACTTTGTTGTAGTATCTTTTTTAATTGTATTGTATAAAGTTGATTAGTTTGAATTGGATTTTTAAACACCCTCTTACGTGGAATTCGGTAGTTATTGACATTGGAAATGACTATCGCATAATATATTAGTTAATCTTGTAAAATCAACAATGACGTGCTTTCTAGAATTGCATAATTCTCAATGATGTGCTTGTGTAGATATAGTTTTAAATTCTTATTACGATCTATAAGTCGTCGGGAAGAACATTTTGATATGTCAGCCGTAATTCTAGTGTTTTTATAATGAAAAGATCAAATGCTTCAATTATATAACATACCCATTTTCAGTATAGTTTGCGGAAATATCGCTTTTATAGAGTCGAATTTTAAACGTATAATTTTGTTCAGTTATAAGGTGGTGTAGAGCCTATCAATGACTTGGGAAATCTAATGTTGGATTAAAGACCATAATATGAAACACAAAATAAAATTAAAAGCAAAGGAAAATAAAAATCATGATTATTACAGAAAATCTGTTATCTATATAAATACAAATGATAAATCTCGAACCATTGATTTAAGAAGTCAAGATCATTGTCCATATTCATTAAAAAAAATGAACTACATTTTTGTATTTTTTTTTCTATATTCATTATTAATGAGCATATCTAAATGAAATATGCAATACAATAACTGAAATATTTCATGATAATTTGAGAATATTGTCGTATTAAAAAAATATGTATGTGTTTGGTTATGTGCCTACGTGGTTTTCCTTAGTATGTGACTAGTCGTTTTCATATGTTTGTTTTCTCCAAATAATTACGGTATCATCAGTTGTAAACTATTATTGGTTGGGAAACACACGCTACGCGCTTCATATATCTGCTTGTTATATTGATTGGAAAAAAATAAAAGATTATAAGGATAAAAAAGAAAAACACAGAGTGGATATAATGTTATATAAAGGAAAAGGGGAGAGAAAGAAAAAGAAAAAGAAAATAAAAGAAAGAAAGATAAATGAAAAAATAGAGTAAGTAAGAAAATGACACTTGTCATAAATTAGAAAAAAATACCGAAACATGAATTCTCATTTTTATATAGGTAATAAAGATAACTTAAGCCCGTAACTTATGGGGCTTTTTACACGGGTAGCAAAATCCGAGCAGTCAAGTTTAGTAGAATTTCATAATATTATAAAAATAGTAGAAATGTATATCATTTTACCATATAATTATATAGTATAAAATGTGATATTATTATATAATTATTGTGTAATTTTAGTTGTATCTGTAATATTCTGAAAATTTTGCTGCATTTCAAATCCATCACAAAAATTTTGCCATATAATTAGTTCTGTAATTTTTTTTATCCGCATGTTAACTGAGCTCACAAACAAGATTAGCCAATAAGGCAAGTTTCTTAGGATGACAAAACTCATACTTCATGGAACCGTTGATGTCCTAAAAAGTTGTTTCCTTTTAATTAATTTCTTCTTGGACTAAAAATAATAATAATAAAATAAAATAAAACGAGTACATAGGCTGTAGTTTATACTTCCCAACATATAATAACCTACCAAAAGTAGTAAGATATATTTTTCTTTTCTTTTTTTAAAGAAGGCAAGCGACCGATATTAAATGATAAATATTATTCTAAATATCCATTTACAATTTCAAGTTCACAATAATCAATATAGGAGACTAGTGTTAAGTGCTCTAATAAGTCCAATATCTGAACACTTTGCAAAATCTGCTTTCAATTTCAAAATATTATTTTAAAGAATTCTTCCTTCAGCATCTATTAGTTTCGTGTCCAGAATGTTAAAAGCTACAAGGCCATATTTTCGTGTAAAATATTATTTTATGGCATCAAAGTTTTGTATGGAAAATTATGGGTTTGATTTTTCACAGCATTGAATTTACTTTTATTTACGTTTGATATAATGTCAAAATGTAAGAAATTATGATATCTCCAACACCTTTGCTTTTCTCAACATTAAATTAGAACTTTCATTTACTCTAGATAATTTCAAAATATGGGAAATTTTGATTTCTCGTATGTCTGATTTTCACAGTATTATATTAGTACTTTCATATACCTTTGATAGTGTCATATTGAGAGAATTGTGATTTCTTATGCCTTTAATTTCTCACAGACTGATAAATTAATTAGTATATCCATAAAGTACTTTTTCAAAATGCCAGCAAGTGAAAAATTATGACTTCTTAAACCTTTGATTTTTCATAAAATTGAGAATAAAATATATTAGTTAATTTCCAAAAATCAACAATCACGTGCTTTGCAAAATGGCATAATTTTCAGTCATGTCCTTGTGTAGATATAGTTTTGATTCTTCTAACAATATAAGTCGTCGAGTAAAGCATTATTTTATTAAAAGAAAGTAGAACATTTTGATTTGTTCACCTAATTCCGTTTAAATGTCAGCTGTAATTCTTGATGATTATTATGGGAAGATCAAATGTTTCAAATATACGAAGTATCAAATGCTTGTATAGAGATGAATTTTAAACGCATCATTTTTTTCATTTAAAAGGCGGTGTAGAGCCTATCAATGACTTGGCACATCTAATGTTGGATTAAAGACCATAATATGAAATACAAAATGATCTTAAAAACAAATGAAAATCAAAATAATGATTATCACAGAAACTCTGTTTTCTATACATATACAGATGATAAATCTCCAAACATTCGTTTAAGAAATCAAGATCTTTTGTCCATATGTAAAAAAATGAACTACATCTTTGTACTTTTTTCTATACTCATTATTAATTAACATATCTAAATGTAATACACAATTTAATAAGTACTGCAAATATAATAATGATAATTAGATAATACTGTCGTATTAAAAAATAACCACGTCCCCTCAAATAAAAAAAAAAAAAAAAAAACCTCGTATGATCCTGTTTGTTTATGTTAAATAATAGCCAACGTGTTTTTCCTTACTAAAAAGATTTGTCATTTTATGTTTATTTTCTACAAATATTAACACGAAAAAGATATTATCATTCCTATGTTATTACTAGTTGGGAAACACATGTTCCGCACTTCATGTTCTGCTTGTTATATTACTTTGAAATAATATACAGACACATCATAAAATAAAATAATATACAATATAGGTTTCACAATACATATCAGATTATGAGGGTGAACAAGAAAAACATAGAAAGTGGATATAATTTTATTGAAAGGAAAAGGGGAAAATATAAAGAAAGAAAAAGATAATAAAAGAATGAAATGAAAATGAAAAAGGTTAGTAAGTGTCATGACCCAAACCGAGGGTAGTGACTCAATTGAAAGAAACATTTTTAAAAATCTAAAAAGTCAAAATACTCGAAAACTATAGTACAGCCCATAAAATTTATAAAAATTCATTCAAATATGCTCCGGAGACTTTGATGCTAAATTAAAATAAATAAAATACAAATAGAAAATTTAAAATGAAAATATACAAAATTTAAATGTGTTTATCAAATAAGTGAAAAATATAGCCAAGCAACTTTAGTCAACATAAATAAAGAGTAAAAATGAAAATAAAAATAAATTCAAATAACAATTTATACAAGGTTTATAACTAACCAATTATGTACTGGGAGTGTTTATTCCATATATCATCCATGCACAAAGAAAATTGAAGGGAAAATACCAATCGTACAGCCAGGGGCATCAATGAAATCTATAACACCAAGGATCAATCAACTAACCTGAAAGAGAAAGTAGGGGAAGGGTGAGCATATAGTGCCCAGGAGGAAATCTATTACTCGCCTCTCAGATTTTGTTTACTATTATTATTATGTAAGATTATTATATATTTAATAAACAAATTTTTCCTAACAATGTGAAAATTTACCGATTTCTCACTTTATCAAGCAAATCACTAGCTTTAAAATCTATAATTCGTCACTCAAATTCTTCACACATGCTCCGAGTTGTTAGTGAAGGAAAGGAAAGAAAGAATAATTTATAATATTTCATTATGTCCCAAATGAGCACTCCGTGTCCATTGTGCCATAAAAGGGCATCCCATAGGATAGGCTATATAGCATAGACAATACCATCAACATGAAATGTCCGTTGTACCCAACAAATGAGCACCCCATGTTCGTTGTGCCCCGAAAGGGCACCTCGTAGGATAGGTCATATATCATAGACAGTACTATCAATATGAAAAGTTTGTTGTGCCAAACAAATGAGCATATCGTGAGATATAACTTCAATAATTACATTAGATGGCCTTGGAAAGTGCTCGGCAGCACCGCGCAAGATCTCAACAGGCAGAGGATTAGGTTATAAACAGTCTAATTACTAAAATCTATCATAAATCGTTCTACCTATGTTAGACAGTTTTTAATGAAATTTTGGCAGCATAACGGCTGTTTTTTTGACTAAACCTAAATCATAAACCTATAAGAAACAATTTGCAATTATATTGTGGTGCGCCATAACTTTAAGACGCACCATCTAGAGCAATTTTATTATATCATATGATAAGATTACACCCAACATTATTCTCCATTCTATACATATCAATCATCTCATAAAAACCCCATTTTGAAGGCTAAGCTCAACATGATTTAAATTTTTCTTAATCCTAATTAGCAATAAACATATAAGTATTTAGCGCACGCGCGCGCGCACATACACACACATATATAAAACCAAGATCTAGATCAAAAAGTATTTAAAACCAAGTTCAAAAACAAATTTTGGATGATAACGGTAATAACAACAACAACACGAATAATAACAATAATAATATTAAAGGCAATAATAATGACAATAATAATATTACTGATGATGATGATAACAATAACAAAAACAACAACATCAATAATAATAACAAGAATTATAAGAATAATAATATCATCAACATATCATTAACAAATTAGCAACAACAACAATGACAAAACAACAACAATGGCAACAACAATGGTAACTTATAGTTCAACAAACTATAAATAAATAAATATATATATATATGCACACATCAAAATCCATATCATTTAAATTCTCAATTTATTTGCTAATTAAATGAAATATCATGAGAGATGAGTAATAGGGTTCCTACCGGCTTAGTCGACGACATTTGGCGACGAAAAGGTTTGAAATGCAGCCATTGTCGAAACTTTGAATCACCAATCATAGTCTTCAGATTTTCGTCTCACAAATCTGACATCACGAATGAGTCTAGAACATCAAAAATAACCTGAAATAACATCTTCTCCCATTTGGTGGTCGGAGTCAACTGCTGACTGCTGTTGACTAAGAGTTAATAGGTGTTGACCAAGGTTGACTTGCAAGGCGATGGCAGAGAGTGTTACCAAAATGAACCTCTCGATGCAAGGATCATTGTTCCAAAGTTGGTTTTTGAAAACAAAGTTTGGGTCGCTAGAAAATGGAGAAAATCTAACAAGGAGGGGTGGCGGGCCTTCGGACTTTTCAGAGACGATTTGACCGAAGAGCGACTGGTTCTTGTTCTCCTCGACGAGAGTAATCCAATGGTGCAAACGGGTTGGTAAACACAAGGCCAGATGGTGTTAGAATCACATGGAGAAGTTTCAAACTTCAAACTTTCCACAGCTCTCCATGGCGGTCGATGGTGAGTGGCGGGGCGGCGGTCCAACTACGAAGGTTACGGGTGGACAAAAGTGATAGAGGCGCACAGAGTGTTGAAAAATGAGTACGCAATAGAATTTTAAAATGTTAAATAAGAGTGTTTTCCAAAACACAAGTTTAACATGTTATATACATAAATTAATCATAGATCTTACTAACCTTTTATGTCAAAAAGCTCTTACAATCAGTGAATAGAAAGGCCTTCTAGAAGAGTTTCAACCAACTGGTCTTCTTTGTTATTCTCTATCCACGATCAGAAGTGTGTGGGTACAAGTCATACAGCTCTTCCATCAGTGACTCTTCTTCCAACCAATCGAGAAGACCCAGAGCAAAGGTTCGTGATTGCAAACAAAAGCTCTCAGAGAGTTTCAAAGTATCTAACACAAGATCAATACTCACTCTTAACTTCTTAACTGATCTAAATAACTCAAAAAACTCACTCCCTATTTATAGAGGTCGTCCCCTAGGTTGGTCATTATCAGATAAGGCCTCAAAAATTTAAATTTGGATTAATTTCTAGTCAAATCACATAAAAAATGTGTGATCAAATTATCATTAAATCGGTAGGCCGAACTAATGGATCGGCTTACTGAACTTGCTTTATCGATAGGCCGAACTAGCTCATCGGCCTACTGAACTTATGATAATACGATCCCTGAGAATCTTTTATTTTCCATATGAGATTTTGTGGATAGAGACTCAGTGTTAATTCAAATAACCTAATAGAGAAGTTATCTGATTAAAACAATCATATCTAGATATTCTCAAGGAAAATAAATATTCTCGATAATTCAACAAGTTTATCATGAATTAATTTACAAAATTCATTCAACTAAAAAACAGACATGAATTATCTGATCCTATCAAATTTCAGCCAATCTAATAATTAACATAAGTCATCAATTTATTGGAAAAACATGCCGTATCATTACAAAATTTATTATGAGCTAGCAAAGAGGACCTGATGGACCTATATAGTTCAAGCTCCAGATAATTATAAAATACAATATCCAGATACATATTTTATAATTATTAACTCTAACTCTACTCCACTAAAAGTTTAGAGCTGCATTCTTTTACCATATAAAATTACGAAGCCCAAATTAGCTAAGTGTCCATGACATATCATAATGCATCATATCGCCATAGGATATTCATAATCGGTTTAAGGATGAATTCTATCTTACCTTCTCGATTATTTTTATCTCACGTTCCATTATCTCACCATTAGAAAACTTACCGTCTAAGGATAGTATACCATTTGGTTATACCTATATATCTAAATGGTTGCTGGCTCTAATTTTTCAATTACAGGATAACGCATATAAGAGAATACCATTGACTCCACCAATGGAGCTATGGATTCCATATCTATGAATAACAGATCTACACTATCAAGAGTCATGTCTCTAACTTATTAGTATGCATACAATCACAAAGTTAGGATGTCACCCTTTGATACATCAAAAGATATAAGTCAAGATAACAGGCCCATTAGTCATTTTAGGATTAAGATACAACATATATGATTGTCTAAAGTAAATTGATTTCCATAGATGGAATTATTAATTCAAATCAATTCCACTTTTTGTCCCGATCCAATACATTGTCACCTATGACAATGTACCAATGTTTCTACTTGCAGAGTCTAACTCCGATGGCCAAGACAAACCATCTCCCATTAGGGATGTAGACAACATAACAATCTTAGCATGAATAAAGCGCCTAACTTTATTCCCTCGATTGTGGATCTTATGATTTAGACCATCATCTTTAGAATCATGTCTTCCGCATAATCTGTCCATCATATGCCTAATTCTCAAAGGTTTAGACTGACTGTTTTAGACTTTCATTTACTTATCATACATTCAACAAATATGAACGTAAAGAGGACAACATTTAGTATATGAACAATAAATAAATTCTTGATTGATAAAATGTCTCTCAAAACATATTACAACATTTTATTCCTTAGGGCATACGTGACTAACACGGAGAAGAAAAGAAAAGGAAGAAAAGAAAAAAAGAAAAGAAAAAGAAAAGAGAATGAAAGAAAGTGATTTTAAGAGGGGGGGCGGGGGGGCGGGCGCATTCACGTGGGAGAGATCTGGTCTTTATGACCAGATTTTTTTTTCAAAGAATTTTCCAAAACAAATTTCTACCCTAGGTTACTAAAAATGACAAATAGGCTCAAAATTTTAAAATCTTTTTTAATTAAAACTATAGGGTTTACAGTAAGAATGTGATATCATTATATTAATTATTATGTATTTTTTGTTATATTTGTAATATTCTGAAAATTTTGATATATTACAAATCGATCATCAAAAGTTTGCAATAAAAGGTGACTTTATGGAATTCTTTTATTCGCATGTTGATTACGCTCACAAACAAGATTAGCCAAAAGGCAAGTTGCTTAGGAAGTCAAAACTCATCCTACATAGAACTGTTGATATCCTATAAAGTTGTTTCCTTTTAATTAATTTCTTCTTGGAAGAAAAAAAATTAAAAAATAAAATAATTACATACCTTTTGTCTATACTTCCCGACATCTAATCACCCACCAAAAGTACGAAGATAATATATATATATATATATATATATATATATATATATATTCCCTTTTTTATAAGAAGGCGAGCGACTGATATTAAATGAAAAATATTATTCCAAATATCCTTTACAATTTCAAGTTCACAATAATCAATTTGTGATATTAGTATTAATTTCTTTAAAGTCCGAACACTTTACAATATCTGCTTTCACTTGCAAAACAATTATTTGCAAACTTTTTTATATTCAATCTTCAAAACTGTTGGTTGTAGCTGTTATTCTAAACGAGTTATCAATATTATTTAATTAATGTTAATTTGGATTGGTTTGCATCAATCAATTTGTATACAACATTAAATTCGTTTCTCTCAATCTTTTCCTATTTTCACTATCGTGCTTATTCCTTGGACTTTTTTCATATAAATAATTAGTATACTATAGTCATCATAAAACAAAGAACAATATACGTGGTATTTGAGAGAAAAGTTAAAACTGCATAGTTAAAACTACACATTATAACATATAAAAAATTTACACTATAACATGTGACAACTTTATATTATACTACAATTGAAATTGCGTGGTTAGAACCACAACCCCAAACACTCTACGAATGTACATAGTTCTAGATAATAAATAGCATAAAAACTTCAAATTACAAACTTCAAAGTTGATTGAACATCCAACAAACAACTTAAAAGAAATGGACACAAACCAATAAACAGAGGAAATAGACTTCAAATTTTAGACCAATGATATTATAGATGCATAAATTTAGAATTTTACTTCCATCCATTCATATGAGAGTTTCATCCACTATAAACTAGGTAATTAGATACCAAAATCATATGTGGTTAGGCAAAAAATGTCCAGGGTGCCATCATTTACTTTGTATCTTTTTAATTGTAATTGTGGTACAATCTATTATCACATGTAAATAGGAGTTAGCCTAATAAGGTCGTAGTAATCTATTCATTTATTAGGTCATTTTCCACGTACGAATAATATTTTGGGAACAATGATGTTACTTTATAACGTAACAATCTTTGCAACTGCACATAGCTGTCATTGATCCCATATATAAGTCATGGATTACTATTTTTAAATCCATGCCTTTATATAAGTGTTTGGATTTTTGAATAATAATTCTTTAAATACTAGTTAAAGTGCAACTCAAAATATAACAAATAAAATGTTTAAAGTTTCCATCATTTTTTTCATACTAAAGGAGTAGCTTTTTTAAAGTTGTCTTAAGAACTTTTTTTTGGTTGATGGCATGCTACAAGTTGATGGTGCTAACAAGACGATCCAAATGTCTGATCAAAACCGTTGTCATTGAGTTGAAAATGAGAGAAATAGTCATACTGTCGAAGATTATCATAGTGAACGTTTGCTATATAGTGAATAAAAGACCCGTGAATATGTCAAAAGCGGTGAATTTGGGTTGTGGTGCAACAAAATAAAAGTTAAAAAAAAGGGAAAAAAAATCCTTTCCCCATCCACTTCATTTACTTTTTCTCCCTTCCCTCCACATATATTCAGACTATCACTAGCTAGAACTGAGGATGAAATGTTAGTAGCAGTGAAAATATCGTCACTTCAAATATATAAAAATTTTAGAAAAAATATTGATATTATTGAAAATTTCAACTAAAATTACAAAATTTAAGAATTTTATATTAAATATAACTTTAATACTCTAAGATGTATTAAATATTAAGAAGAAACATAAATAGACAGGATTTATATAATAAATTTCATATATATTAGATTTGTGAATACCAAAAGGAAGTTGTGTGAGACTCAAAAATGGTTAGAATTTTATCTTAATTCAAATAATATTGATGCCATGACATGTGTTTAAATAGTGCTGAATATAGTTTTGAATTTACCACATGTAACTTTGTTGACTTCTTGTCATTGTATTTTCATAAATGAAAAACTATAAATTCTCTCATTGTTTGTCTGAGATTATGGTGGTATGCTCATATGAATATAATTGAAAATTCTATAACCATCATAGGACAAATACGCATTAATTGAGAGTATAAAATTAATAAATTGTTTGAAGAAACAAAACTATTAAATTTTATAATTTCTAGAATTACCAAAATTTTGTTAAAATTTGATCGATATATATTGAAATTTTATATTAATTACATTATAGATTTTCTGATATTGACATTTTAACTAATATGGATTGATATTTATTAAATAATTCTCCATATTTTGCTGAAACCAATATTTCAGTAAGAAAATATTTTGGTATCTTGAAAAAACCAAATTTTTTACAAAAATTTTCGTTATGTTTTTCGATATTTGTGTCTTTTGACACAGATTCCCAGATGTAAAGTGCACAAGCACATCATTATAGATAAGCACAAATGCGCATCAACCTAAACTCGCTTTTCCCAACCAAAATCAAACTCACTAGAGATACACTTTTAATTTGTGAAAGCAAAAATCCCCTGCTCTGTGAATTTCAAAGAGCGCATGGCATCAACATCTTTTTTCTTGTTTTCTTTTTGTTTTTTTTTTTTTGGAATTTTTAATTGTCCATCTTTTCCGAGTCCAAACAGAGGAGGTATGTGGTTTCGTAAAAGTGACGTTTTAATTTTCTTTTCATTGTCTTTGGTCAATGGATTCCTGAAATTCAGTTTGGACTTTGTGAAATATTTCAGTCTGATATCGAAGAAATGGGTGGGAATATTTTGTTCTTTTTGGAGAAGGATAAAAACAATTTTTATTTTAAAAGAGAGCATAATGAGGATACAAACTTCATACTGTGTGAACCTTCTAAGAATGTGGAAGGTAATTTTTTCCAATTTCAATCTCCTTCTCCTTTTATTACTTGCATATTAATTGATCTAGAGGAGAGATTAGAAAGGGTCGCAAATGAAGGTAAAGAGGAGTTTCTTTGGAGAAAATGTGTAAAGCTCTCTTAGTTGGAAACAAAAAAAAAAGATTAGTGTGAAAAGGTTATTCTTTTGAGAGAAGGAGCAAACTAACATATTTATATTAAAGTTTAGTAAATAATGTCATATAGTTTCAAAATGTGTAGTAAATAGTATATTATGAGAAATTGAATAACATATCATAGGAAATTAAGAACAAAAACCCTAAAATACCCCCTTTTTTCTCTTCTATATCCCCCACCCTCCTCCCTTGCCTGCACCGTTGGTGGCCGGGACCATATTATTGTGTAAATACAAAAAATTTATTGATGACTTCATCGGACCGTTGGCGGCCAAGAAATAAAGTGTTACTTTGATAATAATGTATTATCGCGTAAATACAAAAATTCATTGGTGACTTTATTAGGTCGCCAACATCCAGAAATATAGTATTACTCTAGCAATATTGTATTACTATGTAAATGCAAAAGTTTATTGACGACTTCACTGGGCCACTGATGGCTAGAAAATACAATATTATCGTGTAAATACAAAATTTTAATGGCAACTTCGCCTAACCGCTAGTGGCCAGAAAATACAAAATTCACCAGAAACTTTACCCGGCCGGCGGCAGCTGAAAAATACAATGGGCCTATTTGTTTTCGTTCTCAAAATTTTTAAAAATGTTTTTGCATGTTTTTCAAGGTAAAAATTTTAAAAACACTCTTAGCATAATTCCAAAAAAATCTCATTTTTTAAAATAAAAATATTTTCTTTTATTTTGAAAAAAATACCAAACTGCCTCAATATTAACAAGTACATATTGTAATTCTGCGCAAATACTAGATTTCACAATACTAAAAGAAAAAAAAAACTTAAAAAAAACCTCAGTCATTGAATCAAAACAGTTTCTCTTGAAAAAAGAAAATCATTTTTCATAGCACAAATGAAAATAGTAAAAATACACGCTGCATTTTGCTGAAACAAGTGCTGCCACATTCCTACTACATTTTTCATAGCGTAGCCGCTTCGTCCACGTGCTGCCTCTATGTAATGACACCACTGTCCTAGAAAAACTCGCCATTATCTGAGCTGCAAAACCGAACCATCGTCCCATTGAATCTCCTTCGTTTCTGCCGCCAAACAACACCACATACACGAGATTTGACCGAAGATTAGGAGATCTGAGATTTGCAAAAAAGAAAAAAAAATAAGAGAGAGCTCACAAAGTTGTTATCTGTCGCAGATGTGGTTAGAGGAGCTCGTCGTAAAACTGTTCAATGGCGCTCTCACGAAGCTGTTCTTTGTCGTGTCAACGCAAAACTGCTCCACGAAGTTGAACTACACCAGTCCGTAGTGGATTCGGCTCTTGCGATCATCGGCTATCTCCATCGCTGTCAAAGACGAAAACCCTACTTGATCTCAGGCTCACCCTATGCTCGTAGATGCTCGTGTCGAGATTCATTGTCGTCTCTTTTCCCACTATATCAAGATTGACGGCGACGACGCAGATGCCAACGACAACTAGATTGGGAGGAATGACCATGGAGGATTCTGTTGGCCAACACTGAGAAAGAAAGAAGAGAGAGAAAAGGGAAGTGAGAGAAATGAAGAGAAAGGGAAAGAAGATAAAAAAGAAATTTGATTTTTTAGGGGTAGTTTTAGGTTTATGTTCACTTTAAAAAACTAATTTATTTAAATCTATTATTATTTTTACATTTTAAAAATTTCTAGCATAATTTATGACTAGAATAGCAAAATCTGCTATTTTGTGTTATTTTTCTTTTTTTGATAATTTTTAATGTCATATGGGCCCACTCCATATTGATGCCACATGGGCAACATATAGGATTACTCGACAGACAAACATCTGACAACAAAACTTAATTATTTCATTAATTGTTTTAAAAATATAGTCGGTCCCACAATATGCTCATTGGCTAGTTACTAACCTATTCTTCACTACAATAAAAATGATATTTAACGACACAGGAAACATATCCATAAAAGTCTTTTATGATATTGGTCTAAATGTTATCTATAAGGGGTATCGTAGAATCTCCAAAGCTTTAATAACATTTATTTAGATGTCGTCTCAAATGTTTTCAATGATATCTCTTACTTGTCGTTTAAAACTAATATTACGACACTATATGAAATGCCGTTTAAATATTTTACAACACTTACTTAGATGCTAAAATATTTTATCGATGTTCCATAAATTGTCATTAAAAGATATATTGATATTGGACAAGCCAATACTACTTTAGATTCATAACAATTAAATTCAAACCAAATGAATCTGTAATTAAAATCTAGTATGGGACCATATAATGTCAAATATGATATATTCAGTGAGTTCACAATTGTTGATAGAACGTGTAGACAAATATTAGATTCAAGTAAATGTATAAATCCTATATATAAGTTTAAGCAGTAAGCAGGATTGTCAAACACAACAATCTTATAGTGGAAGGAAATGCAACAAATCCTATATACAAGTTTGAACAGTAACCAAGCTTGTCAAGCTCAACAATCTTGTAGCTGAGGTAGTTAAGAATGACTTCATCAAGTATGTGGGATGCAATGAAGCTAGTAGACCTGCCAAAACAAAAAATTAAAAGCAAATGCAATTGCCATAAAGTTAGATAACACAACTTCTAAAGAGTATGATAACTCCAAATCCTTGAGAAACAGAAGTAAATCTAAAGCACCGGATGAGTTGGACGACCTGACTCTATCCTTGTTTACATTCAAAGCACCTATAAATCTCTATAGGAATAAAAATCATAGTAGGCAATAGAACGATTTGGACAATCATTTTCTAAACAACACTAGATAGAAGTTTCTACAAGTCTCTAGCTGACAAGCAACATGCTAACACTTTCACAAAGCCCAAAACAACCTACTAAAAAAATGCACACCAACGAGCTTCTTAGTATTAGAAACATCATCAGAGAAACAACCGCTTTTACCAAAAAATTATATAATTCAATCTTATACCATAAAAAGTAAAAGGCTAAAGAATAAAGTTGGCTATATCAAGAAATTCAACCACTATTCCAATTTATGCTTTATTGATTTCACTCAAAAGCACAGACAATAAATAATCATCACCAACGACAAAAATCACAACTTTTTGAAACAAGTTTTTAAGCCAAGTTAAAAAAGAATTTTACCTTAAGTTCTTTTGATCAAATTTGATGTATCGGTATGGCCAAGCTACTGTACTTCCCAATGCATCATCTAGGGTGAAATGCTCACTCAAACAACGATAAAGTTGAACATCATGCACTAGAACTTGTCGAATCCAAACTTTATAGCAATCTGGCCCAAGAATTGCATGATGTATGCGTGATGTAGGGCCTTTTGAGACAATTTCTACCTTTGCTACCACTTTTCCTGTTGTAGTCCAATTCAACAATTCACAGTAGCCATTTTTCTAATTGTTCTTATCCACCACATTTGCACTACCTGACATAGAATGTAAATTATAGAAGTCAATTATATCAAACAATACTTCACAACTTGTTATCTTAAAACATAAACATAATAATGGTAATTAAGATAAGTTCTAAAGAGTTATGGGTGCCATGGATGTAGAGGAATTCATCTTTCCACTATCATTTTTATTGTTACTCTATAAAAAAAATACATAATATTAGCATATCAAGTGATAGATAATAAAAGATCAGAATTTGGTAGAAAGTACTATGAACTTGTGACTTACCACACTTGGCCTCAGTTCTAAGATAATATCTTCTAGGTATTTCTGTTGTTCTACTAACTTTTTAATTACATTTTAAAGTTCTTTTCTCCGTCTACAACTTTATGTTTGATCATCTACTTTAAAAGGAGTTACTCCAAATCTAAGACGTCTAACATATCTTGGACGTTTTGGGCCAAGAATCTTGGTCAATGCATCCTCTTTTATAGAACAGGTTCCTAGAAGTTCAAGGTATTCTTTCATTTTTCTCTACAAAGCACAAGAAGAAATCATGGTTAACAAACATTCAAAGAAGGCCAAATATCCACTACATATGGTTGTTTTGACAAGTCAAAAAAAGGATTGAAATAATTCCCATCAACCAGATTCAAAGAGGCCAAGGATGTGGAATGCACATGATTGCCACAAGCGAAACTTTTGTAATGATGCTTTGGAAATAATGATGCTTTAGAAATAATGATGATCGTAAAATTCAAATCGTACGCACCGTCTCAAATTTTGACATCAAAAGATATTCATAATCGGCTTAAGGATAAATTTCAACTTCCTTTCTCAATTATTTTTATCCTATGTTCTATTATCTCACTATTGGAATACTTACTATCAATAAATAATATATATTCGGTTACATCTATGTATCTAAATAGTTAATCGCTCCAGTTTTTCAATTATGAGATGCCTATAAAGATAATATCATTAACTATACAAAAGATCTGTGGATTCTATATCCATAAATAACAAGCCTACGTCAATCAAGAATCATATTTCTAACAAACCGATATGCATACGATTATCTAATTCAGAATATCATCTTTTGGTACATCAAAAAATACAAGTCAATAAAACGAGCCCATTAATTCATTTTAGGATTAAGATGACATATATAATTGTTTAAAATGAATTGATTTAAACAAGCAGAATTATTAATCAAATCAATTCAACTTTTTGTCTCGATCTAATATATCATCACCCATGACAAGATACCAATGTTTCTACTCGCAGAGTCCAACTCTGATGACCAAGACAAGGAATCTCTCAATAAAGATGTAGGGAACATAACAATCTTAGTATAAATAAAGCGCTTAACTTTATTCTCTTGATTACGGACCTTATCATTCAGACTAACACCTTTAAAATCCATGCCTTTTGTATAATCTGTCCATTATATCCACGATCCTAAAGGTTTAGATTGACAGTCTCATAATTTTATTTGCTAATCTTATATTCAACATAAATGAATATAAAAAAGACAATATTTGATATATGAAAATAAATAATAAACTCTTTATTGATTAAATGTCTCAAAAAACTATTACATCATTCAATCCTTAGAGCACCTAGTCTAACAATCTTCCACCTGCCCTAAGTGAGTAAACGTGACATGTTTCGTATCCCCATAGCCTCTACATGCTTCTTGAAAACTCTCATTGGAAGTGTCTTTATGGAAGGATCAGCTACATTATCCTTAGACATGATCTTACATACTGCAACATGGAATTTGCTTTGCATTATTTATATTCTTGACCAACCCAATCCCTAAATCCCAGATTTAAAGGCCAATCTATAATAAAGCATATCTCCTGCCAAGCAAAAAAAAAAAAAAAAACATTTGATATACAATCACTAGAAGATTTAACCCCCAGAAAACACTGAAAACATAAAGAAACTAAGGTCACAATTTCATATTCCTTCTTTTTCTACCAGCCATAGAGAAAATCTCTTCTTTTCTCTTCTTTATATTCATTTCAATGAGATTTTGACACTATCTGCTTGATTATTATATTGAAGAGGTGAATTAGGTTTAAGATTTCAACTTATTTAAATGAACAGGACCACTAATTTAGTCATGATCTTTGATCATTACTCCAAACAACATAACCATTTTTCTCAATAGAAATACCTAGCATAATGGAATAGCTTACCAAGGTCTTGCCCACATTTGAAAATTGGTTCTTTTTTTTATGCCCTTAAGTTTCATTTAGGAGTATTATACTCAGTGCTTTGTTACGACATTTGTGCTAAGCAGACATCTGGAATCCAGTGCCTAAAGCCTAAGAATGAAAAGTAGAATTTCAGTAGGAGGCTAGAGCTGGAGAAACGAAGAAGAAGGAAAAGCAAGAGGGAAAAGAAAAGGAAAATATAGATGGTAAAAGTAAAAAACCTTATGACAGATATCCCCTACATATGGTTGTTTTGACAAGCAAAGAAAGATTGAAATAATTCCCATCAACCAGATTCAAAGAGGCCAATGATGTGGAATGCACATGATTGCCACAAGGGAAACTTTTGTAACGATGCTTTGGAAATAATAATGATTGCAAAATTCAAATCGTATGAACCGTCTCAAATTTTGACATCAAAATTAAAAAAATTTGCTTTGCATTATTGTTCTTGACCAACCCAATCCCTAAATCCCAGATTTAAAGGCCAATCTATAATAAAGCATATCTACTGCCAAAAAAAACACATTTGGTATACAATCACAAGAAGATTTAACCTGTAAAGAAACAAAGGTCACAATGTCAATAAAGAAGTTCCTATAAAGTGTTGATGGTTTTTAATTTAAGCTTGCAGAAAATGAAAATAACCCACATTTCAATTCTCAAAGGGAAATTTAATAGATACCCTTAATAAATGTTCAAGACTTAACGTCCTCCTTTTGGGGGCTCTAGCCAATGAAAAATAAGGAAAATTAAATATCACATAAGATGAGACCATAAGAGTGAATCAGAAGGAAAAGGAAATGAAGATCAATAAAAGTTCACTTTAATAGTATACTTGCTGTCAATTCTAATATAGGAAGCAAAATCATGTTTGGTACCGTCAGTTTCAATCAAAATTTTTAGTTACTATACTATAAGGCTCTTACGTTCTACAGTATTAAAAAAAAAATAAACTGAAGTGTAAAGTTTACGCATCCTACATTGTTTTTAACCAAATTTAGTTTGAACAATTGGTTAATACACCTAAAATATTAAATTGGGAATGCAAAAGAAAAAAATAATCCGATTTTGATACCATAAATGCATATGGACTCTTTTTTTTAGCAGTTGAGACTTTAGATTCATTTCAATGAGATTTTGACAGTCTGCTTCATTATTACATTGAAGAAGTGAATTAGGTTTGAGATTTCAACTTGTTTAAATGAACAGGACCACTAATTTAGTCACGATCTTTTGATCATTAGTCCAAACAACATAACCCATTTCCTTTATATTTTTCTTCCCAACACTCATCACAAGCAATCTTGTAGGTCCCCTAGTCTTCTTTCTTTCCTCAATAGGGTTGGAATTGGGCTTTTTTTTTTTTTGGAGATGAAGCAGAAGATTCAGCTGGTATTGAAAAAGGGTCATCATAATCAATCATGGCAGCAACATAGACACTTTGCTTTTGCCTTTTTGACTTTTTCTTCCTCCTTTTCAAAGACTACATGCATTTAAAATGAAATCACAATAGAATTAGTGTTTTTGGAATATTTATGAGAGAATAAAATAAACAAATATTCCGGGACAGCAGCCGTGTTGGCTTGTACTACATTGCCGGCAGCACCGCGTACCTCCTGTTGCCCTCTCCTCCCAGCTTCATATAAGCTTTCAAGCCAAACAGATACTGAGCACATGAAAAAGGAAATCAACTAGGAGTAGAGAGAAAATGGCATCAACCAAGAGCACAGGGTTTAGCGGTAAATGAGATAGGCAGAAACAGCTACACTATAATATATAAAAACGACTAGAGAAACATAAACCAGAAGGAATAGTGTGCAAAAATTGTATATTATCAATATTATAATGCATGACATTAAAAGAAAGAAAAATAGAAAAAAAAAAAAGAAGAAAATTTTGTATTCTCATTACTGTGAGTGCAACCCTGGATGGGTCTCAAACATGGCAGATGTAGCTGCCATACTCGTCTAGAGGACATGAAACAATTTTTTTATTGAAGTCACTAGGGCTCAAAAATTCTTTTGTAAAAAAATGAGGCTTCAAGTCTATTGTTCCATAACAATCAGTAAATATAACAAGCATATTTTGAGATAGGCCAGTTTTAGTTTTTTCTAATTTAAGGTTTTCACTCATTGCAATACTGATTCCAAAAGCTGAACTTCCATAAGATGGTTTTAAGATGATTGAACGCACATATCACAAACCATAACTCTAGAGTGAAATGACTAAAAAATTGAGCATTATGAATCAACTAAATATTATAATTTACCACATATCAAGTAATTTACTATAGAAGAAAGTTACAAAACAAAATATTATAATTTAAAATCAATTAAAAACTAGTAAAACTAATTGGAGGAAAAAAAAAAAAAACTAAAACTGAAGGTTTTGTTAAAAACTACATATGTCAAATTTCCTTTCTCTGCTTTTGTTAATCCCTACCTTTATTCCATATAGGATGTGGAATCATTCAAATGGTTTCAAGGATGCATAATAGTGAGCTTGTGCACTATAAGAAAAACTACATTTAACGACATATTATTTACGACATGTAGTTTTTGAATGTCATTAAAAAGTACATACAACGACATCTCCAACAAACATGTCTGACATTTGAAACAATGATTAACGACATCTACATAGACGCCGTATTTAGGGTATTCTTTAAATGATAATAGTATAGTGTCATTAAATTATTTAACGATAAGTAAAAGATATCGTCAAAGCCTTGGAGATTCTACGACACCCCTTATAGACGACATCTTGACCAATATCGTCTATAAGGGGTGTCATAGAATCTCCAAGGCTTTGACGACATCTCCTACTTATCGTTAAATAATTTAACGATACTAAACTATTATCATTAAAAGGAAAGCTTTAATACGGCATCTATATAGATGTCGTTAATTATTGTTTCAAATATCATTAAAAATATCTTTGTTGGAGATGTCATTGTATATACTTTTCAATGACATTCAAAAACTACATGTCGTAAATTATATATCGTTAAATGTAGTTTTTCTTGTAGTGGTGCTTGCTATTAATCCCAGTCGGTGTTGGTAGAAGAAATCATTTCTTCATTCGGTAATAGAATAGGATACCCCATGCAATACTTGCAAACTCGAATAGAACTATTAATTTTCCTCGTGTGAGTTTTCACCACTTTAAGAATTGAAAGTGTTTGGAGGTTCTCAATTTGTATTTGAATTCATCAACATTGACCAAGAAAAGACGTTAGTTTGAACAAAATGGTAACTCAGTGTTTTTTTTTTAAATTCCTTCATTCACTGTTTATGAATAGAATGGCACCTTTGTTTTCAACTTAATTTAAACGTCAAAAGTCACCAATAGAATCCATTCGAAGAAAAGAAAGAAGCAAATAGAAACCATTACAGAATGTGCTCTGAACTCACACTTTAACCATTGAAACTTAATTTCGAGAAATCACTCGGTTGCACGAGCAAACAAATTTAATTTTGAGTCAAAATACAAGGAACTCGAAATCAAACAGTTGAAATGGAAAGAAAATTCAAAATTCTGACTATGGAAGTTAGAGAAATCGAAGCTTACACAATCGCTTGAAGGAGTTCTTCCTTGTTGTCAACGAGCTGCAGGTTTTGCTCGTCGGCTCTGATCGACAATGTAGAATTAGGTTTCTGATGAATAGCAAAAAAGAAAAATTGAAACAAAGAGAAGGAATTTTGAGATCGAAGAGGCTTACTTGAGGGAGATCAATGCCAGAGATTGACAACGGAGATGAAGGAGTAGCTCGACATCCGAGATGGAGGAGTTGGTCGGTGAGCTTTCAGAAGCTCTTGAGCTTCCCAATCCACTTTAAAAAGAGAGAGAAAGAGACGGAGATGGATTTAGAGTCACAAGACTGTTTCTTCTGAGATGCCGGACTTAGATATTGAGCTTTATCAAGCTCATAGAGCTAAAGACAGAAAGCAACAAGCTTCCCAAAGTTCAATATCCAAGTTCGGACTCTCAAAATGAAAGAAACTAAGTCTAACAGAACTCCACATTGCAATAGGGTATTTTCAATTATGCCCACAAACAAAAAATATCAAATCCAACAACTCATTTTCTTCAAATTGCTCAACCAGTATGTTGATTTTGCCCGTGGGGCTCTATGGAGAAAGCAAGCTCTCAAAATCCTTGTTGTACGGCCAAAATAGGGGCAATACTCTCCGGGTATGCTTTTCATTTCTTTGCAACGCACATAAATAATTTATGGCCATTTTCTTATCAATTAGCATTTTTCTCATTCCAGTACCTTCTATTTTTAAGAAAACATCATTGGGTATCTTGTTGTTTGAAAATATCAAAACAATACTTTATAGTTTTTGAAAATATCTGATCCGTATTTTATAACGTGAAATTTCAAACTTAATTAATGAATTCTAAGTTATTTTATTAAAACTATAAAAACAAAAATAAATACAAACAAATACCAAAAAAAATAAATTCACATGTATACTTGATGAGTTTTGTTTAATCTTTTATTTTAATTTCTGATTGTAATTTTACAAAGTTAATTTAGGGTCTATTAATGAGAGGGTAGAAAGGATGTTTCGTGTAAAAAAATGCAGACTCGAGATATCAAAATAATATTCTAGAAAACTATAGTATACTGTTTTAAAATCAAAATAATATTTAATCATGCCATAATTTACTATGTTGGTCAATGATTAGTACTTTCCGTAGTTGTTCAATTCGTTTTCTATTAAACTTATGATCAAGTGAAACAAATGGTATTAGGTGCGTGCTAAAGTTGAATCCGCTGAATCCACTGAATCTGATGGGGACATTTGTTACAAGTTTTTGGTCTGCTTACCATAAATTCCTATGGCCCTATGCCTTGAGCCACACATTTGATCCTGCATGTAAGTTAATTGTTACAGGAAGAGCAATACTATTTGTATCACGGTGTAGATGAATTATTTTTTTCATAATGTAGGTTTGAACATCAAAATAATGATCAATAAGTAACTTAGCAATATATATGTATATAAAAGTAAAGAAATCTCAATTTGATGAGAAAGTTTACTCAATAGTGTCTTTAGCGTCTTCTCTCACATCCAAGACATCCTTTTCCTTGTTGTAATACATTTTGTGGCGCAAATGAAGAGTATAAACTTTTTCATCAAATGTTGCTAAGTCATGAAAGCCTCGTGGTGGTGTTTTCATTACTACATACCAATTTGATGTTTCCTTATCCCTAGACTAAAAGACTTGTTTAGCTTGTGATGTTAAAATGAATGGATCTTTTTCGAATTTGCTCAATCCTTCGTGTTGATTAACTAAAGTGAATCCCTTCTCCTTTTTAACACCACTGACAATATTGGCCCAATCACATTGAAAAACCGGAAGCCGAAATGCATTATAGTCCACAAGTAAAATTTTTTTATCACACCATAGTACGGCACATTTGCAACAACTTGTGTTGTATCCTCGGCCCTAGATCTGCATACAGTCTTTGCTTCAAGATAAACCCCCTAGTCTTGTGTATCCTTCTCAACTTCTGTTGTATGAAAACGTTTTCCATTAATGATATAACCTGAACATGACATTGCAAAACGCCTAGGTCCACGTACAAGCCACTTAAGTGTATTAGACACCATCATAGTTTGAGTGTTGACCTGTTCAAGTACAATAAGTAAAATTTACTGATAGAACTAAATGAATAACTATAATGTAACTAAGAATTCTAATATAATTCTCACCTTGTCTAAAATCCATTCACCAAATATCCTTAAATGTCTCTTTTGTAGCAAGTTATTATTCCAAACCAATCACTTGTTTAGATGCTTTAGCTCCTTCAAATGCTCTCTAATTTTAATTTAAAATCAAAACACCATTTAAATTATAAAAAAACTTAGCATGACAAATGATAACTTAAAGGAAGGATACTCAATATATGGTTCAACATGTGCAGTATTAAGTAAAACATAGAGATGAACAACCTTTCGCATCTCATCTGACACTTCATGAAGTTCACCCTTTGAAATTGGACGTCTTTCTAAAATTGAGCCATCTTCAAATTCTTCATTTCTGGAGTATTTAGAACCTAATATTTTTGCTTGTTGCACGTAATTGCTACAAAACCTAACACACTCCTCGACTAAATAACTTTCTGCTATGCATCCTTCAGGTCAGGCATTATTTCTAACATAACGCTTAAGGACCTTCTGAAACCTGTAATTACCAATTGAATAGTAAATTTCATTAATCATCTTCGAAATAACAAAATTGTTAATTGATTAAAATGGAAGTTAAGTTAACAAAAAAGAAAACAAAAGTAAGATTACCTCTCAAATGGATAAATCCAACGATATTGCACCGGACCACATAGCCTCGCCTCCTGTTCTAAATGAATTGTCAAATGAACCATGATGTCAAAGAAAGATGGAGGGAAATACATTTCCAACATTCATAAGTTCTCTGCGATATTATCCTATAATACTTCTAATCTATTTTTATCAATCACTTTTTCACATAATTCATTGAAAAATGAGCACAGACGGAAGATTGTAGTCGTTGGCCCTTGAGGTAAAAGTTCTCTGATACCAACTGATAATAATTGTTGCATCAAAACATGGTAATCGTGAGACTTGAGTCCAATAATCTTACTTTCTTCGACCTTGATACAATTCCCAATAATAAAACTGCAGCCATCTGGAAGTTTTAAGTCAAACAAACTTTAACAGAATATTCTTTTTTCAACTTTAGAAAGTGTATGAGGTCCCTCTTTGTTGCAGATGTAAGTCCTTTCTAATGCCCATAAGCTCTAAATCTCTACGGGCTTCAAGTCCATCCTTTGAATTTTCTTTGATGTTTAATAATGTTCCTATAAGACTCTCACAAACATTTTTTCAATGTGCATCACATCCAAATTATGGCGTAAAGGTAATTTCTGCAACCAATAAAGGGAGCAAAAAAATAGAATATGAAACCTTTCTTTTTGAAACAAAACTAGAGACCATTTATAGAATATAACCTTAATAAATAAACATTACATACATACCAGATTCACAAAACAATTACCTCCCAATAAAGTAGATTGAAAAATATTGATTTCTTCCTCCACAGTCATTTTCCCTCTTGTCAATTGCCCTCTTTCTCTTCCTCGCCTGTTCACTCTTACTTTTTCCTTTTATCCATTGATTTTGAAAGTCCTTTAAAGAACTAACATTGTCTTTTCCAGTTAATGGTTTTGGCGACCTTCTTTTTTCCTCTTTTCCACCAAACCAAATTGCTTACTTACGATACATATGATTTGGTTCAAGAAATCTTCTATGATCCATGTGTACCATTTTATTGCTCAAAGGTAACCATACAGATGATGTATTGGGACCGCATTTTGAACGTGCTAATTTCCCTTTTGTTTTACATCCAGCAAGATTTCCATATGTTGCAAAATCATTTATAGTCCACAACAAAATTGCTTTCAAATTGAACATGGACTCCGTTGATGAATCAAATACGTTTCCACCGTTGTTCCAAAGTTTTTTCAATTCATCTACTAAGGGCTCCAAGTATACATCGATGTCATTTCCAAGTTACTTTCGACCTGGTATAAGCAAAGTCAGCATTAGGTTCTCCTAAGACATGCATAAATCTGGTGGGAGATTGTATATGGTCAATACTATCGGCCAACAACTGTATACTACCGGCCAACAACTGTATGTAGAACTAAGGTTATTGAAGGGGTTGAACCCATCAGTGGCAAGTCCAAGTCTCAAATTTCTTGGATCAAAAGCAAAATCTGGCCATTTTTTGTCTATGAAATTCTATACAAATGAGTCAACCGGATGTCTCATCATGCCATCCTGACTATGGTGTGTAGAGTGCCATTTCAATTTGTCTACTTGTTCTGGTGAGAGAAACATTGTCCGAAGTCTCAGAATCAATGGAAAGTAGCGCAAAGTTTTCAAGAACTCCTTCTTAAATCTTCTTGGTTTTTCTATCTCTTTTCCATCTATAAGAGTGACATTTT
This sequence comes from Artocarpus heterophyllus, assembly GCA_025403435.1. NCBI lineage: Eukaryota > Viridiplantae > Streptophyta > Magnoliopsida > Rosales > Moraceae > Artocarpus > Artocarpus heterophyllus. Next base: position 23,741,460 of record CM046351.1, on the reverse strand, counting down.
GGGCATGTGTTCCTATGCTTCTTCTCCTGCGTAAATGAGCAACAATCATTCGTGCAGGCATCTATCTTCTCATACCCTAGGTCAAAATCTTTTAGAAACTTCCTTACCAAGTGCAAGGAGTTAGGAAGTATGTTATCTTCCGGTAACATATCCTTGAAAAGTTCAAGAAGTTCATTGAAAGCCTTACCGGACATATTGTTTGAAACTTTATGTTTGTATAAAGAGATAACAGAAAGTCAACACTATACACTTTGTACACGTTGCATATAAAGGAGCTTCAATCTCTTCAAATTTCTTTACATAGATCTGATCAACCTTGTTGGCTGGCATTGGGCCTCCACTATCAAAAATGCTCATATCATCATATATCTTATGCGCATTTTGATGTTCACACTCTCCAATATGTTCAGAGGCACTTGGTTGTTCACCACGAAGGACCCAAACCTTATACAAATGGGCCAAATCTATTTATAACCAAGTATTCATATTGATCATGTCAGGATTTCTTGTATACTTCTTTGCATTTTCATAAACCTTTTTATTTCTTCTTGATACTGTTCACTAAATCTACACATAAGAAGAGAATTTATTGCATATTAATTCAAATTCAATCACTTAGATATTTTATAATGACTCAATCAATCTAAAAGTATAGTGGTTAGAGAAAGAATCTTGGAAAATTTGTCCAACTTTTGTCCATCATGATAATATCTGTCATATCTTATTACCTAATTCATAGAAGTAACACTAAAAATAATTAGACTATAATAACAAAATTGTATAGTAATATGGCTCGGACCACAATGGAAGAGACTAGCAAACTAGGAAGTGTGATGTAGCCGTGGAAATCTATCATGGCTGAATTTTGAGTGAAGAAAAAAGATGATGAAATTATGAAGACAAGAAGCCTTTTATAAATGAAGAGCTAATTTTCCTTTAATATTCAAAAAAATAAAACAAACTTGAGAGGCCTGCAGCATCTAATAAAAGAGAAAATAATGCAGAAGCTTTGATTAGCAAAGTAATCTATTTAATTTAAGTGACTAATTGTTGCAAAGAAAAAGAGTTTGATGAGTTTCATGGGGATCTGTGTTTTGATGAAATGAAACATTTGATCTTTTTGTTGATAGTACAAAAATAAAGAAACAAACAGCATGCTCATTGTCATGCCATAAGGTGATTCATATCAACTAGAATGCTAGGTGATTCATATCAGCATACGACATTGCATTGCAGCACCAAACCAACCAAGATATATCGTCACATAGCTAGGCCTGAGAGGTAAACCGAAGTAAGGACCAAACTAAAATTCAGGAAAGGAAAATTCCCCCCTCGCATTAAACCAACAAGCCATTAAACTAATAAGCTAGTGCATCAGCTGTCCCTATGGCGATGCTTAACCGAATTGGCCAACTGAGTACACTGGAGTTCTAGTGTTCTAAGAGACTGAGAATCTCAACTTCATTCTTGAACTGCTCTGCATGTTTGTAGTTGTTCTCATATAGGCGCTTCACTGCTACTACGGGACCATCATGAAGCTCGCCTATTAAAATTAACGATTGAAAGAAGTATTTTTCGAATTTTGGGGGACTAGTTATTCACAGAAACATATATTAGTATTGAAAGTGATGTCAAAAGGGTTTAGCTTTCACACAATAGTAAACAGTCCCAACGCCTCCTTCTCCAAGCTCTCTGGAGGGTTTAAAATTCTCAGTGGCTTCCTCCAGTTCAGTGTAGCTGAACACCTGAGCTCGTTGAGGGGGTAAGGATGCTCTTACTCGAAGGGGACGTGGGAAGGTCTTTACTTTCAACTAGAGCAACACGCTTCTTCTTTCTGTATGTTAGAAAATAATAAACAAAACCTCCTACGAACATGCTAAGGATGCATGCACCGGATATTGAAATTCCTGAAGACGAAACAAAAATAATTTCTCATATTTTATGTTCTATTACCATGATCCCGGAAAAAAAAATGTAATCATGAAATATTTACCTACGACTTTTGGAGTTTGGTTACTGTCACCTCCTGTAACAAGGGAAAGAGGGAAAACATCAGCTATCACTGTTATTGTTTGAAAGCTTTAATAACGTGAGGAACAGAGAAAAAAGGAAGAACAAATCTGGAGTAAAGAAGTTAATCTTTATTGAATTCAATACCAGATATTTAAAGACTTAAAAATAAGATCTTATCCTATAATCAAGGCAAGATCAGAACTGAATACAAACTACTTCCTAAAATCTAGGAAACAAACTTTGACAAAATCAAAACAGCACACTAAGCATCCACAAACGTGGCAGCAGTCCTAAGCACTAATTCTAACAATCACTAGTGACTGCATCTACAGAAATTTTCTACCGAAACACCTTTAATTATCATGACTTAGAATTAACTAATGAAGACCACCCTGAGCATACATGTAAACGAATCTAATTTCTTATAATTTTTTAAAACTATCAGATCGAATGTCATCTATCAAAGTAAAAACATGTTTTTAGAGGTAAATGAGGAGACAAGAACTATGAAAGTTCTCACAACGAAGTAGAAAATTACAAGTCACTACCTGCTTTGCATAGAAGTAATGTTTACTTATTGAACAGGATTCAAACATGTATGAATCCTGTTCAATAAGTAAACATACACCAGAAAAATAGTATAAAAGAGAACCGCTGGTAGTCCCGTCAACTCCCTATAGCAGCACCAATTACAAGTTCCAAAATCTAATCTTAACGTACACAAGTGTGTTAAAAAAAAAAAAACTTAAAATAACAGAGGATAATTTCGAGGCAAAACCCACATATATTTTTTCAAAAAACAAAGGAGAACAATACTAAATCAAGGAATTCAATACAAACACAACGAAAGAAGGAAAAACTTGGTCGATAATTGCGAAGTGATGGAGGGAAGACATAGACGGAGAGGAGAAGCAGATATGGAGAAGAGAGATAATGTGGGGAAAAGGGGGACTTTGTTTTCCTCAGTTTTCTTGGCTAACAAACAGATATTATCGTGGTTGTGAACTAGCAGCAACGGCAGCCATGGCAAGAGACCCAGTAAGATAATCCTACAAAAATAGAAAATGACAAGAAACAAGGGCAAAAAAACGAAAATCAATTCCATAACAAGGCCATCATTAATCAAGTTGTTGAAAATGACGCTCAGGACCAAAAACAGTCAATCGGTCTTGAACAAAATCAATTGAACTTGGGGATTGAAAGATCATTTAGCTAAGAAAAAATAAATAAATCAACCAAAATTAAAGGAAGAGAATACCCAAAAAAAAAAAAAAAACTTACCTGGTAAAGTAGGAGAAGAAGAAGAGCTGGGGAAAGCAGGAAAGCTTAACTGGTAAATTTGCTGGAAAATTCGACGGAAACAGAAACCGAGAAGATGGAGAAGAGAAAATGAGATCTCGGGAAAAAAAGAAGGAGCCCTTATTTCTCTGCAGAATACAAAAACTACTTATATTTGGCGTTAATCGTTAAATACTTTTACTGCATACAATATAATGTCGTGTAAAAATAACAAAAACGGCATATATTTAGTATCAATGGTTAAATAATTTAACAACGTCAAAAAGTTATCGTTAAAAAGAAAACATGAGTACAACTTCTTTACGAACGTTGTTAATTATTATTTCAAATATTACTAACTACATCTTTACAGAAATATTGTTGTATATGTTTTTTAACGACATTTAAAAACTACTTGATGTAAATAATATATAAATAAATATAGTTTTTCTTATAGTGCTTTAATTAAATAAGTCATTACCTTTGACTATTTTTAGTCATTCATTGTTATTGAACGGTCCAAGAAAATTAGACGAAGCTTCCACCCTGATGGATGGATGCAGAGCTCCATAAATTCATATGTATGTGTGCGCGCATGTGTGTTGGATTTGATTTCTTGTTTTAAAAGTAAACTAAGCATCTTATCAAATCTAAGTCAATTTTTTATGCTATACTACTAATAATCTTAAAACATACTCTTGAAGACGAATATGTTGCTGCAATAAAGGAATAGACTTTATAACTTTCTTTTCATATTTTACCACCTATTTTTGACAATTAATAAATAATAAAAAACTTATTATATCCCGTAAAATAAAATTAAAAAAAGATTCTAAAATTTGGACTTTGGTTTTAGAAATGGCCATAGACTCTAACTCAAATTCAATTAACAATGTGACTACTCTAAACACAACTATGGTACGAGTGTGTACTCCAACGGTTCTAGTTTCGGTTTCGATGAACCATGGGGACAAACCTCAGAAATCTAATGGACTAAATTTCAAAAGATGGCAACAGAAAATGCTATTCTATCTGACCATTTTAAACCTTGCAAGGATCTTCACAGAGGATGCTCCAAAATATAATAACGATGAGGGCGATGCTCAAGTCAAATATAAAATTGATGCATGGGATCATTTTGATTTTCTTTGCCGAAATTATATCATGAATAGTTTAGCTGATTCATTGCATAATGTGTATGTTACAAAGAAAATGGCCAAGGAATTGTGGGAAACTTTGGACCACAAATATAAAACTAAGGATGCCGGAGCCAAGAAATTTCTAATGGGCCATTTTCTAAATCATAAAGTAGTAGACTCAAAAATGGTGGTCAGTCAAGTTCAAGAAATTCAAGTCATCTTGAATGAGATTCATGCCGAGGGAATGGTTGTAAAAGAACCTTTCCAAGTGGCTGCCATTATAAAGAAGTTATCTCCTGTGTGGAGTAACTTCAAGAACTACTTGAAGCATAAGTGATGAGACTTAGAAAATGCACTCTTCTTAACGTTAAAATCAACAATTTTGCATTAATATTTCTCTAAAACTCCTTAATTATAGCAATTAAGTGATAAACAGTGCATTAGTGTCTTAGAGTGAAAATGTGTTTTTATGTTTAATAATATTTTTGGTAATTTTTAGAGCCGTTTTGGTGTATTAAATATGTGCTTAATCTATAAAACCGAAAAGTTTATGTTATGTTATTTTATTTTTAGTAATGTGTTTGATAGTGTGCTTTGAGTTTGTAAATATGTTCAATAATAATATGTTCAAACCAAAAGAGACTAGAACTTTTATAAGTTTGTAATTAATTTTGTGTGTTTTAATGTAAAATAAATATTTTTAATAATTATTTTGTTTGTAAAATAATTAATTTTAGTGTGTTTGTAAAATTTAGATTTGAAATCTAGAGGAAAAATGAAGCAAAACGGCACCAAAACGGGAAAAATCAGACATCAAATGCATCAAAAACCCAATAAAAATTCAAATTTATCTAGAAGAGCCACGTGGCACAATTTCGTCCATCGGATTCGCTGCCAAATCGATCTAGACCGTCCAACCGAGGGACGCGTGTCAATGCATCATCAGCTACATTAGCCACATCTCAACAGTGGAGTCCATGTGTCCTAATTTGATTGGCGCGTGCAATGCACGCTCTTACAAACTTCACGCGTGTCAGAGGGAATCTCGAGCAGTGTTGGATCTTATGCGGGCAGCCTTACATGTGCTTGTCTTTGCAGTCGTTGGATGACCATACCAAGATTAATCAAACGGCCTTCTATCTCAGTCCCATTGGTCCCACCTGATCCCATTTTTCTCTGTTTTTTTTTGTCCGTTGGATCATGTAGTGAACGGGCTAGATCTCGCTTGTTTGATACCGCCAGCAGCCGCATAGTAGTTGATTCCAAACAAAAATTTGCCTTCTCTAGCTGCAAGATTCGTGTTGAAAAATGGAGGAGAATCATCATTTTAGTTGCAAATTTCTCAACAGAGCTGCAGTGAAAAAAATTAAAAATGCTAGATTCATGTTAAAATGTTCAACAATGCTACAATGAGAAATGTTTGAAAATTTGTAAACAATAGGCAAACTTAGTCTATAAATACCTAGGCATTAGCCTGGTTTTGGAGAGACCACCCTTCGTAGTGTAAAACACTGCTGTTTAAATAATCAGTTTCTATTTTAGTTTTTAATGTTCAGTTTTTAGTCCAATTTCTTGTAAAATATTTCTCAGTTTATGCTGTAAAAATTATGTTCAATAATATTAGTAGTATTTTATTAATTATGTCCTTTAATTTCCTTTTAAGCTGAGGTGAGAGGGGGAAATTCTGGCAAAATTACCTTAAATATTTTTGGTTATTCTTAGCTTTTTAAGCAGTTATAATGCCAAATTATTTTCTTAGAAAACTTAAGATTTTAATATTTTCTTAGCTAGAACTCTGCTAAAATTATGGTTTTGATTTATTGATGACATAGACTGGCATAGATAATGCTTGGGATGACCTTGATTAGTCGTAGATAGAGAATGACTCGGTAAATGTTTAGCTTATTATCTTGGTTGTTATTTTAGTTAAGTTATGTTAAAATGCTGCCTATTTATTAAGCTGTGTTTTTGCTGCATTATAGACATGGAATGACATAATAAATGTTTGGTAACTCTTGATTTATTGTCGACATAGGATGGCATAGTATATTCTTAAACCAACTAATAAATAAAAAGAAAAACTAAAATATATTTAAGATAATTGCCAAAACGGAACCTTAAACCTCAGCCTTGTTATTATTGCAGTTTTACTTCTTTAAATTGCCGTTGTTATTGTTGTTACTCTGCTTAAGTTATTTGCATTTGTTGTTAAAATTCCATTTTAATTTTGTCTGCATTTCTTGTTATTAAGGTTCTAAATTGTCAACATCAAAGTATGAAAAATGTTGTAAAAATGTGTAAATGTTGTAAATATATTCTATAAATAAAAAATATAAATCCTCATATTTTTCAGCTTATATAAAAAGAAAAAATTAATATAATATATATATTGGAACTGAATAAAATCCTTCCCTATAGGTTCGACCTCAGATTCACCGAATAAGTATTACTTAAGACAACCTTATACTTTGGGTTATTTTAGAGTGCGTTAATAGACGTGAGATCAATAAGCGAAAACAGATGAGCATGAAGATCTGATCTAATCCAATTGAGATTGATTATCTATAAATATTGGATTAGATTAGATTGAATCAGACCGATCAGTTTAATTGATTGATTGGATGCAATAAAGTATACAACAGTAAAAAAACTGGTGAATGGTGACAATTTTTTCCGAAAAAGGAAAACTTGGTGACATTTGTATTCAAAGAAACACATGCATGGGCAATTTCACTTTCAATCTGTGTTTTGGGGGAAAAAAAAAAAGAACAACAAATATTCTGCATGATTTGCAAAACGTCAAATTTAATTTCTTTAATCCAGTTTTGGTAGAAACCTTTTTGTGCACTAAATAGAGGTGACCCCTGTAGCAATGACAATAACTCGAGAAAAAGAAAAGGCCACCATACTTTTGAGAGGGGAAAAAAATTTCCTTTTTCGTTAGAAGGGTTAGTAACAAAAGCATACCATTTAATATTAACTAGGACCGACAATATTGATCATGACACGACAACAAGACTCAAAATCAACACAAATTTTACAGGTTAGAGTGTAGGAAAAATAGCTTATAAAACCCATTTTGAGGCTTATAAAACTCACATATTGATCATAAGCGCTTCTAGTGTCGTTCCTATCTTTATTCATCCCGATGTCAAAGTCTCTGAAATTGAGATATGCAGCCCTTGGGATTTTGGTCACATAAGCATTTATGTATTTGTAAAGTCTTCTTATCCATCTGACATGCTTTTTAGATGTCGTAATACTTTCTTTAGTTTCCCATTTCACCAAGTACTGAATGTTGTAAAGGTTCCCAGCTCGGTAGGGGAATGGGATTGTGGGTTCGGAAATATTGTCCATTTTCCCTCCAAAAGGAAATAGATTGGTCAGTACTCGTCCTACCTCTTCTTCATATAACCTTGCCAACATTCTTACGACTAAGTAATCTGGAATAGGCTCTTTTACAAAGTCAGATTTCACTTTGAATAACGTCAAATTGAAACTAGATGTCCTACCAAGTACAGCGTCCAAGGATTCTCCATTTCTAAATGAATTGAAATAGAGAAAGGATTCAGCGCATCTCATTTCAACGCACTCTTGTCTTAGCAAACCCAACTCGGGAAACTCCTTTTGCATCAATTGAAGGAGCCTTTCTACACGACCATGAAACGTGGCCTAGAAGAAAGCTTGTAGCTAACTTTCTTATTCCCTTCAGTATCTATTGAACTCACAGTTTGGAATCTGACATATATTGATAGATCCTCATCAACTTTGTTAGCACGACGTTGCCATTGATGAAAGAGCTTCTTTGTTGCATTGTCAAACTCAGTCACTATTGACGGCATAGGAACAGGTCGAATTTTCCATGCAAGAACAATTCCAAAGCTTGCTGGTCGACCACCACGTATGGCCCAAGACAAATCTTCCCCCATAGATTTCCCATTAAGAAATCTTCCTTCAGCATCTACTAATGAGTCCATATTTTCGTGTCAAATAGCCATAGTCTCCTCCACCAATGAGTCCACCAACACCGACACTGTGGCAATCGTCTGTTGGGAAGCCAAGATCTTCACTTTTTTCAGCAATCTTATAATAAAATTCACCTAGCGTAGTACCAGCTTGGACCCATGCAGATTTGCTCTCTGTGTTAACGCTGATAAGATTTAGGTTTCTTCAATCAACCAGGACAAATGGAACATCAGACACAGAAGAAAGGCCCTCATAATCATGGCCACCGCTTCGGGTTCTAATTTGGATGCCATGTTTCGTAGAGCAATAAACAGTGGCTTGGACGTGGGAGGCATAAAATGGTTGAAGTGTAGAAACTGGGTTTAGAAATAGAGGTAGAGTTGGATATAAGAGTGGCGAGGCAATGACGAAAGACTTCATAAGTATGAACGGCTAAAGCTGCCGACACAAAGGGAAATAGAAACACATAGTGTGTTTGACAATGTGGTTAAAATTGTTGGTTAGAACTATTTTTATTATAATATGTGAGAACTTTACGTTATAGCAATTTTTTTATTGTTAATGAAACATGTAAAAACTTTATACTATTTATAATTAAAAAAATAGTTTAAATCATGATTGTCAAACATACTTGTAATAATAATAATTTTGGCAAAGGACGAAGAGAGTACAAAGCACTTCATTTTGCTTCACTTGTTTGTTTTCACTGTAGTATGAGAAAAATTATACCAATTGCCTCCTTTTTGTGGATAATAAATGCTAGCTGGTTACGTGTTCAATAAATATACCAAAACATTGCATAAAAACCAAAAAGAGTTGACTAAATATCGTTTTATGACATAATGGGTATTTTATGTATGGGAAATTATGGGTTTGATTTTTTGCGGCATTGAATTTTACGTTTGGACAAATAAGAATAGCTTAATTAGTTGTAATTAGTTGTAAGTTTTTGTATTTTAATCATCAGTTGAGGTTTTAAGTTAGGTTGATGCCCACTTAAAATAGATAATATTTCCTTCCTTTTTATATATAAAAAATAATAATAATTTTACGTTTGATGATCTCAAACTGTAAGAAATTATGATACCCCGCGTTTGATTTTTCAAACATTAAATTAGTACTTTCAATCTCTCGATAATTTCAAAATATAGGAAATTATGATTTCCCGTACGTCTGATCTTTCACAAAATTCTTTTGGTACTTTCATCTACCCTTGATATTGTCAAAAAAATGTGAGAATTATAATTTCTCATGCCCTTAGTTTCTTGCATACTGTTAAATTAATTAGAACTTTTTTTTTTGAGTATTTTCATATGGAACTTTTTCATAATATCTAAATGTTTAAAAAATTATAAAAATAATATATAATTTTATAAGGTTATAACTTCACCCTCTTGCCAGACCCAAGTACCCTACAAATGAGACATATCTCTTATAAGAGGATGAGATTATAGCCTATGAGAACAGATAGTATTGCTCAAAAAATTATAATGTCCTACACCATTAATTTTTCATAATCTTCCACATTTTGACATTATGAAGAAGTGCTATATGAAAGTATTATTTTAAAAATTTGAGAAATCAAAGGTATGAGAAGACACAAGTAATTGACAGTATTAAAGGAATATTAAGGTACTAATATAATTTTGTGAAAACAATTGCGTTGGGCTCCTTTTTTTCTTTTCTTTTCTTTTCTTTTCTTTCTTTCTTTCTTTTGGTTGTTTGAAGATTTTTTTTTTGGCTGAAATTATCTTAACAAGATAATGGTCTTTTTTTGGATGCAAAAAAAAATAATAATAAAAAATGTTCTTTTTTTTTTCTTTTCACATTTTAGATACAAAGTGATAAATAGGAGAAGATTGCATCTCAAGTTGGTCCTTCAAATATTTAGATGAAGTAGAAAGTATATGATTCGAAGATATAATACAGACAAGTAAGAACAACCTAGTTGATTGTAAGTCTCTCTACCTCAACCATAGGTTGAGGGTTCGAGTTACACTTAGGCCCACTCAAAAGTGGTGGCATTCCTCTCCCCTTATATTTAAAAAGAAAAGAAGATATAATACCTTCCTTTGTATTAAAAAAAAAAAAAAAGAAAAGAAGAAGATATAATACAAAAGACATTTACGTATAATATAAAAGGCATGACGCTCTTTTTTGTGCAGTCTTTTTTTTGTTTTTCTAGAATTCTATCCCTTTGAGAGAGTAAAATATACACTTAAAAAAATTGTGACATTTAAGGATGCGTAATATTCATTAAATGTAAGTTTTAAAAGATAATATTTATAAAAATATAAAAGTAAATTTTGTGAAAGATCAGATGTACGGAAAATCATAATTTCCCATATTTTGGAAATATCTAGAGCAAATGAAAGTACTAATTTAATGTTGAGAAAAATCAAAGGTGTGAGTATCAAAATTTCTTACATTTTGACATCATCAAACGTAAAATTCAACGCTGCGAAAAATCAAACCCATAATTTCCCATACGTAAAGTACCCATTATGTCATAAACCATATTTAGTCAACTCTTTCTGTTTTCTTATGCAGTGTTATCGTATATTTATTGAATACGTAACCAGCTAATATTTATTATCTATATAAAGGAGGCAAAATAAACAAACAAAATGAAAACAAACAAGTGAAGCAAAATGAAGTGGAATCATGGCCGCCATAATCATGGCCGCTGCTTCGGGTTCTAATTTGGATGCCATGTTTCTTAGAGCAATAAACAGTCGCTTGGACGTGGGAGGCATAAAATGATGTGACGATAATTAATGGTTTTAGTGTTGAAAGAGAAGAAAAACGCTTGTTCTGTATGGATGAGTATATGGTAGAATATGATGGATCTTTTGAAGTGTGGAAAATGGGTTTAGAAGTGGAAGTAGAGTTGGATATAAGAGTGGTGAGGCAATGAAGAAAGTCTTCATGAGTATTAAAGGCTGAAGCTGCCAACACAAAGGAAAATAGAAACATAATAATAATTTTGGCAAAGGACGAAGAGAATGCGAAGCACTTCATTTTGCTTCGCTTGTTTGTTTTCACCGTATGAGTAAAATGATACCAATTGCCTCCTTTATATAGATAATAAATGCTAACTGGTTAGGTATTCAATAAATATACGATATCACTGCATAAGAAAACAAAAAGAGTTGACTAAATATAGTTTTATGACATCATGGGTACTTTATGTATGGGAAATTATGGGTTTGATTTTTCGCAGCTTTGAATTTTACGTTTGATGATGTCAAAATGTAAGAAATTTTGATACTCACACCTTTGAATTTTCTCAACATTAAATTAATACTTTCATTTGCTCTAGATATTTCCAAAATATGGGAAATTATGATTTCCTATGCGTCTAATTTTTTTCAAAATTATATTATTACTTTCATAAACCTTTGATACTGTAGTATTGAAAGAGTTATGATTTCTTACGCCTTTAATTTCTCACAGAATGTTAAATTAATTAGTATTTTTTTTGAGTATTTTCATATAGTACTTTTCCATAATATCATCAAAATGTGAAAAAATTATAAAAATGTTATATAACTCGATGGGGTTATAGGTCTACCCTCTCACCCCACCTAAGTAGGGATGTCAAATAGGCTGGTTTGGCTTAACCATTTAATTTAGGCTCAAGTATACCACATGTCGTACCTAGGCCTACCTATTTATTTATCATGCCATATTGATTTAACCTAGTTAATTTTTGCAGCGTCAAGCCCAGCCTATGGATTCAAGTGTTTGGGCCGTGCTCGTCCCTATATTGATGTTCGTGCTTTTTGTTATACTTTTAGCTCTTAATGTATCTTTCTGCTGCCTAATGTTAAATTTAAAAAAAAAATGAAGATACTAAATCGTAACAGAAGAAAGCATATTATTGATAAAAAAATCTTTCTTTAGAGGACAACAATTTTATAGAATCTTGTCCGGTGTGGTTTCAATTATTTATTTTTTCATATAAATCAAAGACGGTAAGTATATATTGGCAATTGACAATTTACCAACAACAAAAAATCTATTTGATCTTTTTTTTTTCTTTTTTAATCAAATCTATTAGAAATTTAAAACTTTTTTATAAAAATATAAAATATATTAGTAAAATTAGTTTTAAATTGCATATTTTTAATTTTATTTATAATTGAACCCCAATTGTACGTTTAACGTGCTCGTGCTCGTGCTTGTGCTGGGCCTTTACCGTGTTGTGCCCTTAACATGCTTCATGTTTAAAAGTTACACCAAGCCCAACCCATTCAGTAAGTAGAACGGGCTAAGCCTATTTAATAATCATGTCGTATCGTGTCTACTTTTTAATGTGTTGTGCTCGTGCCGGCTTACTAGGTCCAACCCATCTTGACATCTCTAGATCCAAGTAACCTATGAATGAGGCCTACCTTTTGGAAGAGGATGAGGTTGTAGCCCATAAGAACATACAGTGTCGCTTAAAAATTTATGATGTCCCATACCTTTAATTTTTCATAGAATTAATTAGTACAACATTTGCTTTTGATAATGTTGAAATGTGGAAAAGTATTGATTTCTTGTGCCTTTGATTTTTCACAAAATTGAGTCAACAATTTCATCAACTTTTCCTTAACTACTTTCATTGGCTTGTTTTTGATGATGTCGAAATGTAAGAAAATTATAAAAGTATTGACTCAATGTACCATTGATTTTTCAAAGATTGAATCAAAACTTTCGGTTTGATGACATCAATATGTGGAAAATTATGATTAATTATCCCTTTGATTTTTCACAGAAGTAAATGAGTAGTAATAACTCTATTCTGTAAAAAATGAAGGGTATGAAAAATCATAATTTCCAACATTTTGACATTATCAAAGGTATAAAATGATGTCAAAATGGTTTCCTGATTCGTGAAAGTAAGTCACAGAACTTATGCCGTTTCTGTTGATTGAAAACCAGTTTGAGAAGCAGGGGAAGTTTTATGAATATTATCGTTAAAAACTTACATTTAATGAATATTACGCATGCCTAAATGTCACAACTTTTTTAAGTGTATATGTTATTCTCCCAAAGAGATATAATTCTAGAAAAACAGGAAAGACTGCACAAAAAAGAGCGTCATGCATTTTATATTATATGTATATATTTTTTGTGCTATATCTTCCAATCATATATCCTTTCTACTTCATCTAAATATTTGAAGGACCAACTTGAGATGTAATCTTCTTCTATTAATCACATTGTACCTAAAATGAAGAAAAAAAGAACTTTTTTTTTTTTTTGCGTCCAAAACAAGAACATAATCTTGTTAAGATAATTTCAGCAAAAAAAAATCTTCTAAAAACCAAAAGAAAGAACGAAAGAAAAGAAAAAAGGAGCCCAACACAATTGTTTAGAGTTGGAGCATTATCTTGTTAGAGTAATTGCAGCCAAAAAAAAAAAAATCCTTGTCCCCACGATAAAGGAGTCTTTGCTTTTTTTTTTTTTTTAGCCACTCTTCTCTCACTTTTTTGTTTGTTTTCTCTGGGATCTGCAAAAATAGATATAGATTTTCCCTAAAAGGGGATAGATTTGGAGGAAAAGAGAAGATGACTATCTTGTAAATAATAAATATTGGTTAGATAAAAAAGGAAGTATAGAAAGAGAGTATAAAGAGAGTAAATGTGGGAGTGACAATTCCGTAAATGAGTTCAATAGAAAAGACTTATTGTTAAGTGAGTTTGTGTGAGAAAGTTGAGGTTATACATATCAAAGATTAAGCAAGCATCTTTTAAAAAAAAAAGGTCTCAAATAAGGTTTAAATTTGGCACTCTTCATTTCAAAATATGGGAAATTATAATTGTACGTATGATTTTTCATAAAATTATATTATTACTTTAATATTGCTTTGGTACTGCCAATTAATTACTTATGAATTCTCATACCTTTGATTTCTCAAATTTTTAAAATAATACTTTCATATAGTACTTCTTCATAATGTCAAAATGTGGGTTTAATTTTTATAGAATTAAAGTAGTACATCATATACTTCTTATAATGCTCGAAATGTGGAAAACTTATCATTTCTCATACCTTTAATTTTCACAAAATTAAGTCAATACTTTCATGTACTTTTTTTATAAGATTCCTTTAATTGAGTTTGATAATGACAATATGAGGAAAATTATGATTTATCATCCCTTTGTTTTTTTTTATTAATTAGTATTTCCATATGGCACCTTTTCAAAAAAATATGATTACTTTTGCCTTTTTTTAAAAACAAAATTGAGAATCAAAATATATTAGTTAATTTTGAAAAATAAAAAAAGGTACATGCTTTCTAGAATCGCTAATTTTCAGTGACGTCCTTGTGTAGATATATTTTTGATTCTCCTAACAATATAAGTCGTCGAGCAGAACATTATTTTTCTTTAAAGGAAGTTGAACATTTTGATTTGTTCACCTGTCTCAGTTTAATTTCTCACAGACTGTTAAATTAATTAGTATTTTCATAGGGTACTTTTTCAAAATGCCAAAAAGTGAAGGGAGAAGAGCAAAATAGTATATTTAGGTTAAAACTTTATAAATAGTGTCATATAGTTTCAAAATATATAGTAAATAGTATATTATAAGAAATTAAGTAATATCTCATGAGAAATTGAAAACGAAAGCCCTAAAATACCCCTACCTCTTATGCCCTACATCTCTCATCCTCCTTTCTCGTCAGTACGGTCGGTGGTTGAAAAATATAATATTTACAAAGAAATACTATATTTACCTTGTAAATATAAAAATTCACTGGTGATTTCGTTAGACTGCTAGCGGCCGGGAAATACAAATATTAACCAGGTAATATTGTATTTACTGTGTAAATATAAAAATTCAACGAGGACTTTGCTGAACCACCGAGGGCCGGGAAATATAATGTTTTTCAAAAAATACCGTATTTATCGTGTAAATAAAAAATACACCGACGACTTTATCGGACTGCCTCCAGTCGAGAAATATAATATTTATTGAGAAATCTTTTATTCACTGTGTAAATAAAAAAATTCCCCTGTGACTGAAAAATACAATATTTACTAGTAAATATTGCATTTACCGTGTAAATATAAAAGTTTACTGGCGACTTTGCCAGACTATCGTTGATCCATAAATATAATATTTACAAAAAAATACCGTATTTACCGTGTGAATATAAATATTCACCCGCAACTAGAAAATACAATATTTACCAAGAAATACCACCGTATTCATAGCATAAATACAAAAATTCACTAGAAACTGGTATATATAGTGTAAATACAAAAATTCATCAGCAACTTCGTCAGACCTCCAACGACTGAGAAAAATAACATTTACCGAGAAATACTATGTTTATTGTGTAAATAAAAAAATTCACCAACGACTCTGCCAGACAGCTGACGGTTGAGAAATACAATATTTACAAAAATATACTGTATTTATCATGTATATATAAAAATTCACTGACGACTTTGTTGGACCGTCGATAGTTGGAAAATACCGTATTTATCGTGTAAATAAAAAAATCACCGGCGACCTCGCCAGACCATCTACAGTCAAAAAACATAATATTTACAAGGAAATACCATATTTACCATGTATATATAGAAATTTACCGAAGACTTTACTGGACTGTCGATGGTCAGGAAATACAATATTTAACTCTAAATATTGTATTTAATGTATAAATATAAAAATCAACGGTGATTTTGCCAGACTAATTGTAACCGAAAAATATAATATTTACCATATAAATAGAAAAATTTACCGACAACTTTTCTAGACTACCAACAGCTGGAAGACACTGTATTTACCAAAAAAAAAAAAAAACTATACAAAAAGTTACCATGGAAATGAAATATAACATCTGATCTAAAAAGAATTAAAAAAAAATCCAATCACATTCCAGCCACATTGCAGTCACGCTCGGGTCACGCGCAGTCCACTGTCAACACTACCCATCCTGTCAAGTTCAGCACCGGCCGATCTTCCTAACTTTGGTGATGATCTATTAAACCTTGGCTTCATAAGTCTCGAATCTCACCAATAGATCTGTGACCCGCTGTGCGTCGTGCCTTACAGCTCATGCCGTATCCGTTTGCTTCAGATGACATCGTCGAACAAAACTACAACAACTTCCATGTTGAACGACTGCCAGAAACTGCTCCGACCACACCACAGACGGAAGAGGGAAGAGAGAGAAAAATGGGGAGACAGAGAAGAGAGAAGGAAAAACCTAGATCTTCCATCGTCGTTCATGGCCGCAAAGTCTTGTTGCTGTTGAAGACCCGTCGCTGTTGAGCTCCATCTTGAGTTTGTTTTTGGTAGAGGGAGATCAAGGAAGAAGAGAGATCGCAACAAATCATGACCGAGCTTCTCTAGAGATCGCGAAATCGCAACACCAACAAATCGGGATGGAGACGTAGATGAATTAGGGCCGAGCTTCACCGGAAATTAGGACACCGATAGACGATTTCATCACAGATCAGAGGACCATGGAAAGAGAAAGCAGAGAGAAGAGAGACAAAAACAAGAATCTGAAAAAAATAAATAAATAAAATTTGCACAAGTTTTTAAAATATGATATTTTGGGTATTTTGTTGGTGGATGAATAAAGATTATTTTAAATGTACTGCTTATTACACCTTTTAAAAACTAATGACATAGTTTATGGATAACCTTTGAAAATCTGTTATTTTTTGAGAATCAAAATATATTAGTTAATTTTGAAAAATCAAAACATTACGTGCTTTCTAAAATCACGTAATTTTCAGTGATGTCCTTGTGTAGATACAGTTTGATTCTTCTAACGATATAACTCGTAGAGTATAACATTATTTTTCTTTAAAGGAAGTAGAACATTTTGGATTTGATCACCTATTTCCTTTTAATTGTCAGCCGTAATTCTCTTTTTTTTTGTTTTTTTACAATGAGAAAATTAAATGCTTTAAATATATGACGTATCAAATTTGAGGATGATTTAGGTAAATATCGCTTTTATAGAGAAGAATTTTAAACGCACCATTTTTTTCTAGTTAAAATGGGTGTGGAGCCTATTAATGACTTGGGACATCTAATGTTGGATTAAAGACCACAATATGAAATTCAAAATAACATTAAAAAATGAAAATCAAAATCATGATTATTACAGAATGTCTGTTAGGTGTGTTCACGTGCAATTTGCACGTTTTTTTTCCCCATACCACTGACCAAATCAAAAAAAAAATTTCCTTTTCAAGCGGTTTGATATTTTTTATAAAATCAAACCAAACCAAATCATGTATAAGTTGTTTGTGCTTAAGATTAATTTTTTTAATATTTTACAATATTTATAAAAGTTTATCCTTCAAAGTTTTAACACAAAAGCAAAAACCAAACCAAAAAATCACCATAACAAAAATCAAAGTTTACTAATAACCAAACCAAAGAGTAAAAATTACAACTAAAAAACATAAGACAAATAAAACTAATTTTAAATTTGAATTAAAGCTTTCTACTAGTGCGATAAACCTCTCCTCCTACTAATATTCTTAATCGACATGTGGTGAGTTGGGCTGGTGACAAAGAGAGGCGACATGACAGTGATGGCATGGGAAGTAGGCTGGTGGCGGTGCAGAAAGAAGACATTGGTCGCCAGATTAGGGGAGATTAGGGTTCCATTAATTACTTATCTTGTATAAAATTAAAGATATAAAGTATTTATATTAGCTGACTTTCAACTAATTTATTTAATTTGTGATCATCTGCTAATCATAAATCATATTATGATTATTTTTTGTTATTCATATTCATCACATACTTAATAATCTATTTGAAAATATTATCTAAACTACGTAGCATTAACAATTTTAGAGGTTTTTAAAGCCTCATTGAATAATAAAGTGGATTTAAATGGCTTTCTGTATTTTACGTCAATTTTTATTGATATCGATAATTTCGTAAAATTTATAAATTTTTGTTGATATTGATATTTTCATTCTTGTTTAGAAGGTGAGTCTTTTAAAAAAATCTATCAATATCACCCTTGTTTAGAATGTAAGTTTTCTAAAAAAAAAAAAAAAACAGTTTTTTTTAGAGTAGTTGTGAAGATGGCGTTTGTGCATTCCTCTTAAAAATAAAAAAGTCACCATGGTATGAGCAGGGAAGCTTTAGCGACCACTGTGCATGAACACCGTTGGTCGCTGAAGACCATCGTAAAACTAAACACTCTGCTGCCCTACGCACTCACTCTCTCGATCTCTCTCTCAACAAACCCCGTTCTCTCTCTTCTTCTTCAATCTTTTGTTTCTAGAGCTCCATCGAGGTAATAATATTTACTCTTCTTTTCAAATTCTTTCATTTTTATTCTTTTTTTTCTTTCTTGACTCATTTTAAATTCTCTAGGTTGATAGTCTCTTTAGATTTTGTTTTGTATTATTCCTACTTCTTTTTTTTTTTCTTTCAAAATCACACGTTTTACTTACACATTAATTGTATAATTATGTCGGTATGTATTTTGACGAATAGTTGACAGGGTGTGAAAGATGGATCGAAAGTGGATGTACCTAGAAGATAGATCGTGGAAGGATTATGTAGATGGGGTCAAGTCGTTTATGAAGATGCCTTCGAGGGAGACGGATGGAGAGAATGAGACACGTTGTCCATGTCGAGAGTGTAAGATTATCCGCATTTATGACTTAGACATTATTGAGAAGCACTTATATTCACATGGGTTTGCCTGTAACTACAAAGATGGATGTACCATGGGGAAGTAACTGAACATACTAAAAGAATTCCAGGTAACAAAAACATGCTATGTTTGATGAGGGGGATTCTGAAGATGAAGATATCCCGGGTTTGGATGACTTGAATGTGCAAGAATCTTTGGAAAAAATTCTTGAGCATTTAGTTGGTGATGGTTCTAGAGCTAAAGACAGCGGTACTGATGCTGAAGCAAGTGGATCTGTCAGATCTTTTGATAAGGCTCGTTCTCGACTATATCCTGATCGTACGGAAATGTTGGCGTTGGATTTCCTGAGAAAGCTGATGCACTTAAAGTTATTAAACCGCTGGAGTGATAAATCGTTTGACATGCTACTTCGATTGTTGAGTAATGCTTTTCCAGAAGGTGCGAAGCTTCCTGCCTCATACCGTGATGCCAAAAAGTGGTTGCAAGACTTGGGGTTGGGCTATGAGATAATCCATGCATGCAAGTATGATTGTGCCTTGCTTTGAAAAGAGAACGCTTCATGTACTAAATGCCCAATATGTGATGAGCCAAAATTTAAGCATGAGAATGAGAAAAGTAAGAAAGTTCCTCAAAAGGTGTTGTGTTATTTCCCGTTAAAGCCAAGGTTGCAAAGATTATTTATGTCAAAAGGTACTGCATCAGATATGAGGTGGCACAAAGAAAAGCGTATTAATGTTGAAGGCGTATTCAATCATCCTGCAGATTCTGAAGACTGGAAAAATTTTGATAAGCAATATCATTGGTTTCCGAAGATGCTAGAAGTGTCCGACTGGGGCTAGCGACTAAAGGATTGAAGCCATTTGGAAAAGCAGTTGACGCGTATGGTATGTGGCCAGTGACACTTGTGCCTTAAAATTTGCCGCCGACCAAGTGTATGAATGAGGAATTTTTAATGTTGACATTGTTGATTCCAGGAACACAATCACCTAGAAGAGACATTGATGTGCACTTAAGTTTTTTAATTGATGAGTTGAAAGACTTGTGGGAAAAATAGACTTCAAACACATGACATCTCAACTAATGAAACGTTTCTACTGCATGCATGTGTATTATGGACCATCAGTGATTTTTAACTTATGAGAGTTTATCTGGGTGGAGTTTGACAGGTTTCCAGCATGCCCAATTATTATGAGACATTTATGTTGGTACTCAAGGGTAAGATATGGTCACTCAAGCTTAGTGATAAGTTAGTTTTAGGCTAATTAATTAGATGATTCTATCACTTAATATTTTTGTTAGTTTTGAGCAATTGATAAGAATTTGATAGTGTATTATACTCTTTTGTAGGTTTTGCAGAAAAAGTTGCATATTGGCAAAGTGCGGGGCAAAACGGACCGAAAAATGAGCGAAACTGAATTCGGGGACAAAATGGAGCCTAGACGCCAGCTTATGGGCACTCTTGTAGATGAAGTTTCACACAGAAAACCCAAGAGTATAGCGCCTAGGCGCGCACAATCCTAGAGCCTAGGCGCCACAGTAATAGCGCCTATGGCGCCTAGGCGCTAGTTCAAAAATTTCTCTACAGGCCTTTGTAGCGCCTAGGCATTACAATCCTGGTGCCTATTACGAAGCCTAGGTGTCAAAATATCTAGCCTAGGTGCCATTGCGATCCCAATTCCAATTTCAGTGTAATTATGTTCTAACATTGCCCTTTCAAACCCTAACTTATAAATAGAACATTATGAAGGGTTGGAGGACACATTTTAATAGAGAAAAACTATAGAAAAGAAGGGAGAACTCATTGCCATAAAGATGAAGAATGGTGCAACCCAGAGACAGAAATCATCTTCGCATCCAAACAGAGTTCTTTTCTTTCACTCATTATGTTTAAGATATTATTTAGGATTGTTTTTATTTTCATTAGGAACTAATTTTCTCTATTCTAGGGCTATTATGTAGCTAGATTATGAATGTTCACTGTTATTTAATTTAATTCAATTCAATGTTTATTCATTATATGTTGAGTATTTAATCCAATCTTAATGCTTGTAAAAGTTTGTGAATCTTTTGCATGATTTGTGATTTAATTTGAGGTTGAGAAGTGATAATTAATTAGACCATGATTGAATGCCATGAGATCATCATAAGATAGAGATATCTATGAGACTTGTGTAACTGGTGAATTTCTTATTCTTAATGAATCTTGGTAAGTTTAGAGTTTCCATAGAGATGTAGGAAATTTGCTACCTAGGATAAATTATTAATGCTTGAGAAAGACTAATGACTACCTAAGAAAAATTCGTTATCAGCATAGGAGTAAACATCAGTTGATTAAATTAGATAATTTGAATAGGATTAATTTAAGTCAAATCGGATGCCCTAGTATTTTATTATTTAGATTTTCATTTATATTTTTTTGTTTTGTTATTTTTCTATTTTATATTTGATTGTTCAAATAATTTTAGAGTTAACCAATTTTGGTACTTAGCTAGATTAAAGCAATCCTTATAGGAACGATACTCTATTCACTCTTTATTACTTGTCTACGATTTTGTACACTTGTAGATTTTTTGCAATAAGTTTTTAGCACCGTTGCCGGGTATTGTTGTTTAATTTAGTTAATATCGATATCAATTAGCTCTAAGATTACTTTAAATGTTTTTTTTTATTTGTTTTATTTCATTTTTATTTGTTCTAAGTTTTTTCTTTAAGTCATTTGTTTCTCAAAGAACTTCATGATGTTTCATTAGAATATCCTTGCAAGTTTTTCCCAACAACATATGGAACCATTTTATGCTGCTTGGGAGCAATTTAAAGAAATGTTTGAGCAGTACCCACATCACAACCTGCCAAAGTGGGCTCTTCTCCAAATATTTATTGAAGGATTGCATTTTGAAGCTAGAGATTGGGTGGAAAAAGATGCAGTTTTCGACGGTCATTCTTTCTTTTCAAGAATCGTTGATGAAGCTTACCACTTATTGGACGATATGGCAGCCTTTAATTATCATTGGCATTTGAATTCTTCAATGCATAATTCCTACTAGGAGAGGCATCAGAATCTTTTATGGAATATCCACCCCAACATGATGGAACAATCCTGTAGCCAGTATCAAGAAGAGAAGACATCTTTGGAAGTTGCTTTAGACTGTCTAAAGGCCACTCTTAAGGGAAGTCATGAAATCTCCAACTCTAGGCAATATCTTGATGAACAAATCCGTTTAAAGAGCACAATTTTACAGAGTCATCTAGAGGAGGAAATTACAACATCAAATCCTTGTGGTGACCATAAAACGATAAAGGATGTGCTTTTGTTTGATGACGATTGTGTGAAACTTGGGAATTTGAGCCTTTAGAAGAAATAGAACCTCAAGATGAAGAACAAAAACCCTTTGAAGTTGTGTTAGCTCAACCATTTGTTGAGTCGGGGTCTTGCTCGATCAACAATGATCTACACTTGCTAAATCAAGAGGATTCTATCCAAAACTACAGCTTTTATGAAGACCAAATCACAAGCATGCTAATGGATAGCCAAAAGGAAAGGAAAGAGCAAATAGAAGGGTTATTAGAGGAATTTTTATATGAGGTGAAGCCACGAGGGTCATTGGAGGATATAGAAGCGCATAAGACCATTGATTTGAGCTCGTCCATGGTTCTAATATATAGATCACCAACTGATTCGTGTTGGCCATGGACATCACAACCATCACATCTCACTATGTTCAAGCTGTAGCCAATAATGAAGTTCCCATCAAAAGCACATTATTTAAAGACATGTGTTGTTGGTCCAACATGTGAATCACTTCTAAATCTCGCCAAGCTTGAGGCTATCTAAAACGAAGACCCATATGTGGTGCTGTTTGACACTAACTATGGGCAAAAGCTTCTCTTTGATGAGCACTTCTTTGAGAGTCAGGCTGATGACTATAAAACAAGCGCTTCTTGGGAGGCAACCCAAGCTCTCTATCATTTTCTATTTTAGCTTTCATGATGTTATTTAGTTTGTTAGTTGTTTCTTTTAGTTTTATTATATTTTGCAACTTAATCATGATGTAAGTCATATTTGTGGCAATTTTAGGTTTTTAGGGGACATCAAGGTGCTCAGCTTGATAAAAAAAAATTCAAAAATTGAAACCATATGTGCAACCTAGCACGGATGATGAACCACATGGCTATGCATCTGAACATGAACTTGGATAACATTCCCACAGTTTTAGCTTTCAATGAAGATAATGAAGAGAATGAGGATGAGGAGGAATAGGTTGCCGCAACCTTTAGTTTAGGGAGTGTTCTTTTCTTTTCTTTTTATATTGAGGACAATATATTGTTCAAGTTTAAGGGTGGTGTGTTGCTTTATGTTTTGTTTGTGTGAATCAATCATTACGGTTTAATTAGGTTTTAGTTTAGGTTTCATTTTTTATTTTATTTTTCATTTAATAGTAATTATGATAGTAAAGTTGTGTCGTTTGAGTACTGTTTAACTTAAATCATAGGAGGCGAATGATAAGACGATGGTTGAAATTGAATATGGCTTTTTGGGGATAATAACTGTTGTTGGTCTATCTTTGTTTTTTTCTTGTGATTTGTTTGTCATGTTGTGATTCTTTGAGCACTTTGAGCACTCATGCCTTGATCACCTAAGTATTCTACACTTAGAGGAATTTTATGTTAATTAAGTGATATTTTTGATCTCAAATGAATGCTAGAACCTATTTGATAACCACTCGAGGCAAAATCCTAGGCTACACAACATTAAGGATATGATTTAGGTCATTTTTGGACCGTTTGAGCCTTTCAAGCCTACCGTTGATATCATTTAATCACTAGTTACCCCGTTGAACCTTATTATCCATTTTTTTTTTGTTACCCACATAATCAACCTAACTTTCAAATAATTTTATCCTACTTAGTCCCTCACCCATAGGTGTGACTAGTTTGTTCAGGAAATTATTTGAAGGTGGTTGGTTGTATGGGAGGATGGGTGGAGTGTTGAAGAACTTATTAAGGAAATATATTTTCCTATTATTCATTCCTGGGTGGAGTTTTGACGTTATCAAGGGATTATATCTTTCCTATTATTAATGTTATCAAAAGATTATGTATTGATGTTTATTCATTATAAAAAGAGAGAGAGAGCGCGAGAAAATTAA